>CANPUZ010000026.1:0-600000 GCA_947579665.1 Sympetrum striolatum
CGCTAAATATATTCTTTCGTTATGGCCGACGAGGAGTTATTAATTATATTGATATTTTTTAATATTAAACGATTTATAGTAATCATGTTAAACCAATAGAAATATTACAATTTCTAAACTTAAAATTAGACAGTAAAAAACTACGATGGTACGAGCATTCCCATTGGAGGAAACGAAAAAATTAACTCGAAATATAAATAAT
Organism: Sympetrum striolatum; assembly: GCA_947579665.1. Classification (NCBI taxonomy): domain Eukaryota; kingdom Metazoa; phylum Arthropoda; class Insecta; order Odonata; family Libellulidae; genus Sympetrum; species Sympetrum striolatum. Next base: position 203 of record CANPUZ010000026.1, read on the forward strand.
TTTTTTTATTATAGAAAGCTTATATTGTAAACAATTTAAAATTTAAATAAAGATGGTACTTCATAAAATGAATGTCAATTTAATTATAATTATTATTAATGAAACTGTTTTATTTGAGTTGTGGGGGGGGGGGGGGCAGTGACGGATTGTCCTAATTCGACCAATCAGATTTCAGCTCTCTTGTTCAGCCGTTGTCCTGATGGAAATTTCCTCAGTTGCTGCTGAGAACCCGTCTGGTGCGGAAGTTATGTCAATTGTTTTAAAATTTCCGTTAAAATTTAAATTTTGCGACTTCCGTTGGATTTGGTAACTGGTAAAAGTAAGTGACATTTCAAAGCATTTCGATTTCTTTTTGTAATAACTAATATTCCTTAAACGAAATTTCCTTTAAAAAAAGAAACAAACGACGTTTGAAGACCAGAATATGTTCGAGGTCGTCACCCAGGATTTCCTTATAATGGTAAGTTGAACGAAACATTTTATTTGAATATCGATTGCGATCTTTCTTTTAAGAGATAATTCCTTTTTGGAGCTAAAAGTTTCCGCATTTTCGAAGTTTTTGTCGCGGAATTTCGTGTATAGTTTTCGTATTTGTATAATATATTGAGTTCGGGCATCGCTTAAATCCTAACAAACATACAAAATGCACTCGCATCAAATTTAGTCTCCACGTATTTTCCGATTAAAACTCGGTTTAATAATCATATTTGAATTGGATTTGAATACTACGTTCTGTCTAAAGTTCTTGAGTGGCTGAATGAATCGAATCAAAGAAAATTCAGTCGAAGCTCAAATGATCAATGGTATTACCCCCCTGAATGCTTAATTTAAGAGAATTAACTCTAGTATATGGGTCTTACGCATGTGGTACTCGACAACGGGAATCTCCTACACACTCGCTGTTTGCAATATCCGTCTGGCAAAGTTATCGGAAATCAGTATTTGAAAATTGCATTCAAATTTTGATTTCTTATATTTCATTTCTTGCAATGCCATCGTTGGGGTTTAACGGTGTACTTATCTCCGCGCGATGTATATTTGGTTTAGTTTTCTGTTTATTAATGCTTTTCACTAATCCTTGAGCCTCTGATTAAAATTTATACTTCATGAAAATTGTATTGATAAATACGTTTCGTGTTTCAATCCCCAAATGGATCGCCGCTATCTAATTTGAGGAAATCGAAATTGTGATTTTTTTCAATATTCAACACTGTCCCTGAAATTATTTGTTGCTTTAATCATACGATTGTTAGCATTCCACCTGTCCTTTGTTTTATATCTAACACAGTAGATGGCGCGTAAATAGTGGTTTCATATAACGGACATTCTAATTTTAAAATTATTCGTTATAAAATATACCAATTCATGTGCGTTGAGTACAGTACTAGTGTGGATGAAATTAATTGATGTTTTACTAATTTGGTATTTCTTTTTACAGGTTTTGAAAGCTGAAATTTCAGTCCTCTCATCGATGGGCCTCTGCTGTACTTCGTTTCGAAAGGGTCCACGGAATGACCTTCGCGGAAGAAACGTGAGGAACGAAATTTGATCAATTTGGTAAGCACACTTAATACTCTAACCTTTTATTATATTTAATTGAGAGTTTTTCACGTGTAATGCGGCTTGTAAATATTCTTTGCATTGCAACGCGAGTTAGTTGTATTACGAAAACTATAATTTATCTAGATCCTTTCTTTTTATCAATCTTATGTTTAACAGCAGTTATCCAATGATGCTGATTGCAATTTTTCAAACGGGAGCTGGACATAACTCGGATGGTCTCCATAATTCCATATTTATTAATTATATACTATAATTCGGAAGGTTCTTCATTGCTTGAAGTTTCAGTATTAGATTTCTAAGTATCGAAATTCGTTTTGAAGTACATTTATGTCGTGTAGCAATATGGTTCCTTCTTTTCCCCTTCATCTCGACTGGCCATCAGCTGACACTAACTTAACTTGTATGTGTAACTCGTTATAATTTAATCAGACAAAACTACTTATAGACTTTCTTATAAATTATCACAAGCCCTTTCGGAATTTGTTGCTGGCATTCACCCCGCTCTTATAGAGTTAGGCTGTTATCCATAAGCATAGATATTAGATCACATTCTGTAGATAAATAGTCTATCGCAGGTTTTCTGTGAACTTAAACTCGTTTTGAAGAATATTATTCAGGCTCTATGTAAGCCGTTTTAGATAGAACTAGACCATGTGATACGATCAATTAAAGGTGTTCGCGATCCATATAATTTGTTGATATTTGCTAATATCGTTCCGAAACTCTTTTAGACATGTTTGTTGAAGAACAGCCGAAGTTTGAGAAAGGAACCTTAGCCGTAGTGAAACAGATGTCAATTGATTTTGGGCGTGAAAGTGATTTTCATTGGGCAGAGGCGGGCTTCAGTCTTCAAGCCGCTCTTTCCAAAATTCGAACACCTCGTTACAGCTACGAATTGTTCTAATTATTCGTTTTTGTACCTTTACCACAAGAATTGATGTTAAAATGGAATCTCAAACCTTTATTTTGTGATTGCATGCTTTATCATATTATTCAGTGGACGACGCTGTCGTTCCACATAACTCTTCGCAACTCAAGTGCATATGGTAAAGCATGCTCTTATATTAATATATATTCGCTGTCGGAGCAACGATTGGAATGAAATGGAATAGCATAAGAGTTTAGGCAATTTCTTCACCTTTTCAGAGCTTTTTATGGTCGTTGAGTCAATTCTCTGCGTCTCAATCGTTTATTAATCATGTGCTTACGAGTTTCAATGATTGATCCGGTATCCTGATGTCTCCATATTCGCTCTATCGTATTTTTTGAACAAGGAGCTTGAGACAGTAACCGCCGACATAACATAAATATATATTGCGCTCTGTCATGCGTAAGGATATGAAAAGCCCTTAACATAAAAAAGATAGATTGATATAGATTTTAATTGTGTATTCGTATCTATTAGAGTGAAATTTCATATTAAAACTATCTCTTAAACTATATTCTCAAATTCTTTCATAGGATATCGTTCTTGAATATTATGAACCTGAGCTTCAGAAATTCATAATTCTTGGCATCTCTTTCAATTCTTTTACTTTCCTACCAACTAGATTTATATATGGTGCATTTCTCCATAAGTCACTAATAAACGCATACCTTTCCACGTTTACTCTTAATATCTATAAAAGGAAAAGGTAGCATGTTTTACTAGTAACAGCCATACCATTCTACGATGAGAATTATCGATATAAGTTATTAACCCGATGTTTAGATAAAATTATACGATGATATTAATCGGTAGTCGTTGATATTGCGCTATCACTGAACTAGTCATAGTGGAGCACTTCATTTCGGGAGCCATGATATTTTTCGATTTGGCTTCTTGCTTTGCTTCGTGAGTCATTAGCATTAACTTTCGCTTTCCCGCCTCGTTCTAAATCTAAAGAGAAGTGAGAGTTACTTGCAAACGTACACAAGGATGTTTTAGCTTTCCCTTTCCGTTCATTTTTCGGTAAAATTCTTCTCAAAATTAGCGAGCAATATTTTGTGAAGAGTTTCGTTTATCTCGATGTTTTGCTTCAACGACCTTGGATTCTTTCGCTTTGAATTTCATTGTTCAAGGCGATGTATTACCTGACGAACCAAGGAATTTAAAGTACATTTCATTGTATTATGTAGACTACAGCATAAACAAGCATAAGCGATAATAAACATAAACTTTGAGTAATATCATCCTTATGTACTGATTTAATATGTTGTTCAAGTTAACTTACTATCATTCGGATGGGCACTGTAAAAGTAGGAAAATTAATATTTCTAGCCTCTTTTTATCATTCCGGTTTAGTTTGAGGGAAATGAAGTTTATAAGGTTTCATCATAACCCAATTCCAATTCGGACCAATGAAATACCTTTGAGATTAATTCACTTGGATGAGAATGCCAACCAGATCATAATCGTGCTAATTGAGCTGTTCTTCTATACGTGGACTTGATTGTTTTCGACTGAGTTGCGTCCCAAGATGTTCCATCGAAGGAAGCATTGATCAAGTACTACATTCAGGGATTCTATTGCGTAGTTTTCCAAAGGAGATTAAAAAGAATAATACTTCTGCATGATTTTCTAAATTTCGCGTAGAGCCATCTCCCTCCGTTTTTTTCGGAGTAAATTATTATTTAGGTCCGGCTGGTAGCCATTGCTTATGGCAATGGAGTAGATGGTATTTAATTCGTGTTTGAAATTTTCATCGTACATTGGAATACGGAGGAGTCTGTAAATTAGTGAATGAAAAGAAGCTATCTTGTGGGAAAAATGATGGTTGGAATCAACTGGAATAACATGGTTGGTATAAGTGGGTTTACGGTAAATAGAAAAGGAAAGACCAGAATCAGTAACGGTTAAGGTGGTATCTAAAAAATTTAAGGTTTTGTTAGTTTTGAGTTCGTGACTGAATGAAATGGATGGGTGGATTGAATTAAGAATTGAGATTAACTGAGTGATTTGACGGTTGGTGCCGGTCCACAAGCATAGAACATCGTCTAATACCATTTAAAAACATTGTATAAAAGAGACACTTCTCCCCCACTCGTCCCCCCACCGCAAAACAATGGCTACCATTTACCATTATCCCCCCTTTTCTTCCTAGTTTCCCGACGCTTTCCCTCCTAGTCTACCTTACTTTCCCCCACCCTTTCCAATATTTAATACTTTGCTCCACGTTTATGTTCCCAGTTCTGAGGATGGCGTAATCACCGCCGAAACTGGTCAACTGTCTCTATATTTAACATTGTGGAATTGTACAAGTTTTGTGATTTTATCTGTCTTTAATATGAAATTCAACCAATTATCGCTAGACAAGTTCCTTTTTATTCATAATATATTCTAATGACATCAGTAAATACTTTCTACTCCTCTTGTAACGGAAGTCCTGAAAATATTAGAATTTTAATTGATGAATAGCTGTAATTTTAAGCGTCTTGCTTATTCATTTACTAATAATTTTCCATTTCGCTTCGAAATTTTCATTGGATTCAAATAGAGATTTCAAATTAGCTATTAATGAGCAGGCTGTAGTGTTTTTGGCAGATATTTATCAGGTTATATTTCTTTGAACAATATTCTCTGTAACTACTAAATTAAACAGGGCTTCTTTCTTTCCCAAGTTCAAAGGAAGTGAATTCCCTCACTTTTGGATGATTTATTTCGGTTTGTGTGGAGTGATGTCCACAGGGCGTTCATCCAAGAATTATCAAGCGACATCTTGCGATCACCCCAAATAATTTAATTATTTTTTACGATATTTTCACAATATTAAATAAATAAGCGAGATTACTGATATTCCAAAGACTTCCATGGGACCTGGTCTTTCAATGGAGGGGGGCGAGGCTCTAAGATAGTCATGTTGACACCGCGTTTTCCTTTCGTTAAAGCTGTCTTGGGTTCGATTCCCAGTGAGAGCCAATGCGCGAAAAATTCTAAGCCTTCTAAGCACTTCCAACAGAATTACTAGTACTACAACATCAGGGAATGGTAATATTACTCGCGTGTTAAGTTATATTATATTCTCCGGTATTCCTCATCGGTCTGAGACGTTAAAATATCTATTGCTCTATCGTAGAAAAGCGAAAAGGATAGCGGATGGAAAATATAAAACATCGATTACAATTTGAATAAAATTGTACAATAAAGTTAATACTGAAATATACTACTAAAGTAATAACTTACTAAGTAAGTACTAAGTTAAGAATAAGCTCAAATAGTCGTTATCATCAAAAAAATGTTTTAGTAAAGTGTCCTACTTTATTATGATCGTTATTATTACTATTGTATTAGTGTATTTTTGGATAGACACAGGTTTTATGTTTTCGAATTACTGTTTTATTATCGGTTTCCTTATTTTTTCTTTAGATTCACTTTCGGAGTCTTCCTACATCTCGGAAGAGCAGAGTAAGAATACAGAGATACGAAGGAGAGAAATTCGGTCCAGGGATGGAATTCAAGATAAAATGAGTATAATTTGAATCTAATTTTAATACTAGTCAAACACAAGTATAGAAGAGAGTGAATATTTTAATTAACATAGTGTTTCGGTCGTTCAGATATTATTTTATTAATTATTTTTATATCTATTCTTCAGAATAACGCTCGGACCTTTTCTCAAACATGAAAAGGGCAGGAGTTCGAATGCAGGGATTCTGCGGAGAGTAATTTGGTCCAGGGATGAAATCCAAAATACAATGAGTATAATTAAAATCTAATGTTAATACTACTCTTTTACAAGTTTGGTATATATTACGTTTTTTTAATTAACATAGTGTTTAGGTAGCTTAGATAATGATTTATTAATTATTTTTATATTTTTTCTTCAGAATTACGGGCGGACCTCTTCTCAAACATGGAAGTGGAGGAGATCGAATCCAGGGATGCTGCGAAAAGTCATTTGAACCAGGGAAGGAATTCACAATACCTTGAGTATAATTCCAATCTAATTCTAAGACTACTCTTATACAAGTATGGTAGATAGCGCGTTATTATAATTAACATAGTGTTTTATTTTGTCTTTGTAAGTAGAGTTATACCTATAAGATGCTCGATTTTTCCCGAAGCTTTCGAAAAGTTAACTGCTAGCTTTAATTTGTAAATACTTACGTTTGAACCATTTTTTTTTTGAGCATGATAATTTGGGGTAAGGGATAGTTCATCACATAATTTCTATTCTCAGGGTCTTATTGGCCCTAATGCAAAGGTTCCGCCTCCGAGATTCTTAGTTCGGTTTGCACCTTAACTTTTATTTGCGAAATGTCAGAATAAAAATTAACTATAATTGAATCATACATTACGAAAATCTGGGTAAGTTATATACTGATGTGTTATTTCATCTCTATCTCCCACTGGATAAACAATTTGCTCTTATTTTTTTCGCTAAAACACGCTTAGTATTAATTTAGTATGTTTTTAAATAATAATCTTCCTAAATTTGGGTCAATACACGTATCATTGTTAAGAGTATTCAGTAAAGAGTCTTACTTATTTAATTTCAGATGAGGTAGTAGAAATGTAATAGTTAAAGATGGCAATTCCCTAACTAAAGACGCACCCTGAATTTACTTTTTGTGTACATTAATAACATTGCGTTATAACAGACTGTTGTGCTTTGCGGAGTCTCCTCTTATGCGATAAAAGATTTAAGTACTGGAAAATGTGTGCCATTGACTAAGTTTCGTATTTGGTTAATCATACTGTTATTATTTTTCTCGAAGGACGGCGTCGGGGACGGAGTTGTGCTGCTGTGACGGCGGAGGACGGCATCGGCACCGATTTAAGATTGGAAGAATAAAATAAAAACTACGTTGTGAAATAAAATCCGTGACTTTTAAAGTGAACCTAAATTTCCCGTTCAGTACAGATTCCAATCATATAATTACATATAAACTATTTAATGAACAATCAATTGAACAATTCAGTGAATATTTATCTATGTATACTATTTGAAGCTTTTCCAACATTTATTCTTCAATGTGACTAATGGTGATGCAAGGTTAAAAATTATTTTTTAAACTTGTTTTGTGTATTTATTCGGTGTTTATTATAACACGTAAGATGAATAAAAAGTGAAATATGATCTTTTTCTTCCCAGCCAAAATATATTTTCAGTCATGTAGAGTTTAAAAATTGTAAGGCCAGAACTTGTATAGTATCCCATTACTAGAATTGTATATAAAACGAATGTAAAAATGACGATGCACCCTGAACAAAATTAACTATTGCTGAATGTATAGATTTCTAAGGAAGTGTAACGAAGGATGTGTGCATTTTATATATTCTGTACCTTTTAATTGTATTGCTGATGCTTAACCTCTGAATAAATATCATGGGGAAATGGGAGAGAAGGTAGAGGAGGGAGGAGGTTGATTAAGATAGGGATGGAAAGGAATGAGGGGTACGTGAGGGGAGGGATGGTATGAAAAAATATGGTGGAAGTAAGAGGTTGGGAAGGTAGAGCATGAGAAGGGAGAGGGTGGTTAAGGGAGTGGGTGGGAAGTAAGAGGGTGGGAAGGGAGAGGGATATAGTGGGAAGAGAGAGTGGGAGGTGGGTAGGGAGAGACTGGGAAAGGAGAGGGTGGGAAGGGAGAGGGTGGGGAGGGAGAGGGTGGGAAGGGAGAGGGTGGGGAGGGAGAGGGTGGGGAGGGAGAGGGTGGGAAGGGAGAGGGTGGGGAGGGAGAGGGTGGAAAGGGAGAGGGTGGGAAGGGAGTGGGTGGGGAGGGAGAGGGTGGGGAGGGAGAGGGGGGAAGGGAGAGAGTGGGAAGGTGGTAGGGGAGAGGGTGGGGAGGGAGAGGGTGGGAAGGGAGTGGGTGGGGAGGGAGAGGGTGGAAAGGGAGAGGGTGGTTAAGGGAGTGGGTGGGAAGTAAGAGGGTGGGAAGGGAGAGGGATATAGTGGGAAGAGAGAGTGGGAGGTGGGTAGGGAGAGACTGGGAAAGGAGAGGGTGGGGAGGGAGAGGGTGGGAAGGGAGAGGGTGGGGAGGGAGAGGGTGGGGAGGGAGAGGGTGGGAAGGGAGAGGGTGGGAAGGGAGAGGGTGGGGAGGGAGAGGGTGGGAAGGGAGAGGGTGGGGAGGGAGAGGGTGGAAAGGGAGAGGGTGGGAAGGGAGTGGGTGGGGAGGGAGAGGGTGGGGAGGGAGAGGGGGGAAGGGAGAGAGTGGGAAGGTGGTAGGGGAGAGGGTGGGAAGGGAGAGGGTGGGAAGGGAGTGGGTGGGGAGGGAGAGGGTGGGGAGGGATGGAGAGGGGGGAAGGGAGAGGGGGGAAGGGAGAGGGTGGGAAGGGAGAGGGTGGTAGGGGAGAGGGTTGGAAGGGAGAGGGTGGGAGGGGAGTGGGCGGGAAGGGAGAGGGTGGGTAGGGAGAGGGTGGGAAGGGAGAGGGTGGGAAGGGAGTGGGTAGGGAGGGAGAGGGTGGGAAGGGAGAGGGTGGGGAGGGAGTGGGTGGGGAGGGAGAGGGTGGGGAGGGAGGGAGAGGGGGGAAGGGAGAGGGTGGGAAGGGAGTGGGTGGGGAGGGAGAGGGGGGAAGGGAGAGGGTGGGAAGGGAGAGGGGGGGAAGGGAGAGCGTGGGAAGGGAGAGGGTGGTAGGGGAGAGGGTTGGAAGGGAGAGGGTGGGAGGGGAGTGGGCGGGAAGGGAGAGGGTGGGAAGGGAGTGGGTGGGGAGGGAGAGGGTGGGGAAGGAGAGGGGGGGAAGGGAGAGAGTGGGAAGGGAGAGGGTGGGAAAGGAGAGGGTGGGAGGGGAGTGGGCGGGAAGGGAGATGCTGGGTAGGGAGAGGGTGGGAAGGGAGAGGGTGGGGAGGGAGAGGGTGGAAAGGGAGAGGGTGGGGAGGGAGTGGGTGGGGAGGGAGAGGGTGGGGAGGGAAAGGGGGGAAGGGAGAGGGTGGGAAGGGAGAGGGTGGTAGGGGAGAGGGTGGGAAGGGAGACGGTGGGAGGGGAGAGGGTGGAAGGGAGAGGGGGGAATGGAGTGGGTGGGGAGGGAGAGGGTGGGAAGGGAGAGGGTGGTAGGGGAGAGGGTGGGAAGGGAGACGGTGGGAGGGGAGAGGGTGGGAAGGGAGAGGGTGGGAAGGGAGAGGGTGGGACGGGAGAGGGTGGGTAGGGAGAGGGTGGGTAGGGAGAGGGTGGGTAGGGAGAGGGTGGGGAGGGAGAGGGTGGAAAGGGAGAGGGTGGGGAGGGAGTGGGTGGGGAGGGAGAGGGTGGGAAGGGAGTGGGTGGGGAGGGAGAGGGTGGGAAGGGAGAGGGTGGTAGGGGAGAGGGTGGGAAGGGAGACGGTGGGAGGGGAGAGGGTGGAAGGGAGAGGGGGGAATGGAGTGGGTGGGGAGGGAGAGGGTGGGGAGGGAGAGGGTGGGAAGTGAAATGGTGGGTAGGAAGAGGTCCTCTATTTTAGAAAAAGTTTTTTGTCGTAAATGTTGCTTCGTGTTAAGAAAAAGATAGTAACACTCACGTCTGGATTAATAATTACACAAGATAGTAACTATAGCAAAAGTTTAAGAGAAAAATGAGTTGGAAAATTTTTGTGATAAATAGCGACAAACAGCTCAAGGAATTCGTGAAGGTCGGTTATTTGAAAGAGCAAAATCAAGATTCTGAATTACTACTCGAAATTCACGTTGTACATTTGATACATAGCCTTGTTGCTTCTTTGCATTTATTTGACTTCAAATGATGTTTTGCCTTCGAAATCTCCAAATCATGGCTTAATGTAAGTTTTCACACATAATACATTTGTTTTTCAAATACATGAACTTCTAAAACAATTACTGAAATAGTTATATATTTATGGTTTGAGATAATGAATTTACTTCAAATACTCTTTCGAGGAAGTTTCAGCGATAAAATATTAATTTGGGGTTTAGGAATTTAAGAAAAAATCGTAAGTACTTAAAAATATAGTACTTTTGCTTTGAGGAATTGAGGTATTGACTGAAAAACAAAGTGAAAATTATTTTAGGATTTCTGAAGTTTAAAAATATATGTTTTCTCTAAAAACGGTAAAAATACAATTTTAAAATTTCAAGGTCTGTTGATAAGTTAAGAAAATTAGGAGTTGAAAATTAAATAACCCACGTGCTGTCATCTCTTGAGGAAAATTCGAACTATCGTTATTAAACTTTGACGCTGCTGCCATCTCTTGAGGAAAATTCGAACTATTGTTTTTAAGCTTTGATGCTGCTGCCATCGCTTGAGGAAAATCGGAACTTTTGTTTTTTATTTTGCCGCTTCTGCCATCTCTTGAGGAAAATTTTAACTAATGTTTTAAACTTTGACGCTGCTGCCATCTCTTGAAGAAAATTCGAACTTTACTTCTAGACTCGTGCCATCTCTTGAAAAAAATTTGGACTTTGGTTGTTAAAATACGCAGATTTTTCCTAATTTTAAGGAATAAGCGATTTACTATTAATATATTACAGATACTTTGAAATATATCCGATATTTTTATGTATAACCTCCTCTTTCCTAATTCCTTTTGTACGAGATATTATTGAGCATTCGTTACTCCTCCCGTATTTTTCATAATGGAAATTACACTAATCGCATATTTCACGATTTGTAGCGGAGATTGGGTGGAGGAGCTACGTAGTAGTCGTCATAATAAATATAAGGCATAATAAAAACCTATGAAACCGAATAACCTTACAAACCAACTGTAGCTTGCAATCCGGATGGGAGGGGATTCTAGCGACCGTTAAAATATTCGGAACGGACAGAAGGATTCTCTATTTTAGAAAAAGTTTTTGTCGCAAATGTTGCTTTGTGTTAAGAAAAAGATAGTAACCCTCACGTCCGGATCGCTAGCTTTAGTTGGTTTGCAAGCTAAATTTGTATCCAAGGTCTTTGAACAGATATATTAATATTTATCGTAAAAATTTCTTCGGCATACTTTTAGTTCGTAAATATCTTCATATCAATGGAATCAGGGAACGTTATATATTCGTAAATGCTCAATACTTCCGAAATTTCAGAAGATATTACGGCTAAATCTTACTTAATTTTATTTGAGGAATTTAATGATTTCGCTAAAGTTATTTTGCGTAAAGACAATGAAAGCAACCCTCTTCCCCCAACCCTCAACCCCTCCCCCAACCCTCCTCCCCCCAACCCTCCTCCCCCCAACCCTCAACCCCTTCCCGCAACCATCAACCCCCCCATTCCGTCTACGTAATTTATCTAGATTATCGTATTTCTGTTTTTGGTTTTAAAAAAACTGCGTTTCAGAAGCTAAAATTTACGACATTTTGGATGAATTTCATCGAAAATCATTCATTATATTATACCCACCCTTTTTGCTCAAGGAGCCTGTAACTGAGTAGGGAAATGGGAACTTGGCATTAGAAATCGTTCATTATAACACCCACCCAACTCCCCTTTTTGCTCAAGAAAGCCCGTAACCGAGTAGGAAATGGGAAATGCGCGCCTGTTAGAGTTGAAATAAGTTACAATCGCCCTAGCGGATTCCCGAGGAAACATAAAAAATGGCGGAAAAGCAGACGAAAAACTTCGTAAATTGGTCATTTTTGGATGGAATTTTCTACAGCACCGCGTCACTTGGGAATAAATGCTTATCATAAAATTAAGCCGCACTCCTATATCTTTAAAATGGTGTCTGAATGGTTTCTGTATCTCTAATAGTAACTGAGTTATAGAATTTCTCCCTGACGGTGCCAAACTGCAAATTTACCTGATTTGTTTTTAAATTTCATAAATATTATATCAAAAAACTGAACTTAACAAATTTGGCAATACGCATTTCTGCGTAAAGTGCTTCCTTAAAATAGGTAATGAGAAAATATTACAGATTCAAAGTAATACATATTTATTAATTAATTAAACCATGATGGAATTTTCAGAGCTTCACAAAGCTCGATTTTTACTTTCTCCCTGCACGTAATACAGAGAAACTATTGTATTCGCAAAAAAACTCGACCTCCAGATTTCGACGGAAATATATGTTTTGGGGCCCATAGAACACGTTTTCGATATTTTCCCAAACATTTCTGTCCGATGTAAAAGAGTTTGTGGGCGCTCTATCTTAAAATGTAATTATCCGATCATTTCCAAACTTCATATTTAGTATTTTCCCAACAATGCCAAGAGTTGATTAGTTTTTGGTGAATATCGCTTAACCGGAAGTTGCGGTATATCCGGAACAAAATTTCATTTCTTAAATATCGCTGTAAGAATGCATTATAGGTATATACATTTACGAACAAAAGTTGTAGATAATGTGCTTTACTACAAGTTTTGTGTGAAACATATTTTCGTAACACTGATTGTTTGGGAGTTATTCTTCAATAATGGTTAACCGGAATTTGCTTTTTATCCAAAAATTGTAGTTTTTCTTAAATATTTCTGACAGAATGTGATGTATATATATGCAATCATCTACAAAAGTTATAGATAAATATTTTACTACAACTTTTGTTTGAAACATTTTTTTGTAACACTCATTGTTTTGGAGTTATTCTTCAATAATGGTTAACCAGAAGTTGTTGTTTATCCAGAAATGGAGTTTTTTCATACTTATCTCTGTCAGAATGCAATTAAGGTATATACAATTACTTTCCAATGCTACAGATAATGTATTTTGCCACAAATGTTGTATGATACATTTTCCTGTAACACTCATTGTTTAGGAGTTATTTATACATTACCGGCATAGGCTTCAGTTTTCAATAAATATGGAGAAAGTCATGTGTTGGCCACATCGGATTTTTTATAGGTGTTCTCAATGTAATGGCCAGCAAATCTTGTAGGTGGGCCATTGCGATAACTGGTAATTGTATCCCGCACTCGTTCCCCCCACCCCTTCGGAATTACGCCTAAGAGAGGATCCTTGGCTAGACGAATACCCACGTGGAAACAGACCTCGTCCCTCGATTGTGGTGGGCATAAGAAAGGCCCTTTGTTCCGATTCAACCTCTCCGGTTGTGGTGGACATTGGAGGACTCGGCATCACGTCTGATACGCATTAACGCGTGTAGACGAAAACCCGCGTGGAGACGGACTGTCTCCCCCAAAATTCCTAACCTCGAGTCGCCAGATATTAGCGCGTGTCGGTTTGTTCTTTGGTTCCGTACTCATCCCAGTACTGAGTAGAGAATGGCCTTTGTTTCCGATTCAACCTCTGTAGTCGCGGAGGACCCGGCGTCACGTCTGATCACGTCTGATACGCATTAACACGTGTCGGTGAAGGCCCGCGTGGAAACAGACTCTGTCTCTCCCAACCTAAGCACGATCGCCCCCCTCCCCTAAATTCAACCCTTCGAGACTGGCCCCAGTACTGCGTAGAGAAAGGCCTTTGTTTTAATACAACCCCTCTAGTCGCAGAGGACCCGGTGTCACGTCTGATACATATTAACGCATGCCGACGGCTCTGCTCCCATCCTCATCTCAGTGCGGCATAGAGAAGGGCTTTCGTTCTCTCACGTCCCAAAACCTCCATCACGTATCGTCCCTTTAGGCTCCCTCGTGCGACCCCCTCACCGACGACATTTTTCTCTATTTCCCCTTTTCTGATCAAGAAAGCATATCTAGTATATATAGATGTCAAAAGGGGAAATAGCTAGTTTTTAGTTCAGTTCAGTTCAGTTCAGTCCGCTCAGTTCAGGCTCTCTCAAGTTCGCTCTCGCACCAAGGCTCACGCTCTCACTCTCGCACGGAGATACGTCAGACTCTCGCACCAGACTCTCGCAGATTCGGAAGGACTCCCTTTCATACGAAGCTCTCCCAACGGACCCGGACTCTTTCTCGCCGCCACACGGACCCTCGTTCTTGGACCAACCCCTTTTTGAACGCAGTATCGTAGATTCATTTCCTTATTTAAAAAGTCTCTTTTTAAATAATACAGTCGTGTCGTGGCTGTTTGTGAATTCCCCCTAGTTGCGAAGAAGCTACGTCCAAAAGGATCCTCCGTGAAGGCGATCAACCCTTTTTATTCCAACTTCCCGAGTGTGCCCAATTCCCGTGGACTCAAGGTAATAAAGAATATTTATTTTATCTTTTAAGGAAAGTGTTTTCTTCCGGCAATCAAGAGACAACCAAGGGCAAGAATCCTTAAAAATAGTAATCGCTAAACCTCCATTTAAATCGGGGGGGCGGCATTACAAATGGTGGCAGCGATGGGATTCAATTAATTGCCTAGGTATCTTAGAGGCCCATTCAGGTCACCTCTGAGGCGTCTTTAGATAAAGGAAGAAAATACACTCCTCTTTATTACTTGTCGCGAGTGTTTTTATTTTTTTTGTCTTTTCAGAATTTTTAAATGTCGAGAGTACCTTTCTCCTAAAGTTTCAAATTGCTATGTGTCATTTTAATTGAATATTGCAAGTACTCTCGAAGTAACTTTGTTTGAAATTTAAGTAAATTTTCTGAAATTTTTATTTACGCGAGTGTTCCCCCGAATCTATTATAATGACGTCAACTCCAGCAACCTCAAGCACGACATCGGTAATACCCCCTAATGTAGCAGGGCTAATCTATTTAGTAGACACCTTTTCGGGAGACGATACTTCCGATAATGTGTATGAGTTCCTGGAATCTTTAGAAACAACTGCGGAGTTAGGAAACTGGACTGATAGCATAAAATCTAAGGTGTTAAAATTAAAAGTGCGAGGAAGTGCGCGACAGTGTGTGCATTCACTAACGGGAGATGAATGTACTTGGGCGAACGCTAAGCGCGCTTTAAAAGAACGATTCTCGCGGCGAGAATCGAGAGCCGCGAAGATGATTAAATTCCTTGAGTGCGTACAGGGACCGAGAGAGAGAGTGAGAGATTTCGCGGACCGATTGTGCGCGATATCCAAAGAGACGAGTGATGTGTCCACCGACCCCCTCGAAATAGCCATACGGGCGAAATTCACCGACGAAATGGCCCTCCATCAATTCACCCGCGGACTGAAGGAAGGAATCAGACGGTTCGTACAGGTGCGAGAACCGGGGTCATTGAAGGAAGCCATCCGTGTCGCCATGCTGGAGGAGCAGCATGAAGAAGAGACGAGGACCAGAAGGTGCCATGTCGTCGCGGAAGAACCGAAGCCGGACATCCCGAGAGCAGAGACGACGCCAGCCCAGCAGCCCACCCCCCAAGTCCAAACCCCTTGTCCGAGATGTTGCGAACATTCCGCTCCCGAAGTGCGACAGAAGTGGAGATCCCCCGTTACGAGAGAAAATAGCCAGTTACAATGTTTCCGATGCGGGAAAACGGGGCATTTCGCGAGAGAATGCTTTAGTAGAAGACCCCTCCCTCCAACGAGCCCCCCACAGAATTTTAGGTATCCCGCTCCTCGTTTCCAATACGAGGCGGAAAATCAGAGATTCGTCGGCCGAGCGCGACCACCTAACTCGCGATGTTTACCTCCCGCTCCGCCAGAAAACCTTTTTCGGAAGAATAGACAAAGTCAGGGCAATGACCGAGAGCAGCGTCATATTCCCCCTCTGATGAATTTCAATTCTTCCCCAAACGGTCGTCCCTCCGCCCTTTTCCCGAGGCGCGCGGAGGACCAAGGTCAAAGAAGATAAGGGAATTTAGGGAAATGTGGATAAGCGACGTGGAGAGACCCGGAAGCTCTGGATATGGAGTAAAAGTTAAGGTCGGAAATAAGAATGTCCTCCTCCTTATCGACACTGGAGCAACCGAGTCGCTTATCAAAGAAGACCGCGAAGAATTTGAAGGACCATATCTTCCCCCCACAATAAAACTTCGCGGTGTAACGGGCCATGAACTTCCCCTAAGAGGACTTATTACCCTTCCGGTCAGCACTCTGTACGAGCAATTCTCGCATCAATTTCACGTGGTAGGAGATGATTTCAAATTATCATGTGACGGGATCTTGGGGCTCGATTTCCTTCGGGAAAACGAAGCGAGAATAAATGTCGCGAAAGAGTGTATCGTTTTTCGTAATACAACGCTCCCACTACATCGCTTACCCCTAAGCGGACCCCCTAGAGTAGAGACGAGAGGAGTTACGAAAACGACCGCAGAAGGACGGAAGATTGTTAACAGAGAAGGAGAGGAAATTGTTAACAAAGAAGGAATCAAGGAAATAATTAGAGAGGAAGGAGACGAAGAAAGAACAAAGGGAAAAGGAAAAAGGGAAATCTCGAAAAGAAGAGAGAACAAGAAAAAGGAAGGAAAGAGAAACGGCGTATCGGGAAATAATAGGAAACCCAAGAGAAAATTGGGAGAGAAAAAAGAAACCGATAAAGAAATCACGAGACAGAGAAGTTCGAAGGACATCGGAAATAAAGCAGAGGAACTCCAGGTAAAGGTGAGAGAAGTAATTAAGCTCCCACCACGTAGTGAAGCCATTGTAGATGGATACTACAATCCAGGAGACCAAGTCAAAGGACAGGCACTTTTGATGGAACCGGCTGAAATCACCATTCATGGGGTAATGGCCGCGAGGTGTGTAGTGAAGTCCACAGACAATTGCAGAATTCCGGTGAAGCTGATGAACATCTCTGAAGAAGAACTCGTGATACCTGCGAAAACCGTCGTCGGAACGGTAACGAAGGAGTTCGCGGAAGCCGCCGCGATACAAAGGGAAAAGAGGCCGCGAGGATATCTCCCGGAGAAATTAATGGAGAAAATAAGAGAATTACCGGAAGAATTAGCGGAACCTCTGAGAGAAGTCTTAATGGAATATGAAGATGTATTCCATAAAGAAGGAGAACCCCTAGGAAAAACAGACAGAGTTCAACATAGAGTTGAAACGGGGAATTCCCCCCCAATTAGCAAAGCGCCATATCGTGTTCCGTATACACAAAGGAAAGTGATAGCGGAACACATCGAAGACATGTTGGATCAAGGTGTTATTCAAGAATCCAGTTCCCCGTGGAGCGCACCTGTGGTATTAGTCGCGAAGAAAGATAGTGGAAGCGGAAATAAATTGCGATTTTGTACGGACTTTAGGGCCCTGAATGCCGTAACAGTTCGCGATGTTTATCCGCTACCTAACATCCAAGATACGCTCGATTACCTGGGCGGTGCGACTTATTTCTCCACCTTAGATCTCGAATCTGGATTTTGGCAGATTGGAATTGACCCCAAAGATAGAGAAAAGACCGCATTTTCCACTCCCGACGGACACTGGGAATACCTGAGATTACCTTTTGGATTATCCAATAGCCCGAGCACGTTTCAGCGCCTGATGGACTCCGTACTTAGCGGTTTGAAAGGAGCAAAATGTTTGGTCTATATGGATGACATCATCGTATTCGGGAGAGACGTCCCCGAGCACCTGATGCGATTACGAGAGGTATTTCAGCGACTCCGCGAATCCGGATTAAAATTAAAACCGGCGAAATGTAAATTTCTCAAGGAAGAAGTTGATTATCTGGGACATGTTATCTCTGCTGGCGGAGTTAAACCTGATCCAGAAAAGATTTCTGCTATTCTGAATTTTCCTCGCCCGCATAATTTGAAGACGGTAAGGAGTTTCCTGGGATTAGTCGGATATTATCGGAGATTTATACCCGACTTCGCGAAGAAAGCTAAGCCACTGACGGAGATGACGAAGAAGGACGTAAGGATAGAGTGGACCCCAGAAGCCACAGCATCCTTTGAATTTCTCCGCAACGCTTTATGCCGCGAACCAATATTGAGATACCCCAACTTTCGGGAGCCGTTTATCCTCCACACCGATGCATCGGGAGAAGCAATAGGAGCCGTACTCGCCCAAAAGGATCCTAGCGGAGAATATGTAATCGCATATGCAAGTCGCAAATTGAATTCCGCAGAAAGAAATTATAGCACTACGGAAAGAGAATGTTTAGCCGTAGTGTGGGGCGTAAAATACTTCCGCACCTACCTGTACGGAAGAAGATTCACTGCGGTTACCGATCATCGCCCCTTAAAATGGCTTTTATCTCTGAAGGACCCCTCCTCGAGACTCGTTCGCTGGTCGCTACTCCTCAGCGAATATGATTTCGAGATTCAGCATCGACCGGCGAAAACACACCAAAACGCAGACGCGCTATCCAGATCCTTCGCAGGAGCGATCCAACCCACCTACGAACCTACCTGGGATCGCGAATTAATCCGCGAAGAGCAAGTGAGGGATGAGTTCTGTCAAAAGATACTTAAAGAACTCGAAGAAGGAGAAGGAAAACAGACACGCGAGTTCACAAGAGATAAGGATGGACTCCTCTATAAACTAAGCGGTCTACGTCACGACCAGCTGATAGCGCCGCGTAATATGAGAAGTCGTATTTTGCGAGCTTTTCATGACGCGCCTTGGGCGGGACATATGGGTGTAAAGCGAACTTTAGCATCCATACGCTCAAAGTTTTGGTGGAATACGATAAGAAAGGACATTGAAAATTATTGTGAGAAATGCCTTTCTTGTCAAGAAAAGAAAAATCCCCACAGAACGCAGAAAGCCCCTCTTCAACCCCTTCCCGAAGTTTTAGCACCCCTTCAACGCGTCTCCATGGATATTGTCGGTCCTTTACCTTCTACCTACAAAGGTAACCGATACATCCTCACCTTCCAGGATGCTTTCACTAAGTATCCTGAGGCTATAGCGTTACCGAATCAAAAGACGGAAACGGTAGCAAGAGCGTTCGTAGAAGAAATTGTACTACGTCATGGAGCACCGCGCCAATTACTAACAGATAGAGGGACCAACTTCACCTCTCATCTCATGAAGGAAGTTTGCCGCCAATTGGGAATTAAGAAACTGCAAACAACTGCATATCATCCCGCAGGAAACGGATTAGTAGAAAGAAGTCATCGCACCTTTATGAACATCCTCTCACATTTCGTCGATACGAAACAACGAGATTGGGACGATTGGCTTCCCTTCGCTTTATCCGCATACCGCAGTACTCCTCATACCGCCACCGGAGAAACTCCCCATTACCTAATGCATGGGCGCGACATCGAAATGCCTTTCGATGACATCACGCAGCCCTTGGAGATCAATTATTCGACCGATACCAATTACGCCGCAGAACTGCGAGCCCGGTTGAATATAGCATTTAAGGAAGTAGGAGAAAAATTGCAGAAATCCCATCGACAACAGGCGAAAAATTATGACCGAGGTGCTAAAGAAACAAACCTTCAACCAGGTGATAAAGTATTCCTACATATGCCATACGTAGGAATAGGGAAGAAGAAGAAGTTAAGTCGTCAATGGCAAGGACCCTACCGGATATTAGAAAAAACCAGCCCGGTAAATTTCCGTGTGCAACATATTTACAGATCAAAAGACTGTCAGTTAGTGCACGTAAATAGATTGAAACCTGCCATTGGAACGGACATTCAGCTATATTCCCCTCTATCGCGTCGAAAAGAATTTTTGACCTTGCCCCCACCCGCGGTTCCGCCTCGAATTCCCTCTAAGACCAGCCCAACTCCCCCCTTTGTGTTTGAATCCGATTTACTCCCTCCACTTCCCTCGTCGCCTCCTCCAACGATATCTCCCCCTGACCCTCCTCAACCACCACCCCCTCATCGGTATCATCTCAGAAGTAGAGGACCTGTATCATCGGAAGAACCGCAGAGATCCTGACTAAACAGCTGGAAGACCATTCCTAATACTTATCCCGAAGATGATGGAGAGTACCTACATACATGAAGATAAAGTGATCACCGCCCACACAAAACTTACCCGTATTTTTCCCACACATATCCTATCATCCCCTCTTTGTATGTTTTTAATTTTTCAATTAGTAATTTTGTTTTTTTTTCATTGAGTTTCGAGGTAACTACAACTTGGATTAAGATAGCTCTTGGAGGCAAATGAAATTTATCCAGGAAGCTGCATAAGACAAGTATGGTTACCGCAATGGATGGAGAGCCTCCTCATTTTTTCAAGATTTCACCGATCCTGTTACCAATCTACTTCGGAAGCAGTTTCTACAATGCCTTCCCCTGTGTGTTTCACCCCCAAAATTATTGCGAAATATGTCCCAATAGCGAAACCAGTGATTTTTTTTTCCTCTCGTGAAGTGAAATAGAAAGTGTCAAGTGCACGCTATTGAATAACTTGTTCAAGACTATTAACCGATTGAGTTATTCTTGGGTATTTTTTTTATTATTTTATTGGTTATAATCTATGAAAAAAGTATTGTGTTATTTTTCAGAATGAGACATTTAATTTTTTTAATGGAATTTTAGAAATTGATCTGTTTATGAGTCTTGACTATTTTAATAATGGAATTTTAGAAATTAATCTGTTTATGAATCTTGACTATTTTAATAATGGAATTTTAGAAATTAATCTGTTTATGAATCTTGAGTATTTTAAAAGTAAGTTGCCCTGTGAGGCAACTGATTTTTTCCACGGGAGGGAGTATTGTAATGGCCAGCAAATCTTGTAGGTGGGCCATTGCGATAACTGGTAATTGTATCCCGCACTCGTTCCCCCCACCCCTTCGGAATTACGCCTAAGAGAGGATCCTTGGCTAGACGAATACCCACGTGGAAACAGACCTCGTCCCTCGATTGTGGTGGGCATAAGAAAGGCCCTTTGTTCCGATTCAACCTCTCCGGTTGTGGTGGACATTGGAGGACTCGGCATCACGTCTGATACGCATTAACGCGTGTAGACGAAAACCCGCGTGGAGACGGACTGTCTCCCCCAAAATTCCTAACCTCGAGTCGCCAGATATTAGCGCGTGTCGGTTTGTTCTTTGGTTCCGTACTCATCCCAGTACTGAGTAGAGAATGGCCTTTGTTTCCGATTCAACCTCTGTAGTCGCGGAGGACCCGGCGTCACGTCTGATCACGTCTGATACGCATTAACACGTGTCGGTGAAGGCCCGCGTGGAAACAGACTCTGTCTCTCCCAACCTAAGCACGATCGCCCCCCTCCCCTAAATTCAACCCTTCGAGACTGGCCCCAGTACTGCGTAGAGAAAGGCCTTTGTTTTAATACAACCCCTCTAGTCGCAGAGGACCCGGTGTCACGTCTGATACATATTAACGCATGCCGACGGCTCTGCTCCCATCCTCATCTCAGTGCGGCATAGAGAAGGGCTTTCGTTCTCTCACGTCCCAAAACCTCCATCACGTATCGTCCCTTTAGGCTCCCTCGTGCGACCCCCTCACCGACGACATTTTTCTCTATTTCCCCTTTTCTGATCAAGAAAGCATATCTAGTATATATAGATGTCAAAAGGGGAAATAGCTAGTTTTTAGTTCAGTTCAGTTCAGTTCAGTCCGCTCAGTTCAGGCTCTCTCAAGTTCGCTCTCGCACCAAGGCTCACGCTCTCACTCTCGCACGGAGATACGTCAGACTCTCGCACCAGACTCTCGCAGATTCGGAAGGACTCCCTTTCATACGAAGCTCTCCCAACGGACCCGGACTCTTTCTCGCCGCCACACGGACCCTCGTTCTTGGACCAACCCCTTTTTGAACGCAGTATCGTAGATTCATTTCCTTATTTAAAAAGTCTCTTTTTAAATAATACAGTCGTGTCGTGGCTGTTTGTGAATTCCCCCTAGTTGCGAAGAAGCTACGTCCAAAAGGATCCTCCGTGAAGGCGATCAACCCTTTTTATTCCAACTTCCCGAGTGTGCCCAATTCCCGTGGACTCAAGGTAATAAAGAATATTTATTTTATCTTTTAAGGAAAGTGTTTTCTTCCGGCAATCAAGAGACAACCAAGGGCAAGAATCCTTAAAAATAGTAATCGCTAAACCTCCATTTAAATCGGGGGGGCGGCATTACATCAATTAGATTACGAATTTAGTTTTAATGTTGATAAAAGTGATTTCTTTTATAGAAAGATATTTATTTGATCTAATTACTCAATGTTCACGCATTCCAAACAACAAAAACTATTGCGTAGTACCCTTTTTACAGTATATATTAAATTCGAGCTCGAGTCGTGGGAAAAAAACTGTGATAAAGCTGCAAAAACGGCGCCTGAGGATGGACCTTTAAAAAGCCTCACATAACTACCATTAACCAAACACTTTTATAGGTCTCAAAGACCTGAATTCAGCAGAACTTCAAAAGGTGAATTTTGTGCCAGTGACATATTTTACCCCGTACTTTGATTAAATTTTAATTAATTAAACAAACCGATGTCCTAATCTGCAGAGTATTCTGCAATATTTTGCCTGCTCAAACTAGAGAAATGAAAGGATAGGCTCCCCTATAAGAATGCTAATATCTTATCTCCGTGGGTTAAATGTCATAAATGAACACACGTAATATAATCTCAGAATTTATTAACAAATCAGTTCATTCTCATATTTACAGAATACTGCGTCGAATCACACTCTCACACTTAATGCAGTTCAGAGATTCATAAATGCACTCTACTGCTTGGACACTTTCTCCTCCTGAAGACCCGTCACCACGACGTACTCGCCTCCGATGACCTGCCTCAAAGTGCCTTCCTCTTCCAACACAAAGTCCCCGTCGATCACCAACGGTTCGCTGTTGTCCGCCCACATGGCGTTCTCCATGCCTCTCCGTTTGGTGTCGTCCAAGATCACTTGAAGAGGGGAACCAAAAAGGCTTCCCACGTCGCCAGTCTCAAACACCAGCTGCTCCGAAACCTTTTCCTGTTCACGAGAAATTGCGTTAATTAAATGACCAAAATGTGTAATCACTTAAGATTTATTACATGAATTACAAAATAATTAAATTCATAATTATCAAATCACAAAATTAAATTCTCAGTTATAAAATCACAAAATATTTAAATTCATAATCATCAAATCACAACATTAAATTCTCAGAAATAAAATCACAAAAAAAAATAAATTAATAATTATCAAATCACGAAATTAAATTCTCAGATATTAAGTAAAAAATTTAAATTCATAATTAACAAATCATGACATTAAATTCTCAGATATAAAATCACAAAAAAATAAATTAATAATTATCAAATCACAAAATTAAATTCTCAGATATTAAGTAAAAAATTTAAATTCATAATTAACAAATCATGACATTAAATTCTCAGATATAAAATCACAAAAAAATAAATTAATAATTATCAAATCACAAAATTAAATTCTCAGATATTAAGTAAAAAATTTAAATTCATAATTAACAAATCATGACATTAAATTCTCAGATATAAAATCACAAAAAAATAAATTCATAATTATCAAATCACAAAATTTAATTCTCAGATATAAAATAAAAAATTTAAATTCATAATTAACAAATCATGACATTAAATTCTCAGATATAAAATCACAAAAAAATAAATTCATAATTATCAAATCACAAAATTTAATTCTCAGATATTAAATAAAGAATTTAAATCTATAATCATCAGATCACGAAATTTAATTCTCAGATATTTAATAAAAATTTAAATTCATAATTATCAAATCACGAAATTAAATTCTCAGATATTTAAATCACAAAAAAAATAAATTCATAATTATCAAATCACAAAATTAAATCAACATACATCACAAGTCACAAAGATAATATTCACAACAATTAAACTCAAAATTATTAAATCAGGAAATCATTTGCAAAAACCAAATTATTTTTCCATAAAAATTACACGTTTGAATTCTAAATTAAAATATGAGTCACTTTTTTTCCAGCGAGTCTATCGGTTACAATTTTTGAAATGTTAAATAGTTTCTTCCTCACGGGTGAATTGTGAAGAATCTTCGATTAATTCTAATAATTTCTAAAGTATTATTTAGAGAACAAATACCTTCTAGATTAAAATCATTCTTTCATGTATAAATTATGCATTTTTCTTCAAACTCTATGTAAATATTGGGTCAACAATGCACAAGTATAGCCCATTGTTGTGTAGGGACTGATCTTTATTATTTAGTTTATATAAATGTCTTTCTTATGCAATTATCGAAATTTAGATATTCATCAAATTAATTGAAGGTTAGATTATATATAGAGATAACTCGATAAATCAAAAGTATGATAAATTTGTATTAACTATTAATGCTTTTGTTCTCGAAAAAATAGAAAATTTTGCTGTCAAAATTTAATCGAAGCGCAACAATGTATACAAAGGACATATTTTTCTATCAACCAAATAGACAAATACTTTATTATAACGATATTATTAATGCCAATTTTGAATCCGTAATATTTGAAAGGTGAATTCACTATTTTGGTGCGAAAATTGAATAGCGATTCTTATTTCGGTTGAGGAATATCGCATTCGAGTAGAAATTGAGATAATGAGGACAGGGTATTTGGCGGGTACTTCACCAGGTCTACATCTACATTAATACCCTAGAAGCCGCCTTTTGGCGTGTGGCAGGGGGTGTAAACACCAGTTGAATCTAAACTACTTCCTCATTTGGTTATTGTCGCGTATCGTTCGCGGAAAGAATGAATTTTTAAAACGATTCGTCCTAGCATCTATTTCTCTTAACTTCACTATCGGATCGGTAGCAGGGGGGATACCGATTGTATCTTCCGAAAATGTAGTTTCCCTGAATTTGTTAAGCAATCGCAGCTTCCAATCTCCTTTCTTTCAAGGATTCCCAACCTACGTCTGAGAGCATTTTCGTCCCTTTTTATCGTAGCAATTCTTAACAAAACGAACCGCTTTACGCTGCACTTTCTCGAGTTCGCGAGTACACGTTTCATCCGCCGGATCCCATATACTTGCCGCATATTCCAGAAGGGGTCTGACCAAGGTAAAATAACATCGCTCTCTCACCTTTTCATCGCATTTACTGACAATACCCTTAACAAAGCCTTTTACTTGCTTCACCGCAGATTTTTCGAATATGCGTGCTCCAATTTAAGTTATTAGTAATGTTGATCGCGAGATATTCAACTGAATCTACTACTTTGATATTAATTCCATTAATTTCGTACGGGTGATTTGGACGCAATTTTTTCTTTTCAAAGAAATTAACTACGGAGCATAACCATTTACCGTGGTCTCATCAGCTGATGACTTAGGCTCCTCTTCGTGGACCAGTCCCTGCTGCTGCATCTGCCTGAGGAGGCCCTCGTCCAGCTGGAGAGAGAGGCTGCCGTTTTCAAGCTGCAGCTGGAACGCACCACTGCCTCCTCCGAGACTGCAAAACCCAATTGAAATGCAGAACGCTTTACTTTGGGGAACGTTGTAATCCAAAATTAAACTTTCGCTGAAATTATCCCTTTACGTAATAAAGGCAAAATAGAGCAAAGAAGTTAAAATTTTACTACAAAAAACAGCCAATCCTCCTCAAGATCAATGCGATTGTTGAGACAAGCTCATGAATTTTACTGTGTAGTAAGGATAGCACAGGATTTTAGACTGTATTCTAAAGGGAATTTACGCAAGGCACTATATTCCCCGTTGAGAATCAACGGCGCTTCAGCTAGTATAAATATAAAACAGTTTGTCGTATAATTAAAGATTGATATCTGAAAGGAAGTGTTTTGCCAAGTGATTACCACTTCCAGAACGAGTCACAAGAGGGAAGAGACAGACAATTATAAACCAAAAATGGACGAAAATGCATTGAAAATTTCATAAATCAAAGATGAAGACCCCACAGTTAAACTGCACAGAACTGCAAAGTGACAACTTTTCATTGACTTGAAATATTGTATTTCGAAAGAAAGTTTCTCGTTATACTTCTGTTCTCTTGCCAGATTTAACGCTTAAGTGTTATTGGAAGGGAATTCAGGAAAATTCTTGAGCAAGTTGGTCAGCAACGACTTACTTAGCCTGTAGTGTGCCCCAGTCTTCCACGACGTCCGAAGACGGATTCTCGGCTGCCGCGTTGTCTTGCAGAGTGGCGTCCATGGAGCGGATGGCCTCGGATATTGCCACCGCCTTGGGTTTCCTCCCGCGCCTTTTCCCATCCATCATCGCGGGCCTTAAATGCGTGAGAAGGTGCGCCTTCCTGTGCCCAGACGTGCGGAAACGTAACTCGCAATACGGGCATTTGAACGGTCTGGCACCTGTTGGACAGAATCCACAATTAACTGTAGCGACAATTCCATTCACGATGAAAATTACTGTATTAAATAATCATATCCGTAAAAAAACCTGCCAGAGATCAGCTTACAAAAATTAAAATCAGTTTTAAACATGATTTTAATGCCACCTAAATTGTAAATTACTGTTTTAAATAATCGTATCCGTAAAAAACCTGCCAGAGATCAGCTTACAAAAATTAAAGTCAGATTAATATTAATTTCCAATTTAGTTGACATTAAAATTATATTTACAGTTACAACTGTACAACATAACCGTAAAATTAAATTAAAATAACAAAATCTGACAAAATATAATTATTTTGTTATATATTTATATATAAAAAACAATAAATTTTTGTATACACAATTGGCCTTCCTGAGAAAATTTGTAAGATTTTTTAAAATCCCTTCCCAATTACATGGAAACTTGAAACCTGGCATGTGAATAGAGATAATAAATACATTTCATATACGCTCTTTAAGATTTTTTTCTGATGGTCCTTAGTTCAATCCCAGAGACCCTATGCATTTCTAATGGGGATAACAGAGTCTTAATTTTGGACCTTCCCGTAGTGATATCGACTTCAAAAATTTGAATTAAACAATTTTTATCTTCACCAATTTATATGCATTCACGTTTTCCAAAAGATCATGATGGCGACACCAGGTGTCTCTAAAATCAGTATGGCAGGAACTTGAGATTCGGATTTGTAAATAGTTTCAGCTTTATCCCAGTGGGACAGGGAATGTCATAGGGGAAGCATGTTCTTCTTCTTCATCTGTTAAACCGTCGCTAAATGTGCTTTAGTTTGACGGCAGGTCGGTGAAAATTTCTCCTTTTTAAAATAAAGTGCGGCGAATTTTACGAATGTTTTCAATATATTATTTTCCTTATGAGAACCTATATATTTTAATTTCGACTTGAAATCACTTATTTGCTTTCAACTTTCATTCATAATTATATTTATTTATGATAATATTAAAATTGCATTAATATTTATCTCTGCAGTACCCTCTTATTTATTTATTTGTTTCTCTTATCTATTATATATAATTCCTTCTCCGGATTCATTCATATATATAGATAGATAGGATACTAATTCACAGACTAAACCAAAAGCATCATTGATTTGGAATTTTTAAGATGTATAACGTTAAACTGCCAAAAAATTGCGATTTTCAACATCAGTGTCATGGGTTCGATTCCAGAGGGCCCCAAAGTCCCGATTTTTCCCATTTAACAGCATTGCTTTTATTATCGGGAATTCTAAAAAAATACTTCCTGGATAAGTAGAGCATTAAAACTCAATAAGCTTATTAATATGGTCATGATCAATCGAAAACATTAATGACTTTCATGGAAAATATCCTGGGTTCGATGCTAGGACGATGCAAATATCTGCCCTTTAAAATACATTGAGGTAGTTTTTCATTATTTTTTTTGATGCACTTCTCGAAATAATAGGAAGTTCTTGCTTACATAGAAGATGTATATTAAGACTTGGTTTATGGAAAAAATTTGATAAGACCGTACTGTTCCTGGGTTCGATGCCAGAGCACATTAATATTTCCCAGACAAAGAATATAAGGGAGAAGTATGATGAATGATGATGCCGGACGAATAAATTGGAGCGAATTTTATGAATATTTTCAATACATTTTTTTCTTTTGAGGACCCTCTCGATATGATACCAACTTGACATCTGTGTTATCAGTATGATTGCAGAATGCAAGCAACATATTACTTGTAAATACATATGCATCAGTAAATATAACGGAAATTAAAATGGAGGGGTTACCCTAGGATAACATCCTGTTTGGGGTTAACTCTTCCAGTCCAACAAAAAAAATTATATTAACGAGTAACTATAAAAAAAATTGCAGTAGGTACAAAAGCAATCAAAAAGGAAAATAAATATTGGAAAAAATATTGAAAAAGCCGGAACAAATAAATGCAATCATAAAATAAAAATGTAAAATAACACAATTACAATTTGTTGATCAAAACAGAAGAAATTCACTCATTTTAAACAAATATTCCCCTTCCTTCTTCTCGAATGACCATTCTTTATCTTGTTTTATAAAAGTTACTTCTTTGTCTACACCAGATATACTCACAGGTAGAGAAACGAACAATTTAGGGCCAAGATTGAGAATGGATAGACGAAGAATTTCATTATTGGGTTTAGGTAAAATAATATTAAATTTTGCTCTGAGGGTATATACTGTTGGTTTTACGGGTTCTCCACCACGATTGTAGAACATTCGTAACACCTTATAAATTACCAAATGCCTTAGGGGTAAAATATTCAACTTTTTATAAATAGGAAAGGAATGCGCCGTGAATGAGCGCCATTGCCCTTTTTCGGGATATCAGAAGTGGATTAATATTCGTGTGCACGCAATTCCATACTGTAATCTCGAGTCCACAAGACAAACGATCTAGAGGAGTGATAATGGACAAGTATATCTAAATAGATGGAATTTTCTAGTGACGGAGATCAATTCTGATTTTCATTCATGCGGCTTTTCCAACTGTACTGTAATTACAATTTATCTGTACATAGTTCATCTAAATATTGAAGATAGTATGGGAGTTCGTTAAAAATGGTTGGTGCTGTGACTTCCAAGTTCCTTTTATCATAATTATTATAATATTTAGGAATATTGCACCTAATCTTTGGCCTTCTGCACGTTATTTGACATCAAATTTGTTTTGTATCTGTTGGAGGAATAGTTTGTAATTAACTAGTAAATAATAGTAATAATTTATTATAACAAACAAGTTAGTCAACCCAATTACAAGTGATATAGCCGAAAATATATTTGCAACTTTTATGAGAGAGTATATTGACGTTAAATTAAATTACCACTTAAAAAATGAAATGCTTTAGATAAACTTCATTAAAAACATTAATTAAATCAGAAATAAATAATTAAGTACCTAAAATAAACAACTGAATGTTTCTAAAATGCAAATAAGCAATAAAATAGTTATTTAGAAGTGGTCAGATGATCGCTTCCCCTCTTTCTCATATTTATAAAATGCATTAATGAATAAATTACGTGTGCACTCACCTGTGTGAAGGCGCATGTGAACCTTGAGGCTTCCCTTGGTCGCAAAGAGGCATCTGCAGACGTGGCATGGGTACTTGGGGTGGTACATCTGCTTGTGCCCGTCCTCGGGATGTGTGAGCCGGTGGGAGTCGAGGGTGGATTTGACGGTGAAGCGCCTCCCACACTTGTCACATTCGAACGGCCGCTCCCCTGTGTGGGTGCGGATGTGCCTCTGAAGGTCTGATGGCTTCCGGAAGCTCTTGGGGCAGTGGGAGCAGACGTGCGGCAGTTTGGGTGCGTGTTGCAGCTGCCTCTCCCTTTCCTGTTCCGAAATAACGCTATGATCAGTTATATAAAGCGGAAGCGCGACGTCTAACTGAAACAGCAGGAATATGACGAAAACAAAAATCTGATATCCCAGCACATGACTTCCTCCCCATTGTATTTCTTTAACAAAAATCGAAATGTAAACGAAGACCAAAGCAACAAATGATTAATAAAAATAATGACCACACATTTGGAGCTGACGCTAACATATTTGGAATGCAAAACCAAATGGTTGAAAAAGACTGAACAAGGCTGTGTTAGTAAATAGGAAATTGATGTCAATAGTTGCTAAGGTGGTCTAATAAACAAAGTACTAAGTGACGGTGCTAACAGGGAGGACATTTTTACTTTTAAAGTAGACAGTAAGACAAGTATCGTGGCTTTCTCGAGCATAGGCCTGGGTTTGAGAGAAAATAGGGCACAAAAATATATTATTAATATATATTAATTTAAGCTTCGGATATATAAAATCGATTGAGGCAGGCTTCAGCCACAACCTCGGTTCTTACTCTGTGAACAATAAAGACAAAATAGAAACTAAATTCAAATCAGGTATTTATAAATTAAAATGTAACGATTGTGAATCTGTATATACTGGTCAAACCAGGAGAAATTTCAATATCCGTGCAAAAGAACACAATCATTCCTTTTTAACCCTCATATGGATTCACTGCGCCTTTGCGGCGCTCGTGGTTTTTAATATGCTTTAAATACTGCCCAATCCCATGGATCTTGCTGAAACTTTCAGTAGTCTATTTTTTCTGCATTCTTAGTCTACAAGTTTAATTTTGCGGGCCTAGTGCTTATAGTTTTCATTTTATTGGCCACTAATGGAAAAAGTTACGTCGTTGGATTTACGGCGCTGCTGCGGCTACGCGAGTTTTCTCGTCGCTATTTTGGCCTGTCAATACTCATTTAATGGTTCTTATTTTACGCAGGAAATGGTATATTATATTTATAATCATAATATTTAAACGATGAAGCTTTCTAAATCATTTAAAATTGTTTAACATAGGGCCAAGTTTGCTATGCCAAATTTCTTTCATCTATTATCCAAGTATCATGAATTTTTCTTTTTTAAAATGTTCTTTTACAAAACTTCATCTAAATACAATAATAGATTTTAGAAATACGTGGCTAGCCTAAGGGTGTTATTTCTATGGCCTCTGTCATTATTTGACAGCAAACGGAAAATAATGGTGTTAAAGGTTTTTATTCATAACTTCTGTAATAATGGGTTCAATCGAACAAAACAGAGTTAAAAATAAAGAATATAGAAGTTAGTAGCATTATCAATAGAAAAAATTGCTATGAAGAGCCAAATTTGGAAGATAATGACAAAAAATACCGCAGCGCCTCTGCGGCGCCGAAAATCCAACGACGTAACTAAATTTGTAAATCCATATGAGGGTTAAATAATACAAATCAAATAAATGTGTGGAAAAAGTATTTGTAAATCTTTATTCTTAACTTCGTCTGTTAAGCTTCGGATGTAGATAAACAGTCTAGATTATCGGTTGGCAGTAACATAATTGAATCCTAATGGCTAGGTTGATGGATTGTCACTGCTTCGTATCGTTTTCTTTCACAGTTGCATTTTACTTTTTTTAAACTGATGCAGCAAGCACATAGTATTTCTTCATCAAAATCAAATTACGAACAAAGAGCAAAACAACACACGAACAAAACAAATGATTAATAAAAATAAAGACCACACATTTAAACAGTGGAAACTTAAAAAGGTAACAGAGAATGACATAAATTATTAATATAAAAAAGAAAACAAATTGGAGTTGAAAAAACAAAGAAATGAACCTTTTAAACGTTATCAATCAGCCACAGCTCAATCTAAAGCAAGAGAGTGAGTGAAAGACACTCTGCACTGCGTTGTTCGCCATGTAAACAAACCCATAGTTACAAACTTTACTGTTATTGTGAAGAGTAATCAATAACAGCACAAAACAATTATAGTTGAATAATTATTTTGAAATAAATACGCATGTTTTAAATTTAAAAAAAGTTTCCAAGTAAAACTTAAATAATAATTATAATAATCACATTGTACATAACATGATTATGAAATGGTATAAATGAAAACAACATTATAATGTAAATATGTCGCAGTTACCAGAAAGTTGGTTAATTATGATTCGACTCCTAAACGGTGGTTGATATAGAAAATTTTTTCTAATAAATCTCATAGAGAATCACATTTTTTGTGACTTTTGTAGATAATTAAATATATATAAATATCAGATTAATTGAGAAATTTCGCAAAAACAGAAACGAGATTCGAAGAATAAAGCTCGACCTCTGGTTGATTGATTTACTCCAAAAACTAATCAACTCTAACGGCACCAATCAAAGTGCTATATATTAAGTTTGGTGTTTATACGGCAAATAGTTTTCATGTTCGTAAATCAAATTGTGCAGGACGTTATTTTTTGGGTTGACTTATACGCTGGCATATACAGTATATTTTCACTTTCTCCCTATGCATAGTATAGAGAAAGTATTGTATTCGCATAAAAAATTCGACCTCCAGATTTTGACGGAAATAGATGTTTTGGGGTCCATAGAGCACGTTTTAGCTATTTTCCCGAACATGTCTGTCTGTGGTTAAAATGTTTATGGGCGCTCTATCTTAAAAAGTAATTATCCGATCATTTTCCAAAAATCATATTTAGTATTTTCCTAACAATGCCAAGAGTAGATTAGTTTTTCATGAATATCGCTTAACCGGAACTTGCGGTTTATCCGGAACAAAATTTTGTTTCTTAAATATTTTTGTAAAAATGCAATATAGGTATATACATTTATTAACAAAAGTTATAGATAATGTACTTTACTACAACTTTTGTATGAAACATTTTCCTGTAACACTCATTGTTTTGGAGTTATTTATATATTACCGGCATAGGCTTCTGTTTTCAATAAATACGGAGAAAGTCATGTGTTGGCCACATCAGATTTTTTATCATAGTTTGAAATTAAACTTTTTGAAAAACTTTGGTCGTAACTTTGAATGGTCATAAGTCTGTCTGCATATCACTCAATCTCTGATACGATTTCTTTTCTGGCGATGAAACGGTACTTACGTTAATTTCGCTGATCCTTTCCTTTTCTGCAGCAGATGCGATGAGGACCCTCTCGGACAGAGAGAGGTGAGGCTGTGATGGACTCTGGAGGGCTAAACGAGCCGTCTCCTCTTCGCTCAAGCGTATCACTCCCGCCCCTGGCGTTTCCCTAACGCGCCTCCTCCCGCCAACCCTCTTGGTCTGGCTCACTGCTCTCGGCTGGGGCGTTTTCTGCAAAAAACAAAGTTGATGGCAATAGATTCATGACGATGAACCAGTACGAAGTTTGGCCTCTCTTCAACTACCAACTGCGCTTAGAAGAAGGAAAAAAGTGTAATTAGTTAATGCCTGACCCTCCCTCATATACATTTATATTTAAACCGTGTGTCAGTGGCACTTGGCAGGGGGTGTAAAACACCGACATCCATATCTAACCAGGAGAGCTATTAGCTTCTCTAATACTTCGCGGGAACCAAAAGTTACTATCCGTCCAACTACTTCTCTGCATCGCTCTTTCATTTTCTCTCAAAGGTCGCATAAGTTTATAACTGGGATAACAATATCTCCTCCCCGGTAGAGATAATTTTATCAGAAAGCTTCCCTCAATGTCTTCTATCGACCAGAGAGTTCTATCCGAGGGATTCTATCACAGCCACTGCTGTCAAATCTGAAATCTCCATTGACGAACCTTGCTGTGTACCATCTTGAGATTGGAAATTAATCCTACTTCATGAGGATCCCAAATCGCACGGCAGTACTCAAGTAGAGGTGGAATCAGGGAAAAGTACGCTATTACTTTTACTTTAGATGAACATCCCCTCAGAATTCTACTGGCTAACCTCTGCATCCCATTCGCCTTTCCTATTTCGCTTCGAATATGCTCTTTGAAGGTAAACGTATTCTAGAGACCCCAAAACATGTATTTCCGTTGAAATCTCGAAGTTGATTTCTTTCATGAAAACAATACTTTCTCTACACTACGTATATGGAGAAAGTAAAAAGTTAGAACACAGTTCTCCTACTTAGTAATTAAGCTCTGCAATTTATTCCCAAGAATAAAAAGAGACCTATTGGACAAAAGAAATAATCTTACTAAAAAGGATAAGGTTTATATTCAAAGCTGGGTAAAAGAACGTTTCCTTTTTTGTAAACCTAATAAAACTTTTAATAGAATGAATGTTATACCTCATTTCTAAAGTCTTATGTGTATACCTTTAGATTATAAATAGCTTCTAGATTAGAATTATTCTTTCATGCTTAAATTATGCATTTTCATCTTCATATCAAACTATTTGAAATAGTACAGGTGTTCAAGTACCTTGGAAGCAAAATCTCGTCAGACGGTCGAAGTGATAAAGATCTCATTAGTAGGATAAATCAGGCAAAGGCGGCTTTTAATTAAAAGAAAATGCTCCTTACATCCAACAGCATCAACCTGTGTTTAAGAAAACGCCTCCTCAAGACCTTCGTATGAAGCGTTTTACTTTATGGAAGCAAGTCATGGACTCTTGATCGTTGGAAGAAGACGGATTGGGGCATTTGAGATGTGGTTCTACGGGAGAATCCTCAAGATATCGTGGGTAGACAAGGTGACCAATGAGGAGGTATTAAGGAGAGCTGAAGAAGTGCTTGTGGAGCACAATGAGAAGAGACTCCTGGATAGGCCACACCCTAAGACACGGAGGATTGTTATCAACAGAATTGGAAGGCTGAATAAGGGGCACCAACGCAAGAGGCAGACCGAGAAAGGAATACCTAAATCGGATTGTAGAAGATATGGGCTGCAATTCCTACTTAGAGCTAAAGAGACTGGCGCAAGATCGGGAGGAGTGGAGATGCAAAACAACTGCTGCAAACCAATCTTAAGATTGCCAACTAAAGAAGAAGAAGATCAAACATATGTAAATCACAAGACAACAATGCAAAAGTATAACCCAATGATACGTATGGACTGTTCGTTATTATTTAGTCCACGAATATTGCTTCTTATGCAATTATTGAATGTAAATTTTAACTATAGATAGTTGGACTTTGACTATCTCAAACATTACGCATACTGTTTTATGTTTATTTATATATATTTCAGTGAATAGTATTTTTGTATATGACGATTGATTGAAATAAATTGAATTTATTTCTATAAATCATTACTATTACTTCAAGTCACGCAGTACTGTGACACACTGTACGCTCATTGGTGATTATTACCGGAGGTCTCTCAGGCTCTGGTGAAGGTCCGACTTCTTCAGTCTGCGCAACTTCCTGCGTTGCCTCTTTGCCAATGAGCTCGGCTTCGTGAGATCTCCAATGCCTCCTCCACTGGCCCTTGGTGCAGAAACTTAACGGACACCTCTCGCACTGGAATGGACGGCTGTAAGAATCGTTTGCAATGAGAAATAGTGTAAACATTATAGGAAAGTCCTAAGAAAGATATCGAATGAAAAACGACGCAGTAGAAGAAGGATAAATAAATGTATACTGTGATATAACGGTGGAACTGCCGTAGTTAATGGTCTTGCCATCATATTGTTGCTTGGTCAGATTTGTGAAATTGGTTTGTGGAAGGAAAATATCCCAAATTTTAGTACCCACAATTATCCTGCCATTTGTCGTACTTCAAAGTAGAGATATTTATATCAGAATGAATTATTACTCCTATATAATACGAGTAAAATGTAGCTTGCGTACTGCAAGCAGATCGACAACACTAATTTCATTTCAACACCAATTTCATATCGGCATCATATTGGGACGGTCCTCAAAAGAAATAAAATGGATTTAATATAATCTTAAAATTTGCTGCACCTTAATCGTCTGGCATTGAACCCGGGTCTTAAAGGTCATACTTACTATGCAGCACAACAGAACATAACCACCTCAAACTATGTGTGAAAATTCAAGCAGAAATATTGGCTGCAACTGCCTCAAACGACATCCTACTTTTCCCTTATATTCCTTACGAGAGAAATTTAAATGTGCTCTGGCATCGACCCCAGGAATAGTACGGTCTTATCAAAATGTTTTTCTCAAACCAATTCTTACCATACATCTTCTAGCCAAGACGAACTTCCTGTCATTTCGATAAGTGCATCAAAAAAAATAATGAAAAACTACCTCAATATATTTTAAAGGGCTGATTTTTGCATCGTCCTAGTATTGAACCCAGGATATTTTCTGTCACAGTCATTAATGATATCGATAGATCCTGACGATATCTATCGGCTCTTTGAGTTTTAATTCTCTCCCTATCCGGAAAGTATTTTTTTTATTCCCGAAAATCAAAGCAATGTATTTAAATGGAAAAAAATCAGGACTTTGGGGCCCAATGGAATCGAACCCATGACACTGAGGTTCAAAATCGCAATTTTTCTGGTGGTTACACGTTATGGCCAATACGTCGTAAAAATTTCAAGTCAATGACGCTTGTGGTTTAGGCTGTGAATTAGTAACCTATCTATCTATATATATATAGTTAGATACATGAATGAATCCGGAGAAGCATCTATATATAATAGAATATTACATAGAAAGGTTTTACCATATAATAAAATTCACAGAATCCGGCGAGATATGGTGGAAATCCATCATGCAAAATGGAGGAGATAATTGGTACTTTTTCCACAAAAGTTTTAATTGTATTACTGGTTTCAACGGAGGTCCGTCATCATTCAGAGACCGTCATCGTCATCCTAAAGATGACGGTCCTCTATTGAAACCTGTAGTACAATTAAAAATTTTGTGGAAAAAGTACCAATTATTTCCTCCATTTTGCATTTACCATATAAGATCAAATGTGTGTTTAAATAAGTCTAGTAAAATGGTTATAATACTATTTGAACTCACTTTTGATCTGAATGCAGCGACTGGTGCCTGGTGAGGGATCCATTGGTGGTGAAGGTCGCTCCGCACGTCCCACATGAAAAACTTTTCTCCCCTGTGTGGGTACGGAGATGAGCCTAATCAGAGAAGTGAATTGATGCAATTAAAAACTGCAACAGCCGTGTATTAAAGTCCAGAAGAAGACAAAAAGAAATTAATAAAAAATGAAGAGTAACGTTTTGATCTCAAGGTACTTTGATGCAGAAAATAGTCAGCGTTGAAGAACCACACAAGAGGAGCCAAAAGAGTTGGCGCAACGCATCGACAGTTTGGAAGAACATATCGAAGCAGGTATGAAAATTCGTTATAACACCTCTACACTTTCGAATTCCACAAAAACCGTCAACCTGCCGACGTTCAACGGAGAAAACTCATGGGATTTGTATAAGCGACAGTTTGAGGTAGCTGCTTCGAAGAACCATCAGGAAAATTGCAAAAATTTGACTTTTTCGTAAAAATTAAAATTTTGAATAATTATCTTAGCCTCTGGACATAATCTGATCAAGTTGAAATTTTTTGATAATAACAATAATAAAATTATTCATTTATTTATTTAAATTTTATTCATAAACAGTTATTTCAACCAATTTCAATGAATCTTACAACAATATATTGAAATAAAAATGATTATAAATATCAACAAAGCAGCATTGAAATGCAACCAAACATTTCTATAAAATGAAAAAAGATGTTGGTGGGTTAATTTAAAGTTAAACGAGAAAAAAAAATAAGATACAAATTAAAAAAATAGTAATCATAAGTTACAATAGGATATGTAAAGGAAAGAAAAACAATAATGATGGGGGAAAAAAATTAATATGAGGGAAAAAGATGAAGAGGACAAAACTCGAGACAACGAAGTAAGCTGAAGAGCAAATATTAATGAATGGACAAAAGGAGTGAATTAATGGGGGAAAACAGTTCAAGGGAAGGGTTAAAAGAGAATTGAAAAGCGTTGGGATTTGATAGAAGATTGATCTTTGAGAGATGGAAAGCCCGAAACGAGGTTCGTGAAGGAGGTTAGAATTGCGGGAAGGGACGCGAAGGGAGAAGCAAGGGAAGATGTCGGTAGATCTGCAGTGGCCGTTAAAGATTGCAGGAAGAAATTTTAAATCAAATGATTTGCGACGATGAGGAAGAGAAGAAATGCCGGAAAGGATTTGATCACGAGAACAGTTGTAATATAGTTATACAATATTATTCTATAATTTAAGAACGTAAGAAAGAAAGAGAACTTTGACTTAATTCCTTTCTTACGTTATGGAGTTCCACAAAGTGACAGCTTCGTCAATTGATTTTATTCTAAAATTATAAAAATATTATACAATAATAATAATAAAAGGACATTATTAGGGCGAGATTAAGACTAGGAAGTCTCTTCTTACATCTAACTATTCGTTGTATGAAAAATGAATGGAAATAGATAGCTTGCAAAATTACAAAGAAGAAAACTACTATGGGGATTAAAAACTTAAGCTTAGGATAAATGTGAATGTGAAAATACCTACAAAGGCTACAGATAGCTAAATTTGATGATGAAAGTAGGTTAAAGGAGTTATAAAAGACAAGAAGAAAAATTGATAGAGAGATACAAGAAAGAAAGAGCAAGTGTTACATATTTACATAAAAATCAGTACCTCACAAATAGAGACCAATTGCGAGAAGAGTTTCAAACGTAACGATACGAAATGTTAAACTAAAATCTTAACTGTAAAAAATTAAAATTATACACATGAAAATAATATAAAAGAGAAACAGAATATTCACTAGATTTAACTAACTTTGTCGGTTATATTAGCATTAAATTAGCATGAACAGGATTTCGCTTGATAAAAGCTCGTCAAATATTCAGTATGAGACAAGAATTGAAAAATACAAGCAAATGGTAAAGCTACTAAAAATATTTTATGGGTTATAAGGACAACTAACTACAAACTTTAACCCTTTCACTATGGCCATATTGGCGATTTTTGCACATTGTATGAGAATGAGATTGTATTCCTTCGTGGTTAACGGCAGACTAAAGGAAAACCTTTTCGAGTATCGGGAGCGTTCCCCCGCTCATTTAAAACTAATGGGCATGAGCGTCCCGGCACGCTCTCTGTCCCTCGGTAAGGAACCAGAGAGCGTGCCAGCACGCCCGCCGAAACATTTTATCAATCCTACTCTACATACATTAATTTATTAGAAATAAGTTGTACAATAAAACAACAAGGGAAAAAAAAACATGATTACCTTTAGCGTTCCCATGGTGACGAACATCCGTAGGCAGATTATACACTGGAAGGGTTTCTCCCCTGTGTGGCTGCGAAGGTGCGGCTTGAGATGGGAGAACTTCTTGAAGACACGATTGCAGTACGAACACCTTTCAAAAGAATCCATAACAAAATGTCACTCAAACACATTTTTAAATCTCTGACATTACTCACAGGGGGTTTATGCATCTTGTGTCCCATAATAAGGGGCAATTTATGGTTGGAAATGATGGTCTTAAGAAAGCAACTCAATCTGCATTGGTTGTTCACAGACCATTACTGCATAGAAATTGCTGCTACACAGTACCCCAGTGAGGTAGCCTCACCAATTCACGATTTCACAATTTACATTACCATTATTAGCATTTATTTATGTATGACTATAGCACAAACAGGATAATCCACAAAGTTGCGCTGTACTATATACCGTATTTCCCGGCCTATAAGATGCACTGGCTCATAAGACGCACCTCGGTTTTTCCAGGTACGAATTTACAAAAAGAACTCATACTTTGTTACATAAGGTTGAGTGCTGGTAAACTCTTTATCACGAGAGATACAATGTATTAGCATAGAGATGACATCTCCGTTAGCCCAATATATATAAGTTTTGCAGCAGCACCACATGCGAGATTAAACTAAACGTGCTACATTGTATGCATTTACCGAATTTACCTGGGAATTTATTTTAAAGGAAGTTCTGTCATCGAAATATTAAAACTGAATTCCTTACTACTTAATCAAAAAAGTGTTATAATTGAAATTTGTAATTAAATGAACTATTTTCAATGCCTGTTACGGTAAAATATACTTAATGGTAGCCATTTATCCCAGCGAATTGGCTTGCCCGCATACCATCAGCACATAAGACGCAGACTGATTTTAGAGCATATTTTGGAGCAAAAAAAATGCGTCTTACAAGCTGGGAAATATGGAAATAAAAAACATACGTTAATAATACGTTGTTTTTTGTATTTCTTTTACATTACCTTTCAATTATGTTTAGAATTACAGTATTGGTCATTTTGTTGAGATTATCTTACATTTTTTTTGGAGGTAGCGTTAGAGTTGATGGCTATTATATGACGTCAGGCAAACCCAAAAACATCCCTTTAAATGAGATGATAATGTGATATGATTACTGTTAATGCAATAAATAATGAATCAATTTAAAAATCCGTAAGAAAGGGTGACTGAATTGCCACAATCACACGATATGACATTGCGTATAGCAATCCAAGCAAAAGTGGCTGTGCGGGGTACTTTGGTACCCCATTCCAAAAATAAAGGTACTTTGGATATGAGTATGTGAAACAAATTTCATTCAATTTCATAAAATAAAAGAAACATCGATACACGAATACATGGAATGAAAAACATATGTGGTTGAAAATAAAACTTTTCTATCTAATTTAGCTGTTTCGGGGTCCTCAAGTACCCCACACCCTCAAGGAATAGTTAAAATTGCTGGATATACTAGTGTTAGTGACATACTTGTGGATCTTCTTCTTCCGAAACTTTTCCTTGATTTCTACCGGCTGCTCCATGGTCTCTAACGTCTGATGAAGATTCAGCCCTTCTCCCTGAAAATACAATTCACAATTTTATGAGAAGCAAAGAGAGGAAAAAGAGAGTTCGATTCCAGAGGGCCCCAAAGTCCCGATTTTTCCTGTTTAAATGCATTGCTTTGATTTTCGGGTATAAAAAAAAAATACTTTCTGGATAGGTAGAGAATCAAAGCTCACGGAGCCTATATATATGGTCATGATCTATCGAAAACAATAATGACTGTCACGGAAAAAATCCTGGGTTCAATGCTAGGACGATGCAAAAAATCTGCCATTTAAAATACATCGAGGTAGTTTTTCATTATTTTTTTGATGGGCTTATCGAAATGATAGAAAGTTCTTGCTTATATGGAAGATGTATATTAAGATTAGAGTTTAGAAAAAAAATTAGATAAGACAGTGCTGTTCCTGGGTTTGAAGCCAGAGCATATTACAAATTCTCACATAAGGAATATAAGGGAAAAGTAGGACATCATTTGAGGCAGTTGCAGCCAATATTTTTGCTTGAATTTTCACACATAGTTAAAGATGGTGATCTTCTGTTATGCTGCATAGTACCGTATTTGACGGCATATAAGACGCACCCTCATTAAGTTGGCCACTAAGAAGGAAGAAAAGTTTTAATAGTCCGTGCGAAAGCGTGTAACCACAATAACTTAAAATGTAGTTTCTTTTAGTTGTTACATTTCGTAAAAGCCAAATATTAACACAATCATTGAATGCAATTATGAAATAGGTAGTATAGACCATCTGGGCTAAAAATAGCATTCAGTATTGAAAGTTAACCCACATATAAGACGCAGGGAAATTTTTCGAGGCATAATTTAGGAAAAAAGGTGCGTCTAATATGCAGTCAAATACAGTAAGTATCATCAGGAAAGACCCGGGTTCGATGCTGGATAGAGAAATTGCAGTGAATTTTAAGAATATTTTCAATACTTTTTCTACTTTTGATGACCCTCTTAATATTATGTAGACTGTAAATTTGTCTAATCAATATGCTTGAAGAATGCAAGCAACATTTTACTCGTAATAGCATAAAACAAAAAATAGAAATAAATGTACTTGAGGGTAGAATTCAAGGGAATAAACAGATGGGAAGACAAAGACATAAGATGTTGGATGATTTAGCCTTTCATCAGTCGTGCCTATGATCATAACACGAACAGTCTTGCGTTGTATTCTGTACAACAGATATATTTTCAACCAAAATTGTAAAATTAATTGAACTAATTACTATTTCTGAGTACTAAACTTAAGGTAATAATATAACTTAAGAAGTAAACAACTTTTAGTAAAAAATATTATCATTCACCTGTATTTATTTACATGCGTTCAGAGAGTACCTTAAAAGTTAGATGTCTATTATTTCCGAAATTGAATTGCATATAATAAAGTTTAAGA
Source organism: Sympetrum striolatum (assembly GCA_947579665.1). Classification (NCBI taxonomy): domain Eukaryota; kingdom Metazoa; phylum Arthropoda; class Insecta; order Odonata; family Libellulidae; genus Sympetrum; species Sympetrum striolatum. The sequence goes on from CANPUZ010000026.1 coordinate 42,180, forward strand.
TGAAATTAGTGAAAAATTCCATGTAAAGGTTATAATAAGTAAAAATAGAGTTCGCCAATGAAAAACTTACCCAAGCGGTCGTTGTTTGTGTTAAAACAGTCGTCACTTCAGATTAACTCGCTTTCACAGTCGGGTTAAGACTAAAGAAGACCTGTTGATGCCTTTACAAGTTAACGGTAAGTGTGCTAGAGGAATAGACCAGGGTGTGAGGAACTACCCAGGTAGAAACGGGACCCGAAAAACCATCTGTGTTGTACAGAATACAACGGCAAGACTGACGGAGTGTTAAAGGGTGGCATAAACTATAAGGAAGTGAAGGAGATGGAGCTTGATAGGGTTTTTTGGATGTGCATGAACCAGCCAAAAGGTAGAAAACACTCATGTATGCAGGCTTTTTGCACTAATTAAGCAGAAGAGATAACTTACGGAGGGAAGTGTTATAGTGGAGAACACAGAAGGATCAAATGCTATGGTGTGAGCCTCAAAGTCGAGAGCTTGGTCTTTGACGTGCACCGACGCCTCTGCTGCAGCTTCGCTTGGATGCGCCACCATTGCGTCTGCGTCAGTGAACATCCCACTTCCTAGCGTCTGCTCTATTTGTCTCAGAGACTCCTGAAAGAAGATTCATCGGATTAATTCCAAAAGCATTCAATCATTAAAATTATTCACCGTACATAATCGGGGAAAATGCTGCTTCACATGTGAAGGTTAGTAAACATAAGTGTTGATCAGTTCATATTCAGAAGTATTGAGATGAAAAGACATTTTAAAATTGAAATACCATATAATACCAAAAAAATATTTTGAGCCGAGTTTAAAAAAACTGTATTCATTTGTAACTCACAAGGCTTGGGGGAAGCATACAGGGTAGGATCAAAAAGTAGTAGGACTGAATAAATGTAAATTTTTTTATTGAACTATTCGGTACAAATCCTAATTAGTCCTCGAAGTAGCACCCTTGTGCTCCGACAAATCGCGTATAACGTGATTCCCACACCTTCCCACATGCAAAAATCGGCCATTTAAAATACATTGAGGTAGTTTTTCATTATTTTTTTTTCATGCACTTATCGAAATGATAGGAAGTTCTTGCTTGGCTAGAAGATGAAAGGTTTAAGATATGTTTAAGAAAAAAATATATAGATAAGACGGAACTGTTCCTGGGTTCGATGCCAGAGCACATTAACATTTTTCTCATAAGGAATATAAGGGAAAAGTAGGACGTTGTTTGAGGCAGTTGCAGCCAATACTTCTGCTTTAATTTTCACACATAGTAAGGGATGGTGATCTTCTGTTGTTCTGCATAGTAAGTTCACCAGAAAGACCCAGGTTCGATGTCTGACGATTAAATTGCAGCGAATGTTAAGAATATTTTCAATCTTTTTTTTTTCTTTTTAGGACCGACCCCATATGATGCCGATATGAAATCGAGTGTTGTCGATCTGCTTGCAGTATGCAAGCTACATTTTACTCGTACATCTTAATAAGTGAGAAGAGAGAGTGATAAACAGTATTAGTTCATAAATAAAATGAATGTATTACTACGCCACCATAGAAAAGGTAAAATTTGTCGGCCTGTGTTCTTTAAAAATAAATAATGAAGGGCAAGAGATGTATACTTTTCCACAAGAAGTTTATTTGGAGATTACCTTGTCTTGGCTGCAAGCCATCGTCTCATCTCACAGAACATCAAGCAATATACGGCGAAGGAGGGGAATGGAAAGAGGACATAGAAGAGGAGAGGGGGGTGGAAAGGGTGAAGGGACAGCAGGGAGAGATGCTGGGATATCCGTGGGGGGTAAGGCAAGGGCTGTTAGTAAGTTGGGGGAGGAATTGGAAACAGGTGATTGTTGGTTAAATAAAATTTGGGGATTGGAGTGACGGATAATTTCCAGTAGCTCTAGGGCATTTAAACCGGTGTCTTTGGTTTCAAAATGCAGGATTTCGGGACAAAAGCTACTGGACTCTTTCTCAAATGTTCCTTTGAGCGTATGTGGAAATTCCTAGTTTAAATTGTATATATATGGTGGCCGCAGAACGGGATGTTAAAAAATCAAGGTCATTTCAAGGTCAAAATATAGTTTTTGGTTTTTATTCAAATCTTCAATTGAAATTTGGAAAATATTCCAACAAAAACAAGGTACAACTATCAAGTATTACCCAGAAATTAATGTTTAGGCGAATCAGCGGCACGAATAGCGAGGGTTGTTTATGTATGAGGATTCGGAGTTTTCCCGTAGTCAGCGTTGGTGCCAGAATTTGAATGATATTTCGGATTGAACCAGGATAATGAGTTGGATCAGGATTTTTCAAGGTTTTACAAAAAATCAAGGTTTTTCAAGGGTCTTAAGGTTTGAAGGTCCTGTGGTCACCCTGAATATATGCAATTTATAATGGCTATAAGACAAATATTGGTAGGGAATAATTCAATCAAAGGAAGGTCAACTATTTTGAACAATTTGTCTATCATGTAAGATATTACTCTCTCTTGTCCTTCATCATGGAGCTCATTTTCCACAACATCTCATTAATTGGACCGTTGATATTTTTAGTATACATCAACGACCCCAGCAATCACATTGAAAGCAATTTTAGGATATTTGCAGACAACAGAGTCATTTGCAGGGAAATAGTTAGTTCAGAGGATAGATTAACCCTTTCGAACGACTTAGATAGAATTATGAATTGGTGCGATGATTGGCAATTAGAGCTTAATGTAGAAAAGTGTTCGGTAGTTAACTTCTTCGAAAGTAAATCTATAATAAATGATTATTCTTATAGTCTCCGAGGGGTAAACCTAATGACTGTAGAATCGGTAAAGTATCTTGGAGTAACTCTCACGAATAATCTATCATGGAGTGCCCACATCCGAAATATATGTGGAAAAGCACTTAAGAAACTCGGCTTCGTTAAAAGAATAGTCGGTAGGAGCGAAGAAAAGGTTCGCGAGCGATGTTACTTAGCGTTAGTTAGGCCTCACCTTGAGTATGCATGTAGTGTATGGGACCCCGCCGAGAAATGTCATATTCGGGATTTAGAAAAAGTACAACGGAAGGCGATACGATTTGTAAAGAATTGCTACGATAAAACAGCGAGTGTCACTCAGATGTTACAGGACGCAGGATGGGAATCATTAGAAGATAGAAGAAAAATTCAAAGGATAAATTTATTAGATAAGTTCAGAGAAATTACGTTTTCAGATGATGTAACCGATATAATGCGACCCCTCTGTTATATGGGCCGTGCTGATACTGCCCGAAAGATTAGGGAAATAGATGCTAAAGCGAATTGTTTCAAAAATTAATGTTTCCGCAAAGTATACGCGAAAGCAACCGTTTAGGAAAATAGAGTCAAGGTGCTTGCACCCCCTGCCACACGCCGAAAGGTGCCTTGCAGGGTTCTTACATAGACATAGACTTCTCGGCTGTGGATTTTATAAAAACAAAAAGCTGGACTTCTGTGACAGACCCTACAGTAAAGAGAGAAAACCAACCAACCTGAGTGAGGGGCTCCGGAAGGGAAAAGGTAGCGACCGGCTGTGACGTGGCTTCGACGACACTTTCTTCGATTGTACCTGGAATTAAAAACAATTACACTCAGAAACAACTTACGAAAACAACCATATTTGTACTAAAGCGAGGATATTTTCCCTTTCTAAACCTCCGCATGAAGTCATTAACGAAGAAAAGAATAAATGAGAGTAGAAATCGGAGGTCCGCTTCTCTAGGATAGATGTTCAAAATTTTTCTACCGTACCCAGAATCAGTTTGCAAGTTAACGAACTATCCAAAATTGTGGACTACCTCCACAATTCCGTGAACACTATCAAGGCTTACTCAATATTTGCTTTATTTTCTATAGTCCCGACTTAGGCCCATAAGCAGACATGTTAAGTAATACCGCATTCATCGTTCATCGAAATATTATTTTCCCTCATCCATCGTTCAGATTTTTGGCCCAATTGAGGAAGAAACACAATGTATTAGGAATTGCGACATAAATTTTCTTTGAGAGCTTGGCATGAACTTTTTTTAAAGGCTGTCGTAGCACTAGCTCAAAACGGCCGATTTTTAAAACATCGTATCCTATTGGAGAGCTTTCACATGGGTGCGCGTACGAGTCCTGTTTGTCCATCTCAGTTTACTGGCATATTTCACTCTGTTTGGACCATCTCTAGGAGTTCAGTACGTTCTTTTTCGAAATCTATAGAGGTTTTCTTTGGATAAACTTTCGTTTTCATAGTGAGAGCTGAGTCTACATTTACCCATACCACTTCCCCCCGTACCAATTCACCGGCCACAATTGCCAAGAATTTGGCCTGAATATCTCCCTGGACGGAAATGTTATGTGGTGCTTACTTCTTTTTCTGGAATTCCCTTGGCTGCACCGGCACAAAAAAAGGTTGAGTAAATGTTGTAAATATTGGTAATAACAATGGATGAACGACTCACAATGATTGTTGACTTGCTGCTCAAAGCCGTCCGCTGTCTGGAAGTTGAGGGAGAATGTGACCACGACGTTGTTCGCCACTTCTGAGTCCACTTCCGCTTCTAGTCTTTCATCCGCTTCCATGACTATGGTTTCCGTAGCCTCCATAACATGCTCTTCTTGAATCATTCCACTATCAACAGGATCTGGATTCTATCGAAAAAGAAAGGCAATCTTGATTGATATGATATTTATACTTTCTCGGTATACGTAGTAAAGAGAAAGTATTGTTTTCATGTAAAAAATGGATTTCAATGGAAATACATGTTTTGGGGTCCCTAGAACACGTTTTGACCGTTTTCGGAATGATGTCTGTGTGTGTGTGTGTGTGTGTGTGTGTGTGTATGTGTGTGTGTGTGTGTGTCTGTGTGATTGTGGGTGCTCTAACGTGAAAACTATTTGTTGTATAAACACCAAATTTCATATATATATAGCACTGTGGTAGGTGTTGTCAGAGTTGATTAGTTTTTGGAGTAAATCAGTTCACCGGAAGTGGAGATTTATTTTTCGAAGCTCATTTCCGTTCTTGGAAAATATCTCCATGAATATGATATTTAGGTATATACAGTTATATACAAAATTTATAAAAAATGTAATTTTCTATCTTTTAATCGAAAAAATTTCTTATATCAACCACCGTTCAGGAGTTGTATCATAATTAACCAATTTTCTGGTTATTGCGACATATTTGCGTTAAAATGTCGTTTCCATTTATACCATTTCGTAATAATGTTATATTCAATACTATAATTACTATAATTATAGTATTAAATATATTATATACTATAATTACTATAATTCTTCAAAGTATTATTTGGAAGCTAATTTTAAATTAAAAAATGCGTATTTATTTCAAAATAATTATTCAATTATAATTAATTCATGCTGTTATTGATTATTCTACAAAATAGCAGTAAATTTTGTTACTATGGGTTTGTTTACAAAGCAAACATTGCCATGAGTCTTTTGCACATTCTTTTGCTATAGCTCTGGCTGATTGATAAGGTTTTGAAAAGTTTTCTTCTTTGTTTTTTAGTCCATTTGTCTTCTTTATTTGATTATGATATTGAAAAAAGTTTGAATGAAATTTGGAAAGAATTTTTAGCTTGATTAATGACATTTCTTTAGTGTTGTAATGTTTCACAATAAATTATAAATTTTGAATAATGAAAAAAGATTAAATTTTAAGCAAATAATTGAAATACAGTTAATTTCTGTGCCTGCATTTTTTTCTAATCGCATTTTACTGGGATGTTCATTATTTTTTCTACTTAGCCATCTTTATGATATTTAAAAAGGTGAAAATTAAGCGACAAATAACTTCTTCGGTTACTCTTAGAACAAATTCAGTAAAAATGCACTTATCAAAATGATAGGAAGTTCTTGCTTTGCTAGAAGATGTATATTAAGACTCGGCTTAAGAAAAAAATTTAGATACGACAATGCTGTTCCTGGGTTCGATGCCAAAGCACATTTAAATATTTCACATAAGGGATATAAGGGAAAAGTAGGCTGACGTTTGAGGCATTTGCAGCCAATATTTCTGCTTGAATTTTCACACATTGTTAAAAATGGCGATCTTCTGTTGTGCTGCTTAGTAAGTATCACTGGGAAGACCAGGGTTCGATGCCAGGCGAATAAATTTTAGCGAATATTAAGAATATTTTCAATCCTTTTCTTCTTTTGATAACCCTCTTGGTATGATACCGACTTGAAATCAGTGTTATCCATATGCTTGCACTATCAAGCAACATTTCACTTGTATATCATATTTATATATATTTTCCAATATCCAGCCAGCTGTTACTACTGCCCCTGCTCCTTACCAGGAATTGCATCCCATCCAGCCCACAAAAGCAAGCGAATTCATTTGAATGAAAAAAGTGGCCAGCAAATGACTTTCTCCATATATAAGATGTAAATATTTATCTACGACAGTATTTTCGAACTCTATACTCAATCTAAACTTGGAAGATGAGTGATTAATTTATATCATATTAACTTTTACTTCACAAATATTATAAATAATGTTTTACTGGACATGTTTGATGAAAAACAATGAAATTGGCCTTTTGCCCACAGCGCCCACAAAGTACAGCAACTTCCGGTTTATCAGTATTTCACGAATAACTCCTAAACAATCATTGATAAAAAATATGTTTCATTCAAAAGTTATAGTTAATTACATTTTCTAATTTTTATTTGTAATAGTATATACCTAAATATCATATTAATGGGGATATTTTGCAAAAACGGAAACGAGCTTTGAAAAGCTTGACTTCTGGTAAAGCGATTTACTCTAAAAAATAAACAACTCTAATAACACCAACAAAAGTACTATGTATAAAGTTTGGTGTTAATACGACATATAGTTTTTATGTTAGAGTGCCCACAAAGTACATAATCACCTTCTTCCGGTTTATCAGTATTTCACAAATAACTCCTACACAATCAGTGATACAAAAATATGTTTAATACAAAATTTAAAGTAAATTACATTATATAAAACTTTTATAAATAATAGAACATACCTAAATATCATATTTATGGAAATATTTTTCAAAACCGGAAGTTTGCTTCGAAGAATAAATCTTAACTTCCAGTAAACCGATTTACTTCGAAAACTAATCAACTCTGACAGCACCCAAAACAGTGCTATATATGAAGTTTGGTGTTGATACGACTAATAGTTTTTACGTTAGAGCACCCACAAGCACACACACACATACAGACACACACACACACATACACACAGACATTATTGCAAAAATGGTCAAACCGTACTCTAGGGACCCCAAAACATGTATTTCTATTGAAATCTCGAAGTTGATTTTTTCATGAAAACAATACTTTCTCTATACTATGTATATGGAGAAAGTATCAATCGAATAACTATTCCATTGTTTTGTTCAATTGATTGCCCCATCTCTACACCATATCTCTCACCATGCTGGCCTTTGTTAGCATCAAACTGACCTGTACATTTAAGGTGTTCATGTCATCTACTTCATGCTGCTCGACTTCTTCCATTTGCTGCACCTGTTGCTCCATTTGCTGCTCCATTTGCTGCACCTGCTGCTCTATTTGCTGCACCTGCTGCTCCATTTGCTGCGCCTGCTGCTCTTGTTGCTGCGCCGCAAGCAGTTCATCCGAGTGCGTCATTATGTGCTTCCTGCAAGCCTTGTTGGAGTTGAAGGGTGGCGTGGGACAGTATGGACACAGGTAGGTCTGCTTCAAGATCGCTGCAATCAATCATTCAGCATCATTATATGGCAATTATATCGCACTTATTTATATAGTATGCGAAACAAAAGTTGTATTAGGTTAGCAAAACCAAACTTTAATATTCATAAAAATTCTTTTTGTATTTAGGACCAAAATTGTACTGTAGGTTACCAAATGAAATTAAAAGCGGATCTAACTGTAACTTATTTAAAAAAAAGACTAATAATTGGCTGTTAGATCACGAAGAAATTGATCTTAGTTCATTAACGTACCTTTTAGATTTCTTTCCCTTATCTTTATTTACTTTTCTCAGTTTTTGTTGTATAGCCTTTCCTTTGCATTAATAAATCACTTCATTTTCCTTATATTTGTAATATGCCATCGTAATAACACACGTCACTATTCTACGATAAATGACTGCAACTATGTGAACACAAAACGCACTGTGTATTATCGCTGTAAACAATACAGGATATCCTTAGATGGCACTTAAAGCTCTAGTATATGTTAGAATAAAGTAAATTATATTTGATTACTTTTATATGCAATACTTAGAGCAATAAAACATATTCATTCATCATATTTATTTATAATAACATTAGAAGGACGGTGGTGTTCATTTGACCACTTTACGGCAATTAACTTCAAACTTTAAAGAGGTTTAAAATCTCCAAAAGCCATCTTTCTCGGCATTCCTCTTACTTCCCGGTAGTCAGATAAAGCAAGAAAGGGATGCCGCACCATAATTGTACCCAAAACACCTTGGTTTTTTTAAGACCCCTGTGGACGGTAGCATTCCAATTTTAAAGTGCTTTGGGTTCAATAATAGTGCAGCATTCCTTTCTTGTGCAAAATGAAGGAGATAATTGGTATTTTTTCCACAAAATTTTTTCATCATTGTCATCTTCAGGTGCAAGTTATACAAATGAAACAAATGTATATACCAACAAGGGAGAAGATGGGAGTGGAGGAGAGGGTGAAGTAAGTGCGTTTGGGGAAGATCAGGAAGGAGTGCGCGGGAGTAAGGGTAAAGGGCCGTTATCAGTGGGGGGGATGGTAAGGATGAGTCAGCGGTGAGTGGAAAGGGTACAGGAACTCGTTAAGCAATGTGACGAATTTCTAGGGAAATTTGGCCATAGTAAGTTGCCCATTTTTAAGTTGCCCATTTAGAAGTTGCTGTCAGAATGGCTCAGTCAGAAAGGCCTCAGGCAGAAGGGCCGAACGGAGAAGGGCCGTTAGAAAACACGACTTTTATACTGACCAGTGCAGTGATACTGTCGGCGATCAGACTAATTAACACAGCGGAGTTCTGTGACAGTTTCTAGCAACGTGATTGGCCAATTTGCGGAACCCCTTTCGTTGTGAATTTCTGTGCTTCATTGTTTTTCCCTCTTCTTCACCAAACACGGACTCCTCCAAAGAGAAGGTCATTTTGCTCGAGAGCGTTGGTCGCTGAACGTTACCCCTCGACGCCTGTGGCGGCAGACTTGCTTTCAATTGCGTGTGCCGACTTTCTCGTGAATTTACGTGGGACACTCTCTACAGGCTAAGTTGATATCATTATTATTTGTGCAAACTGAACCATATCATTTAATTTGTGTATAATATTGTGTTATTTTCACTTGTTCGCATTTACTTAGTATTATTTTTATGTGGTATCGTACTTGAGCGTATTATCCTTGATAAAGGTCTTTCAGAGTCATTGTTTCTCATTGTTTTTGATTATTTCGTATTTGGTCGTTTGTGTCGCTGGCCCTGTTGACTTTCTAAGGGGTATTTCACGAAAATAATCGAATGCCGTGTACCGGTGGATGACAAGGTGGGTTCGCCTTCATTTCTATTGGGTATACTGCAGCAAATTTAAGTACTTTGATTGTTCTGTAAGAGGTGGCGGACAATTTTGTTCCGTTACAATATCCATGCCATTAAAATTAATGTGACACATACCTATTCTTTGCAAATTATACAAGGTATTATAATAAAATCAAATATGTCTATTTTTAACATTTAGCAAGTATGGTATGTATGAGCTGAGGATGTGACAGGGAAAAACTCACTCTTTCTGAGATTTTCGTGAGCGTTGATTATGTGCCTCTTCAAACTTCCGGCCGCTACGAATTTCCGTCCGCACTCACTGCACTCGTGTGGCCTTCTGAGTGGGGACATGAATGGAATGTGGGTCTTGATGTGGGCCCTCAGCACTCCCCTGGATACGAATGCCCTGAAACGAAAACAACGCTTGAGAAGAAGGCATAGAGACATATCTAGGTGAAAATTATCTGACGATAGTAACTGTTAATAGTTTTGTATTGATAACCGAAGAGATTCCTGAAGTCACCTTACTAAAGAATACATATGAATGATAGGCTCATTACGAAAATATTGTGAACTAAATGCAATAATCTCTTATTTTATAGTACCTCTTTGATTACCAGAGGAAAAGAAAAAAATCTGAAGCGGCCAGCACACGACTGTCCCCATATATAAGATGTAAATATTTATCTACCTCTATGTAAAAAGCAAGTGGACGCTATTTTCCTAGATTTCAAAAAAGCTTTCAATAGAGTCCCCCACTACAAACTAATTTACAAACTAAAACTAGCGGGGAATTAACAAGGAAGTAGTCGACTGGGTTAAGGATTTTCTCTACGAGAGGGAACAACAAGTTGTACTGGATGGCGTTAGCTCAAATAGAGTCAAAGTTACCTCTGGCGTACCTCAAGGCAGTGTAATTGGACCTCTTCTTTTCCTTATTTATATCAATGACTTGAGTGACGAGATAGTTAGTAATGTGAGGATATTTGCGGATGACTCGGTTATATATAGGGAAATAACAAACGAGGAAGACCGGACATCTCTCTCAAACGATTTAGTCCTCATCCAAAGGTGGTGCGAAAAATGGGAATTAGATATTAACGTAAGTAAATGCTCCGTAGTTAATTTCTTCAAAAAGAAAAAAATGCGTCCAAATCACCCGTACAAAATTAATGGAATTAGTATCAAAGTAGTAGATTCAGTTGAATATCTCGGGATCAACATTACCAATAACTTAAATTGGAGCACGCATATTCGAAAAATCTGCGGCAAAGCAAGGATAAGACTTGGCTTTGTAAAGCGCATTGTCGGTAAATGCAATGAAAAGGTGAGAGAGCGATGTTATTTTACCTTGGTCAGACCCCTTCTGGAATATGCGGCAAGTATATGGGATCCGGCGGATGAAACGTGTACTCGCGAACTCAAGAAAGTGCAGCGTAAAGCGGTTCGTTTTGTTAAGAAATGCTACGATAAAAAAGCAAGCGTTACAAAAATGCTCTCAGACGTAGGTTGGGAATCCTTGAAAGAAAGGAGATTGGAAGCTAGGCTGCGATTGCTTAATAAATTCAGGGAAACTACATTTTCCAAAGATACAATCGGTATCATGCAACCCCCCTGCTACGTCGGTCGATCCGATAATGACCGTAAGTTAAGAGAAATAGATGCTAGGACGAATCGTTTTAGAGATTCATTCTTTCCGCGAACAATACGTGACAATAACCGAATAAGGAAGTAGTACAGATTCATTATTCATGTATTCAGTAATCATGTAGATATAGATGTAGATTTCATGAATAACTCCTAAACAATCAGTGATACAAAAATATGTTTCATACAAAAGTTATAGTAAATTACATTTTCTAAAACTTTTATAAATAATAGTATATACCTAAATATCAGATTAATGGAGATATTTTGCAAAAACAGAAACGAGCTTCGAAGAATAAAGCTCGACTTCCGGTCAACCGATTTACTCAAAAAACTAATCAACTCTGACAGCACCCACCAAAGTGCTATGTATGAAGTTTGGTGTTGATACAATTAACAGTTTGTAAGTTAGAGTGTTGAAGTCTCGAAGTCGATTTTTTTCCTGAAAACAATACTTTCTCTATACTACGTATATGGAGAAAGTAAAAAAAAGAATTATTTGACAGGAGTTTGAAAATTTGACATGAGATACCTGTAAGAAAAATATATAATTAAATCCGTTTATGATTTAGTTATTAAAATGCTATCACATATCTAAGTAAACAAGTTAAACATAAAAAACGAAATTCAAAAACATTTGGGACGATAAGTAAATCTTGTACTTCAATAAAAAACCAACGAAAAAATACTGACTCGTCTTTTTCACTCCTTTCTTAAATGAATTGGGCAAAACTCAAACAATTGATTACACTAACAACCAGTTCTGCAGTTTCCGTCTCCTTAGACCAGAGCCCCATTTGACTGTACTCACTTGTTGCATGAGAGACATCCGAATGGCTTTTCTCCAGTGTGGGATCTCATGTGCTGTCTTAAATGCGACTGCTTCTTGAACGCAGCGTGGCACTCCTCGCATTTGTACGGCCTGATCTCTCGCATCTGCTCCGCCACTGCCCCTTCCGGTAGAACGGCTGCTATTTTGTTCACTATTTCCTCTGGCAGGGGGTTCTCCACGACCTGAGCAGAAGGGTCTCCTTCCACTGCTCATGAAACGGAATAAAAAACTAGTAAACAATTGCAATTGTAATTGATAAGGTCTTACTTTGTGGAACGCCACCACGTAAATTTTTTTCGCACATAGTTAGAGATTGTGATCTTCTGTTGCGCTGCATAGTAAGTATCACCAGGAAGACCCGGGTTCGATGCTGGACGGTAAATATATCTCCCATTTAAAACATAATACAGTGGTACCTAGGTTAACGACGCTAATCCGTTCCAGGATAATCGTCGTTAACCAAAACCGTCGTTATCCAAGGCGCGATTTTCCACAGATATAATAATGGTAATGGATTACCGTATTTCCCGGCGTCGAGGACGCACCCCAGTTATTGGAAGCAAAACTTGTAATATTTACCGATTTAACTCCGGTGAGACAACATGTGCCTATGTGAATTAGCTACAATTTAGCATTAAACTATTTTTTTTTAATACTCTCCGCTAGCTGCTATTCAGTATTTTTTATGATGCAACATCGTAACGTACACCAAATATTAGTTTATAATATAGTGATTATAAATGGATGTGCTGAAACACGTGAAACTCTGGAAAGACCAATCGACGAGGCGTCGTAAGCCAAATCCTACGTCGTTACCCAAGATATTTTTTGGTTACAGCAACTCGTCGTTAACCTAGTCCGTCGTTAACTAAGGCCATCCTTAACCAAGCTACCACTGTAGTTGAATTTTCATAATTCTTTCGGAGTCTATATACCGTGAAGACAGAAAGTTGACAAACTAACTAATTAACAAATGTGCTAGCAGTAAAGAAGCATATCATAGGATATATAAATTATTATTTTTCTGGCTGTTGATAAAAATATTCTTACTGAAGTTAAAATATTTTCTTGCGGTATGCAAGCAGCATTTTTCTCGTACATTCAAATTGAAACTGGCTTTCTTATTATTCATAATCCCTTTTCTATACTTTTTTCTGCCACGGAACACCTTTTAATTGTGTTTATTGTTTAAATGTTCCAAAGGACACTGTCCTAGAGCAATAAATCTATTACTACTACTATGTATATATATATACTACTATTATGTATATATATATATATATATATATATATATATATATATATATATATATATATATATATATATATATATATATATATATATATATATATATATATACACGAGTAAAATGTTGCTTGCATACTGCAAGCAGATTGACAACACTAATTTTTCATATCGGCATCACATCGGGACAGTCCTCATAAGAAAAAGATAAAAAATATTCTTAGAATTCACTTATATTTAATCATCAGGCATCGAACCCGGGTCTTCCTGGTGAACTTACAATGCAGCACAACAGTAGATCACCATCTCTAACTATGTGTGAAAATTCAAGGAGAAATATTAACAACAACTGCCTCAAACGACGTCCTACTTTTCGCGAATGTAAATGGCTCTCTGGATTCGAACCAAGGACGATCTTGGAAAACTATAACATGTTTTTGAAATGTTTCTATGCTCTCTATCTTTATGCCTAATTTCATGTTTTAATATTATTGGGAAGGGGTTTAAATAATTCTTAAAAATCGGATAATTTACTTATTGTAGAGACGCCTGGTGTCGAACCAAGGACATACTGGCAGCTGTGAATGCACATAATAATTCTTTAGGACTTGAACTTATTTCATGCAAAATTTCAAGTAGATATCATGCCGGGAAGTACCTAAAATTTGTTTCCGTTATCTCCATAAGAAATGCATTGAGGAATGTAAGTGGCTCTCTGGGATCGAACAAAGGGCCATCAGCGAATATGTTAAATTTGATTATGAAATATATTTATGATCTCTAACTCCATACCGAATTTTAAGTTTCTATGCCATTGGGAAAGGGTCCAAAAAAAAATCTTAAAAATCACCACAATGCATTTGAAACGGCCGATTTTTGCATCGTCTAGGCATCGAACCCAGGATATTTTTCATAAAACTCATTTATGCTTTCGATAGATCATGACCATATATAAAGGCTCCTACAGTTTCGATTTTCTACCTATCAGGTAAGTATTTTTTAAAAATTCCGGAAAATCAAAGCAATGCATTTAAATGGAAAAAATCGGGACTTTGGGGCCCTCTGGAATCAAACCCATGACACTGAGAGAAATTTAAAAAATCTCTGTTACGTTTGAACCCACTTCGCACACTTACCATTCTGTTTGATGACGATTGGCTCTTGTAGGAGGACCCTTCTCATCCCTGGATCCTCATTCCCTGGTTTCTTCTCCTTCTTCACCTTCGGCCTGATCCTGAAGTGTGACGAGATGTGGGCCTTCTGATGTCCTGTGGTGCAGAACCGCAGAGGGCAATGGGGACATGAAAAGGGCTTCAGACCGGAGTGCAGCCTGAAGAAATGAGGATTTTAATAGGTCCAATTGCAGAGGTTGTCTAAAGCTTTTCACATTCTCACTTCACATACTTTAAAGCTTTTCAAATTCTTTCTTTTCCTTGCCTTTATATTTTCTTAGTTGTTTCATTTACGAGTAGTTTAGATTGAATACAGAGTTCGAAATACTGTCGTAGATAAATATTTACATCTTATATATGGAGAAAGTCATGTGCTGGCCACATCAGATTTTTTATAAAAGAAACATGACATAGTGACCCGGTTCAACTGTATAAAGAAAATAAATGACTGCCTACCGGAAGCAAAAGACAGATTACCCCAAGAAGTTCATGAAGGCGTTTATCGAGTCCCTTGCTCCTGTGGAAAATCCTATTTAGGAGAAACATGCAGATCTTTAAAAACTCGAATAAGGGAGCACGAAAGAGCGATGAAAAACAAACAATTTAATCTCTCGGCCATCGCAGAGCACGCCTGGAGCGAACCGGGACACGACGTCCAATTTAAGGAGGCTTAGATAATTTCTAAAGAGAGACGATATTACCCACGGGTAATAAAAGAAGCGATAGAAATATTCAAAACGCCAGAAAATATGAACAGAGAGGATGGCTATTATATTCATAATAGTTGGAAAGGAATCCTAAGAACGAATCAGAGAGCACGGCCAATCAGGAAGTAGCAGTGGAAGGGGAACCAGCATATCTAAAAGGGAATCTGAGGGAACACGAAATGCATTCGACATGAAGACGACTGCTGGAATGCGGTCGAAACGTCGTCCAACAAAAATACGTGGAAGAGAACCCAAAAACCATGAATATTTCACATGAACGCCACGGAAATCTACAAAGTTATACCTTATCTATGTTTAAATCAAGGGTTAGAAGTTTTCTTCTTAATGAAATGTATTATAATTTTATGACTTTTTGAATGACGATATTTTGTCTTGAGATTCATATTGTTGACGACTGCTGTGCATGCTATGCTTTTGGTTTTCCTTTTGTAATACATTTTCTGTATTTTATTTAGTACTTGACATGTTCTATATCATTTATCTATATATAATAGATATGATCTTTGAATGAAAAAAATTGAATTGAATTGTCTGAAAATGATTAGGGTGTTCGAATGAAAAGGTACGAAATGACACAGTGGAGGTAATTGAAAACTTAATCCAAATTAAACACCATAGGCTTAACTATACCACTGTTTAATTCTAAATGTTACATTTTTACAAATTCTTTTTTTTTTTAATTCGATCATAAATCATTAACCATTATCAAATTGGGAACAACACAGTTTATAATCTTAAATAACTGTGCATAATGCATTTTACATTCATAAATGCTAAATGAGTAAAATGTAGCTTGCATACTGCAAGCAGATCAACAACACTATAATTTCATATCGGGACAGTCCTCAAAAGAAAAAAAAAAACGATTGAAAATATTCTTAAAATTTGCTGCAATTTAATCGTCTGGCATCGAACTCAGGTCTTCCTGGTGAACTTATTATGCAGCACAACAGAAGATCTCCATCTCTAACTATGTGTGAAAACTCAATCAGAAATATTGGCTGCAACTGTCTCAAACGACGTCCTACTTTTCCCTTATATTTCTTATGTGAGAAATTTTAATGTGCTCTGGCATCGAACCCAGGAATAGTACGGTCTTATGAAATTTTTTTTCTTAAACCAATTCTTACCATACATCTTCTAGCCAAGCATGAACTTCCTATCATTTTGATAAGTACATCAAAAAAATAATGAAAAACTACTCCCATGTATTTCAAAGGTCAGATATTCGCATCGTCCTAGCATCGAACCCAGGATATTTTCTGTGAAAGTCATTTATGTTTTCGATAGATCATGACCATATATATAGGCTCCTAGAGTTTTGATTCCCTACATATCCGGCAAGTATATTTTAAAAATTCCGGAAAATCAAAGCAATGCATTCAAATGGGAAAAATGGGGACTTTGAGGCCCTCTGGAATCGAACCCATGGCACTGAGGATCAAAATCGCAATTTTTCTGGCGGTTACACTTTATGGCCAATACGTCATAAAAATTTTAAGCCGATGACGCTTGTGGTTTAGCCTGTGAATTAGTATCCTATCTATCTATATCCATGAATGAATCCGGAGAAGCATCTATATATAATAGATATGAGTGCATTAATAAACCATATGTTTTCTATTGGTGTTGGATTTATCTGTGTCATTTTCTTTCCTAGTCCGTGTGGATTTCCGTTTTTAATGTATTAGAGTGTTCAAATGAAAAGGTATGAGATGACACCAAGGATACGGTTGAAGACTTAATCTAAATTAAACTCCAGAGGCCTGAGCACAACTATCCCACTGTTTCACGAGCCTAAGGATATGCTATTCCCAGAATTCCTTTGGATGTGGCAGGAGCAAGTCCTTCACTGATTGGTTGCGTGTTCATTCTGATTCCGTATAACGATACCCTGTTCCCAGAATAAGAGCCAGTCCCTCACTAACTTCAAAAACGACAAAGGAAATTTCACCCTCATACATGAAGTACTCGTAGTGATAAACAACAGTAAGATAGAAAAATTTACTGTAACTAAATTGACGAGGACTCCTAGATAAAACCTCCTGCAAAGTTGTAGGAGCAATTGGCAGTCTAAGGTAGTCCAAGTATTACAAGATGGAGCATGATAACGAAGGTCTGCCAAGAGAGACTGATATATTAGTAAATATAATCATTTTAATCATTTAAATTTTTATCTTTTTTATCTATTTTGGCTAATTAAAGTATTTCCCGGCCTGTAAGATGCACCGGCACATAAGATGCACCTTGATTTTTCAGGTAAGAATTTACAAAAAGAACTCATACTTTGTTACAAAGGTTGAGTGCTGATTAACTCTTTATCGCGAGAGATACAATGTATTAGGGATGACATCTCCGTGAGCCCAATGTGTATAAGATTTACAGCAGCACCACATGCAAGATTAAACTAAACGTGCTACATTGTACGCATTTCTGATTTACCTGGGAATTTATTGTAAAGGAAGTTCTGTCATCAAAATATTAAAACTGTGTTCCTTACTACTTAATCAAAAAAGTGTTATTATCGAAATTTGTAATTAATTGAACTATTTTCAATGCCTGATCTGGTAAAAAATACTTAATGGCACGCATTTATTCCCGCGAATCGGCTTGCTTATTATGGGATGGAGTTATACCCACATACCATCGGCACATAAGACGCAGATTAATTTTAGAGCATATCTTGGAGTAAAATAGTGCATCCTATAGGCCGGGAAATACGGTATATATTTATTCATTATTTAATAAACAACTGCAGTAGCAGACAAAAATAAATTATTAAAATTAAATGGATGGATAGATAAAATAAAATAAAAAATAAACTGGCTAAGTTAAAAGTGACTTAAAGTCATTGAATTGTCTATGTCTATGTCTATGTAAGAACCCTGCAAGCCGCCTTTCGGCATGTGGCAGGGGGTGCAAGCACCTTGACTCTATTTTCCTAAACGGTTACTTACGCGTATACTTCGCGGAAAAAATGAATTTTTGAAATGATTCGTTTTAGCATCTATTTCCCTAATCTTTCGGGCAGTATCAGCACGGCCCATATAACAGGGGGGTCGCATTATATCGGTTACATCATCTGAAAACGTAATTTCTCTGAACTTATCTAATAAATTGATCCTTTGAATTTTTCTTCTATCTTCTAATGATTCCCATCCCGCGTCCTGTTACATCTGAGTGACACTCGCTGTTTTATCGTAGCAATTCTTTACAAATCGTATTGCCTTCCGTTGTACTTTTTCTAAATCCCGAATATGACATTTCTCGGCGGGGTCCCATACACTACATGCATACTCAAGGTGAGGCCTAACTAACGCTAAGTAACATCGCTCGCGAATCTTTTCTTCGCTCCTACCGACTATTCTTTTAACGAAGCCGAGTTTCTTAAGAGCTTTTCCACATATATTTCGGATGTGGGCACTCCATGATAGATTATTCGTGAGAGTTACTCCAAGATACTTTACCGATTCTACTGACATTAGGTTTACCCCTCGGAGACTAAACAAACGAAGGGATATGGATCTCTAATGAAGCCAAAGAGGTGTTTTTAGGGTGGTCCCCCTCTGCCCTTAGGGGCGCCTACACCGGGTAGAAATATTCTGCCGAAGGGCCTTCCGGTAACCTTCCCTGCGGCAAGGGTTTTTCTCCTCTTGTTCGGAGTTACTCTTTTCATAAATCTGACAAAACCCCCAAAAAAAAACCGATCCCAAAGAGGATAACTAAAAACAGCCAAATTTATCGATGCCATTCTTACAAAACAAATATATTACATCCCTCGTATGATGACGAACGAGGGTTAAAGAGCTGAAAGAAATAAAAATTTAAAAAAAGTCCCTCACTGGGTCCTTCAGTTCGTCAAGTTCCTTTGGGATGTTTTTTAAGTGGACCAAACATATGTAAGTCGCAGGGTGACATTTCTAGACAGTAGGAAGGATGCTTGAAGCTGTTCCTTCTTGAACTTGGTCAGTACACTTTATGCAACCCTGGAGATGTGACTGACCTTGACCTGCATTATGTCGGAGCAGTGGACTAGTCGGACACACTGCATCCCCTGGCCACCAACAAGCAATGAATATTGGCCAATTAAATACCTTCTGCATTCAGAAATCTGATTATGAGAAGCGCAAATTTGGTTGGTAGCACCTAAGAATCCGTAGATGCAAAAAATATTTTGGGATATACAAGGGTTGGAACTTTAATAATGGCTGCTGTAGAGACGATATGGAACGGATCCAAATAATTTAGCTTATACCACACGCTAGAGTCATTCCTACCTTACCTCAGAGCAAATGGATTCTCCCTTCCCACATCACGTGTATGCACACTGACGGGAAAAACAGATCTGCATGTTAGCTGGCGGTCTTATGTATTGCTGCCACAGTAGTCACTATGATTTCAAAACTGGAACAACGGAGTTGGATAAAGATTGAGTGTGCCAGAGGCCGTACAGCACAGCAGTGTCATCAAGGTCTTCAAGAGGCTTGCGGAGAATCTGCATTGCCTTACACAACAGTTGTAAGGTGGGTCAAAGCCTTCAATGAGGGACGCCAAAATGTGGCAGACATGAATCGGCCAGGTCGTCCTGATGCCCTCAGTTATTGTTTAAGACTTTTGGTTGCTCCTCTATCGTGGAAGCGATTGCCAATGATTTAATTGTCTTATTTTTTCCCTTGCTGTTAGCTGATTAATTTGATACCAAACAGTTAGTAGATACATTGATTTTTAACGAGTGAGGAAATATGAAATTACGAGTGCACTACAAATCTTCGAATTACCCAGAGGCGGGAAATCCCCGAGGAAGGGTTTTCCACATTTAGGACAATGATAAAGATTTTGCGAGGGTGCGTCTCATTCACAGGCAGCGCCACAAAATTGTGGAAGGCAAAGCATGGGCGAGTAAGAGCAGGTCAAACGTTTAAAAACGTTTTTCCCGCAGCTCTCGTAATCCGGCAGGAAAACGTTTCTATACGTTCCCTGCAGCATACGGCTAGTTACACAATCACCGTTTTGGCTCATCCGGTCGGTCATAAAATGGTCGTGAAACCGGGGTAGGGATGCTTTCACACAGAAGAACCAGGCCAGCCATAAACAGGCCCGGTTGCTTCTCCGGCATTGGTGAAAAATCAATTCTCTTTGCAAATTTTGGTTCAAATAACTTTAATTTTTAAAATTACTTGCTAATTTCGTCTACATTCGCTATGTTATTCGGCACGTCCATTATTTAAAGCAATGTTTTCACCTGGCAGCGGCCGCATGTCAAAAAGAAAGAATTCACCTTACTTCTCAGTGAATGATAAGTGATGTATGTTTACATTCAACAATTACAGATGAAAAAATCTGATGTGGCCAGCACATGACTTTCTCCATACATATAAGATGTAAATATTTATCTATGGCAGTAATTTCGAACTCTATATTCCATCTAAACTTGGAAGATGAGTGATTAATATATATATTATTATCTTTGATGCCAAAAACATTATAAATAATGTTGTTCGGGACATGCTGGATGAAAAACGATGAAACTGGCCTTTCGCCCATAGAGCCCGCAAAGTACATAATCAGCAATTTCCGGTTTATCAGTATTTCATGATTAACTCCTACACAATCAGTGATACAAAAATATGTTTCAAACAAAAGTTTTAGTAAATTACATTTTCTAAAACTTTTGTAAATAATAATATATACCTAAATATCATATTTATGGAGATATTTTGAAAACCGGAAATGAGCTTTGAAGAATGAAACTCAACTTCCGGTTGACCGATTTACTCCAAAAACTAATCAACTCTAACGACACCAACCAAAGTACTATATATGAAATTTGGTGATGATACAACGAATGGTTTTCCTGTTAGAGCGCCCACAAAGTACATAACAGCTACTTCCGGTTTATCGGTATTTCACGAATAACTCCTAATCAACCGGTGATACAAAAATATGTTAAATACAAAAGTTATAGTAAATTACATTATCTAAAACTTTTATAAGTAATACAATATATCTATATATCATAGTTATGGAGATATTTTGAAAAATGGAAATGAGCTTTAATGAATGAAGCTAGACTTCCGGTCAACCGATTTACTCCAAAAACTAATCAACTCTGACAGCACACACCACAGTACTATATATGAAGTTTGGTATTGATACGACGAATAGTTTTCACATTAGAGTGCCCACTATCACACACACACATACAAACAAACACACACACACACACACACACACACACACACACACACACATACACACAGACATCATTCCGAAAATAGCCAAAACGTGTTCTAGGGATCCCAAAACATGTATTTCCGTTGAAATCTCGAAGTCGAATTTTTTCATGAAAACAATACTTTCTCTATACTTCGTATATGGAGAAAGTAAAAATAATTGATACTGGTGATTATAAAAGGTCAAAAGAAGCAGGAAAGCAGCAAGGGATGGGGGAAGGCACCCGGCAAAAACCGTTCAATGTGAAAGCGCTCATCTGACCGACGTACATTACTACCCACACCCGGTCGTTAATGGTCGTTAAGGTCCAAACCCGGTGCTGTCCTCTTCAGTCGTTGGGTTGGCTGTTACCTGGCAACCACGAGATCTATAATCCCTTCTTGGCTAGTGTGAAAGGCTCTATTTACTTCCACTGCTTACTACCCTTGTGACCTGGATTAAAAACTGGCTATGGTTTGCCGGCCGGGTGAAACCGGTGAGTGTGTAAATAGCCTTAGGGTTAATGGTATCCCATATTGACTATCAATGGACGAAAGCATGAGAGGGTGCTTACCTTTGATGGACTTTAAGAGAAGATTGAGACGCAAACTTCTTCTTACACGTTACGCACTCGTATGACTTGAGACCGGAATGGATCCTCAGATGGACCGTTAGTGTGGATTTCACAGCAAAGGCGCGGAAGCACTGGTTGCACTGGAAAAGGTCAAATAACACTTCGATTTAAAAGAAAGACAATGCTTTACACAATATGAACACAACTTTAGGATGTACAAGTATTATTAAAATAATATTATTATATATGTAATTTAAAAACTATTAAAATACTAACAACGAAAGACTGTAAAAAGGTTTTACTGGAAAGAACAAAGTGTAAGACCTTGGAGTTTTTAATTGAATGACACTGAATCCACAAATAAATAGCATAGTAAATATGCTCAATATGAACTGACTTTACTAGGTGGAACGCCATTTATGAAAACAAACCACAGACTTTGTATTGTCCACAAAAATTTTGTTTTTAATACACGACCGGTTTCAGCCTTACAGCCATCCTCAGATACATACAACGGAAAACAGACAGAATTTATAAGATAACCCCTGGTCTTGAAGGCAGAGTGAGAAGGGGAGAGGGGTTGGTGAAAGTAATGTCATTGATTAGGGTCGTGGATGCCCCCACTATTTCCACAATCTCAAGACAGAGAAAATTATATATAACTAGCTGTACCCATTAACACGTTGTTGTGCTTGAACATAAATAAATATAATGTTGAAAATAGATGACATTTGTAATCAAAGTCGGTAACTTCATCAACTCACCAAGTTGTCCAGTACATACAGCATCTTGAATTTATCAAAATATAATTTTCATTAAATATCGAAAACCGTTTACTCCACGATAATATTCGTAAATATTTACGTTGCTATAAACAAACATCATTTGAATACTGGAATAAATTCTCAATGTGTTCTTATGAGAAAATTCAACAATCGCATTCATCGTAACTCAGAAATAGTTTGTTTATAGCCTCAAAATTCATCAAAATTATAATCTAATTATTCAAAGTCTCGTAATTTCTGATCGTAAACTATATTTCATGACCAAAATAAGAAACTTTATTCATTTTCCCTTCTTTTGGTGCTACTTTTAAATCCATACGTTGGTTTTATATAATTTAATTTTGCAAAAGAAAGGAAGCATGCAAGTGATAAAATCGAATTTTACATGTATTTCTTATGGAAACAGTTTTTCCCTTCTGGAGTCGAACTGAGTACTCCGATTTAAAATAAAATTATCAAAAACCTTCCCAGGGATGTACCTAATAATTTCCCAGATTTTCATGATGATTGGATGTATGGTTTTTGAATCTATCGAGTACAGACAGACACGCATTCATTTTTATATATATATAGAAGATAATTGAAGCAAACAACCAAATTATTTGATTGTTTTCGATTGATTGTTCCCACCTCTAATTAAAACCCTTTATCCTGCAAATACTCAGATCAAATTTGCACTCATTTTCGAGCTTAAACTGCGATCTATCTTATATTTTAATTATTTGCAGGATACACCACCATAATACACCACCATTATTCATTCCTACCTATTTGCACCTCTAATAGCCTGGGGAAAAAACGACGAAAAGTAATAATCCGTCCTTGCGATTACTTCCCTATAACGCTTTGTCGATGTCTCTCGGAGATCGCGTTCGCTCCTTACTGGCACTAACATTTCACTTACTTCGTCTATAAATTCTGAAAGATTGAACTTTTCGAAAAGTTTCCGACAATATTCAGATCTTCTCATCTGTAGTTAATTCCAACTGAGGGACTCTATCATTGCCGTAACGCTGCAATTAAACCTGAAATCCCCGCAAACGAATCGGGCTGCTCTACGCTGGACCATCTCTAAGCATTGACCACTCGGAGAGGAGAGTGAGTGATGCAGCAAAAAGGGCACGAATTCAGCAAAGGGAGAAGCATGTGGCAAACCGAGAGCATCTCCGTGAGGAGGAAGGAGAGCTCTACGGCCCTGGTATTGCCGATTAAATCGTAAGTTTCTCCAATCACGTTTTACACCTTCATTTATCTTTAAACGAGATTTCCCAAATGTTGCATTTTTTTAAATTTGTGGTATGACTTCTACAAGAAATATTTATAGAATTTGATCAATATTTTTCTCAGTTGTTTAGTATACATGTCGCTATGTTTTCCCGAGTACGAATTTCAAATTTTTGTTTTGTTCCAATTTTACAGCCTCTGATAGGTCAAAAAATAGGTCAAAATTCGATTTTTTTAATAACAATTGCAAAAACAAATTTCAAAATAAAAAGAATTCCCTTCGGGAAAACATAGCCAACGTAACACAAATTAATGACATATTTCATTTTTTTGATTTCAGACAACTCTGATGGCCAAAGTCTTACCACAAAATTACCTATGTTATCTCTGCAGCGACGAGGTCAAGGACTTTCCAAAGTCGCGAGCGCGATTATTTTTTATTTTCAAAAATACAATGTAAAGGAAGAAGCATGTATGAATAAAATTTTAAAAAAACATTTCTCAATTATCATCAGTAGTTCATTTGCAATTAATTGCCGAAAATAGGCATGAGTTTTCGACTCGAAGGTGGACGATCCCCTTAAGGGTTTCAAGCTAAAAAATATGAAACCGTGCTATAGAAAATTCCGTCTTTTTTCGATTCAAAACCATATTTTGAGCATGGAGAAAGCCGGACAAGACCGGAAATCTATCCTGGATCTCCAGATTGCTGGTCAATGAGCTATCGAGCCAAAACTCCTGATCTTGTAAGACTTTTTACAGCCCATTCTTCCTTGGGAATTTCCTAAGTCCTAAGACCATTTTGTGCAAAGTCACGTTTCACCATTCCTAGTTAACAATGAGAACTTTTAGTATCATAAAGATGACTTGTTTCACAATTTTCTCCGAGAATTTAAAGGGCAGTAATCTTTCCTTGTTTTAAAAGAACCATTTGCATTTCCACAGGAAATCGCAGAGCAGATGAGGGTCATTTAAATAGTCCGTTAGTTAAGTTAGTAATAATTATGAACATTAGTTCCCTTTATTTTTATCATTGTCTATACTGCCCTTGAGACATTTGTTTTTATTTAAGGCCTTAAAATTATTTTATATCATGAGTGGCAACAATCTATTACTGATTCCAAATTTAATTTGAAAAAATTAAATGTTTTTTTAACTAAGCCAAATATTACTTTTTTCAAGAAATGGTTTGTTTATTAGGACCAAATATATTTAATTTGTTATCAAATGACATTTAAAGAGCCAAGTGCACAAACAAACATTTTAAGACAAGGACACAATCGACGTGTACGCAAGACTTGAGACGTAACACTTGTACGTCAAACTTGGAACTTGGTACTAGTGGACACAGTCCGTGAACCTCAGCCAATCAGCGACGTCAGAAAACCCTAGGAAAGAATGGACAGGCGCTATACACGCTGAGTGTTCTAACATTTAAAAAGAGAGGAATAATCTTATAGAATGATGGATGAAAATGAGGTAATTCGGTTTAATAATTATGGCTTAATGATCATTCAAATCATCGGTCTGTAATGGTGGACTCCAAATAGTAGTACTTGTATTTATCTTCAGATGGTGCAGCTATCGCAAGTTGAACCCTGATTGGTTGTGCGTGTACGTGAAACTTATAAAGATAGAAGTTGCCCATCTCCTTAAGTACACGTACGTACGTACACGGGGACTGTGTCAGGGGACATTCATTAATACACGGCCAACTTTTGTAGGTTTACTAAGTTTTTGTTTTTTTGTAAAATGAGGAAATTCTAAGTCTTTCTTAATTTCCAATAGTTTCTTTTTCTTAAATTTTATTACACATGTTTCTTTTAAGTCCACTTCATTTTTTTGTATTTAAATATGTCAAATTGCAAATTATGAGTTAACTATCTTTTTCCTCGCAACGCATGAGTGTACTTTATGAGGTATTGAATTATGTTCATTCAAATAGAAAAGATTTTGAGGACGAACACAACCATAATTATGATACCAGAGGGAGAAACAACATGAATTATCCTAAACATAGACTGTCAATGCATGAAAAGACCCCATATTACATGGGAATAAAACTGTATAATAAAATTCCAAAAGAATTTAAAGACACGTACGGGAAAAACATAAAAACTTATAAAGAAAACATACATAAATTACTATCTAAAAAGTGTTACTACACAGTGGAGGAGTTTTTAAATGATAATAGTTTGTGAGTGATTATGCTTAAAAGGTGTATTTAAATTGATAAAATATTTTTGTGTTATCTGAACTTTGTTAAATTGAAAAAAAAAAATAATATTTTATATCTTAGGTGTAATTGTACTAGTTTTAAGCTGACTATTGTAAATTATTGACATGTCACCTATTCAGGGCAGAATTATTTTCTGTCTCTTTAATGAATGTATTTGTGACGTAATAAATTATTATTATTATTACTCTTTTTGTACGATGGCTGCCTCCACACCTTCAATCCTTCCTAAGCCTTTTTTTTGTAAAATTTGATTTGGTTGAAAGTAATAAACTAATAGTTTCATCAATTACCTTGTATGGTTTCTCGTGTGTATGAATCCGAATGTGCCGCACCAAATCCGACGGTTTCTTGAACTCTTTGATGCAGTACGTACATTGGTGCCACCTCACCCCACCTGCACGGCGAACCTTAATGTTATAGCGCCTGAAATTAATAGAAAGATACATAGAGAATTGAGATTTGTTAACAGACTATATTCTGTAACTAGTTCGACTAAAAGTGGGATAAAATTTGGTCCTGAATAGAAAATTTCAAGGCCATGATATGGTGATATTGCATAGTACTGAGAAGTATTCATTATTCAATAGGGGAATTAGAGAATAGAACCTGGAGAAGTCCTCTTTCCAACGCCAAAAAATGAAAAAACTTAAAAAAATAAGCTTTAAAGTTATATTATCTAATTTGTAAATAATTACAATATTGGTTTTTATTATCCACTGCATTAATAATTGCTATATTAATGTTATTTAATTATAAGAATACAAGTAGGCTAAAAAGTCCTAATTAATACAGTGAAAATCTATTACATGTGAACATTTACAAATCGTTCAAAAGAAGAAACGAAATAACAACAGATAATACTTAAAAACGATGCATGTTTACAGATTAACATAAAGGACTGCATGAGAGTTCCAGGAATCGGATGCGAAGTATATTCATCATGTTCGTCATCTACTCTCAAAAATTGTGTTAAATCCATTCATATTTATGAATATCAATACTGAATAACATAAATTAATTTATTAATTAATTAATTAACTATCCTTTACATAGCTTTTTAGGTTAAATAGCATGACATAATTGTCATGGCTAGTGCTTCTGCTACAACAATCAGCGGTACTGCGAGTAGTGCCATCTCGTATCCATTTTTGAAAATAATATAATCCAAATAGTCCAAATCATATTAATTGGAATACTACGGTACTGCCATCTGTTATCTGATATTAAAAGATGAATCGTATAGCATACTACGGTACTGCCATCTGGTATCCAATATTTAAAGATGAATTGTATCGGCATTGAATCTCCTCGGAATATAACGGTACTGCCATCTAGTATCCAATACCTTAAGATGAATCGATTCACATTCAATTGAATCGGAATCAGAATGAAATCGAATCGGAAAAAAATCGGATTCAGTTGTAAGAAAATCGAATCTGAATTGGATTAAAAAATCAATTCAAAAGTATAGTAAATCGTATTGACAATATCCATTTTCTGATGAATTGCCCACCACTAGTTTGAACCCCTAAAACCTCCCCCTCGCTGAGCCACTGATGTAAGCGGTAAACAGAATACAGATAAAAGCATTGCTGAATATATACAAGGATTTATACGCTATTACTATGGATTTTCTTTTTAAATTGTTTGGGATTTACTATCTATTGTGTTATTGGGCGAATGCAATCCTTTGTAATGTGGAATTTCCCCCTCCTCCGCTGCCTGATGGCCTAATCACAGCGCCATTTGAAAATAAATAAACGAAGTAATGGACAGTAGAGAATTGATGACTAAAGGTCTCGATAGAGAAATTCGGAAAAGATTGGTTAAATCCTTCGTTTGGAGTATTTTGCTTTATGGGTGTGAAATATGGACATTAAGAAAGCTGTGGGTGTGAAACGTGAACATTAGGAAAGAATGACGTCAAGGAGGAGGAATTTTTTAACAGACCTCATGCATGAGAATACAACAGACAAAGTGCTGAGAAGTTTTGTCAGCACCAATGATACTAACCTGACAGATCGGTCGTGCGCCTCGTCTGCCAGCGTTAAGATGCACGAGTTGTTTCCAGCAGCCTTGGGGCTCTCTTCAGTCTTCTTCTCGCCTTCCGCCACCTTTTTCTCAGTCTTTGTTTCTTTGGCTGAAGATGTTTCTGTCAAACGAATCCACACATCAATATTAGGTCTTTCACGGATGCAGGTTAGCCCAGTTACGAGGCATGAATTAGTGGAGCACATTTATGTTTTAAATGCTGTTGGAAAATATATTTAGCAGTGATTTTTCCAGTAAGAAATGCTGGCGAAGCATGGAGGGGGTTACAGATTAGAAAAACCAAATTATTTTTGGCGATCAGGATGAGAAATAAAAATAAGGGAAAAGAAAGGACGGATGCGGATGAATACTTGTTTTTTTAATAGGGGAGTAAGGGAATGGAACATGTTACCTGAAGAGGCCTTCAAGCCCAAACCTAAAACAATTAAAGAGTTTAAACTTAGATGCTTAAGGACCGGGTACTGCTTGTATTTATTTCCATCTGTGTTTTCGCAGGTTTTCTTCCACTCCCCTACTTGGTTGAGTTTTCCCGCACAGTGGGTGTTTCTCCAAAAGCCTTCAACCGAGGAGTTTTTCCCCACACCCCAATTCTTTTATTTGTACCTCTTTTTTTATTTTCTTTTTATATATATTTATATATTTGAATTTTTTCCACCTTGTTTGTAATTAATATTAGTAACCCTTAATGGTTAGGTGTAAGAGAGGCCCTAATGGACCTGACCAAGCCAAATAAAGAGTTTTTATTATAATTATGTTAAGTTTGGATGAAAAGTGAATTATACGAACATAACCCCTCCATTTGTTTTTAGGGCAAAAAATTCGGAAAAAGGGACTGCTATTTTCAAGTAAATCTATTATATATAGATGCTTCTCTGGATTCATTCATGGATATAGATAGCTGGGATACTAAACCACAAGCGTCATTGACTTGAAATTTTTTCGACGTATTGGCCATAACATGTAACCGCCAGAAAAATTGAGATTTTGAACCTCAGTGTCATGGGTTCGATTCCAGAGGGCCCCAAAGTCCCGATTTTTCCCATTTAAAAGCATTGCTTTGATTTTTGGGAATATTTTGAAAATACTTCACGGATAATTAGAGAATCAAAACTCAAGGAGCCTATATATATGGCCATGATCTATCGAAAACATAAATGAGTTTTGCGAAAAATATCCTGGGTTAGATGCTAGGTCGGGGCAAAAATCTGCCCTTTAAAATACATTGAGGTAGTTTTTCATCATTTTTTTTGGTGCACTTATCGAAATGATAGGAAGTTCTTGCTTGTATGGAAGATGTATATTAAGACTAGGGTTTTGAAAAAAAATTAAATAAGAGCGCACTGTTCTTGGGTTCGATGCCAGAGCACATAAAAATTTTTTAAGAATATTTTCAATCCTTTTTTTTTCTTTTGAGGACCGTCCAGATACGAAATTAATGTTGTCAATCTGCTTGCAGTATGCAAGCTACATTTTAATCGTATATTATATGTTTAACCCAGACGCTTCCCTGCTAGATAAACCATTGCATATTTTACCTTCTTTCTTTGCTTCCGATGTCAGTCCGCTGTTTTCAAGAGCCTGCTGCAGAATATCGGCCGACACTTCCCTCCTGTTGCTACTGACAACTATCTCACTTGCTTCTTCCACTGGCGGACACTGGGCATCGTTTTTACTAGTTGATGCACTGCTGGTTTCCTTAACAACGTCCTCATCTGCTTCAGCAAGATTCTTCGTTGCCTCTTCCAAAGCAGCCAGATGTCTCATCACCTCATCTTCAACGGTTTCCTCCTAGAATATTAATAATCAACTGTAACTTAAATAAGAAGCGAAGAAATAGTTAGCGAGCGATATTACTTAGCGTTAGTTATACCACACCTTGAATATGCATGTAGTGTATGGGCCGACAGGTGTCATATTCGGGATTAATATAAAGTATAACGAAAGGCGATCTGTAAAGAATTGCTAAGATAAAATAGTGAGTACTCAGATGAGTTTGGTCTGCGAGTGCCCCACTTTTACAACCGTCATTCGATTTAAAATTTCTTCACGCAATCTTCATCGGCGTTGCAGATCTACCGACATCTTCCCTTGCTTCTCCCTTCGCATCCCTTCCCGCTATTCTAACATCCTTCACGCACCTCGTTTCGGGCTTTCCATCTCTCAAAGATCAATCTTCTATCAAATCCCAACACTTTTCAATTCTCTTTTAACCCTTCCCTTGAACTGTTTTCCCCCATTAATTCACTCCTTTCCTCCATTCATTAATATTTGCTCTTTAGCTTACTTCGTTGTCTCGAGTTTTGTCCTCTTCATATTTATTTTTTTTCCCCATCATTATTGTTTTTCTTTCCTTTACATATCCTATTGTAACTTATGATTACTATTTTTTACTTTGTCCATATACGAAGTATAGAGAAAGTATTGTTTTCATGAAAAAATTCGACTTCGAGATTTCAACGGAAATACATGTTTTGCGGTCCCTAGAACACGTTTTGACCATTTTCGGAATGATGTCTGTGTGTGTGATAGTGGGCGCTCTAACATGAAAACTATTAGTCGTATCAATACCAAACTTCATATATAGTACTGTGGTGTGTGCTGTCAGAGTTGATTAGTTTTTGGACTAAATCGGTATACCTAAAGTCGAGCTTCATTCTTCAAAGCTCATTTCCGGTTTTAAAATATCTCCATAAATATGATATTTACGTATATTGTATTACTTATAAAAGTTTTAGATTATGTAATTTACTATAACTTTTGTATTTAACATATTTTTGTATCACCGGTTGATTAGGAGTTATTCGTGAAATACTGATAAACCAGAAGAAGATGATTATGTACTTTGTGGGTGCTCTAACATGAAAACTATTTGTCGGATCAACATTAAATTTCATATATAGTACTTTTATTACAGTCGTTAGAGTTGATTAGTTTTTTCAGTAAATCAGTCAACCTTAAGTCGAGCTTCATTCTTCAAAGCTCATTTCTGGTTTTCAAAATATCTCCATAAATATGATATTTAGGTATATACTATTATTTATAAATGTTTTAGAAAATGTTATTTACTATAACTTTTGTATGAAACATATTTTTATATCACTGATTGTTTAGGAGTTATATATGAAATACTGATAAACCGAAAGTTGCAGATTATGTTCTTTGTGGGCGCTCTGGGCTCTATGGGCGAAAGGCCAAATTCATCGTTTTTTATCGACCATGTCCCGAAAAACATTATTTATAATGTTTGTGACGTAAAAGATAACATGATATGAATTAATCACTCATCTTTCAAGTTTAGATGGAATATAGAGTTCGAAATTACTGTCGTAGATAAATATTTACATCTTATATACGGAGAAAGTCATGTGCTGGCCACGTCAGATTTTTTTTATTTCATCTTATTTTTCCTCATTTAATTTAAATTAACCCACTATCATTTTTTTTTTCATTTTATACAAATGTTTGGTTGCATTTCAGTGCTGCTTTGTTGATATTTACATATACATAAATATGTTTATCTCAATTTGTTGTTGTACGATTCATTGTAATTGGTCGAAATGACTGTTAACGAATCAAACTTAAATAAACAAATAAAAATGTTATAGGAATGGGATTTATTACAGAAGATGACTAATTCAAAGAATAAATTTACTAAATAAATTCAGAGAAATTACGTTGTCATGTGAATCATCTCCAGATTATCAGATGGGGAAGAAGATGCATACTGTAACAATATTTTTTAGAGCCCCGTTATATTTTTCGATTAAGGTGAGTTCGTTTAAGTTACTTAAATCTCGGTGCGTCGTGAATGTTTGGTGGAAGTGTTTTGGTTTTGGTGGTGCTGAAGGACTAGCAGAAAGACCACCGGTGATAAGTGTGAGTGCCGTGAAGGATGACTCTAAGAAAATGTTTAAGGACCGAGATCGCGAGGAGGAGAGGACGCTCTCTAGCACACTATGCTGCCTCTAGGATGGCATTCAGCCTGCCGAGGTCATTGCCGGCAGGCCCTATACCGCTACCAGACCACGGCAGAGAAAGGAGATCGCGAGGAGTGTTCGCAACATTGGTATTCGGATTATAGCGGCTCCACATTGGATGCCATATTGTAAACGGCTCTACATTTATTCTTGTTAATCCTTAATATGTATAAAAGGTGAAAACTAGAAGAAAATATATGCTTGGATCATATTTGTATAGTCTTTTTAAAAATCAACAACCAGAATACCTGATGCAAATTTTTCCATTTAGGGATAAAAAGTCTAATGTAACGACCAGAATGGCTCTCGACTACTTAACTATCCCACAATACAGAACCACTACGTACCAAAAATCCTTTTGTATTGCTGGGGCAAAGCTATGGAATAGCATTCCTAATGATATTACAGACTCCAATTCATTGTCTGTTTTTAAAAATAAATTTTTTCACTATCTTTTTGTATTGGAAAGGGAATAATATACCATTTACGCTATGATGTTGTATAAAAAGTCAATTATTTTTTATTGTTAAAATTTATCCACTGTTTAATTTAATTTATAATGTTACGAGCTATCTTATACTTGTATTTCTGTTTGTATGTTCTCAAGTGGACGAAGAAGTCCAAGAACAATAAACATTTCTTCTTTCTTCTTTTCTTAATTTTATTCTGTTGTTTAACTTAATTAAATAATAAATTGTGTATGAGGCAGGGCCAGATTGATCAATAGGCAGAATAGGCAGTTGCTTGTTCTGCCCATTGATTAAAAAAATCTTTGAAAATTAACATTGATGATCACAAATTGTTCTGCCGAACGTTCCTTCTCGCAATTAAAAAGAATCAAAGCTGCTGAAAGAGCTACAACGCGACAAGAGCGACTAGACATGTCAGGTATACTTTGCATTGAGTCAGATTTATTGAAGAAAATTGATATTGATGATATAATTGATGAATTTGCCGAAATCAAATGTAGAAAACGACATGTTTAAAATGTAGATGGTAATTTTATTGATATTATTACGTTTTGACAATAAAATTTTTATGAAAGCTATAAGTTTTTATTTTAATTGAAAAAAGAAGGGAACGGAGGTGAAAAAAAGGGCCCCCAAATTGATGGCTGCCTAGGGCCCCTTTGAGGGTTAATCCGGCCCTGGTATGAGGTATCAATTGGGGTTCTAAATTCTGTTTTTGAACTCACGCTCGACTTGTTGTGCAGTGGTGCCCTCTATTGCCAAACTCAGGGACCCAATGATTAATTTAATTACCTTGATTATTCTGTAAGATGTGTTTCGTTACAATACCTATCTACGTGTAAATGAAGGATTTCTACCGAAATCCAAATTTCCCATTCTCAATTGAATGTCATCCATTTTCTTCACTCTTTGAATCTACATTCAATCTCCCTTCCAACTCATTTCCCAAACTTATCGGGGAGTACATGACTGGTACTTTTTTTCCTCTTGCGCTTTTCCACTTTCATGTTTTCCTTCATTTCTATATCATTTTTCTTTATGAATATATGCGACTCATTTCCTGTTTGGTTAGCCTTCACCTTAATCTTCCTATTGTTCCTTCTTTTATTCACCTTAATAGAAATGTATGTATAAATTCGTTGGATTTTTACTTTCTACACATACGTAGTATAGAGAAAGTATTGTTTTCATGAAAAAAATCGACTTCGAGATTTCAACGGAAATACATGTTTTGGGGTCCCTAGAACACGTTTTGACCATTTTCAGAATGATGTCTGTGTGTATGTGTGTGTATGTGTGTTCGTATGTGTGTGTGTCTGTGCTTGTGGGCGCTGTAACATAAAAACTATTAGTCGTATCAATACCAAACTTCATATATAGCACTTTGGTTGGTGTCGTTAAAGTTGATTAGTTTTTGGAGTGAATCGGTTAATCAGAAGTCGAGAAAATTGCTTGAATACCTTTGCTTCGAAGCAAATTTCCGTTTTTGCAAACTATCTCCATAAATATGATATTTAGGTATATACTATAATTCATAAGATTTTTAAAATGTCGTATAAAATTTTGACTAATATACACTGTATGTATTATTCCGATACTATTTTTTATAATATTCTTTAATTTTTCCTCATATTGCATTTTAGGAATGAAAATCCATGTACTGTTCCTTATTTTTCTTTTCTGTTTTTTTATGTTATTTTGTATATTTCTATCTTTTTTTTAATGTTAACTGATTCTTATTCATTTATTTTTAATGTTTTTTCTCTCATCTTTTAGCTATTACAATTGGTAGGTCTGCGCAGGTTTTTCACACCCCCCTTCCTCGTGGGTGTTTTCCTGCAGTGGATTTTTTTCCCCTAAGAATCTCTTACGTTTTTTTACATCCACAATTCTTCTAATTGTTTCTACTTCTAATTTCATAATTAATGACGTAGGGTTACATGGAACAAGAGACTTTTTAGTCTCAATCTCGCCAATGTAAAGACGATTTACTATTATTATTATTAATTCTCTATATTTACATTGAATTTATATTTCTAGACCAAATTTGAAGAGCAACAAAATGGCAAGTTGACGAGATCCCCAAAACTCAAGCGCCTTAACCCCTATGTCCCTTATTATTATTAACCCTTAATTAATTGTAATAAAACACTTAATATTCAACTATCAAGTATGCTGAACCCAATATTTGCAGATGAGCAATTGATTCTAGACGGACGGAGGTGGTCATTTGATCACTTTTAAGAGTTATACGCCAAAATTTTTCAAGCTAATAAGTTTCTTTCGATTTTTTTTAAACTTCCTGACTTTGTTTATTACCATACAAAGAGTCATCTTAAACAATGAAATATTTTATTTCGCTATTTGTTTAAAATTTACAACAAAATATACTTAAAGGATGGGAAGGGGTCGTTTGCCCACCTACTTTTTAAAATTCGTACCAAAATACTTTATTCCTTTTACAGGTCTGAGTTTTTCAGTATATCAAGAATAAACCTTTTTCAATACATTAATATTGTTTTTAACGTGTTATCTTGTTTAAACATTACTTCATTAAACAAAACAAGGACCAATGTCCAAAATGTGCAGTCTTTTATATTCGAGCTATTATCGACAATTAACCTTCGACCAATGAACTTCATACTTTAGGAACTAACAGTTGAAGGTCCAATTTATTGATAGAAGTCAATTGTCACCAAGTTTACTATGCCATCTGGTGGGAAACACATAAAAAAACAAACTCATGCTTGGGATACGACCTACACTGAGTACGATGATGGTAGTATTTTTTGAATTTTTCGTGAAAATTTCCAGTCTGGGGTTTCTGATTTTATACACGTCAGCCGAAAGTAAAATGATACGAGGGCGTATTGAAAAGTAAGGTCTCCAACGAAGCCATTTCCGAACGGGAGTTGCTAGGCAAAATTTGATTACAGAGCTGTATTTCGTGGTATCTTATCACAGTGTAGAATTATCCACGAGACCTTGGGACGCTTAGTCACTGCGTAGCAGTCGTTTATGATGGAGCTCCCGCTTAGCTCGCCCGCTAGGTGTGAACTGCGCTCAGTCATTCGATTTTTTAATGCAAAAAAGGTTTCTTCAATAGAAATTCATCGCCAGTTAAAGGAAGTGTACGGTGAGAAGTGCATGGACATAAAAAACGTGCGGAAGTGGTGCCGGGAATTTTCTTTGAGCCGGGAAAACGTCCACGATGAGCAGCGGTCAGGGCGGCCGAGTTTGCCGGAATCAACGGCGGCTCAAATCGACGAGATGGTGCGCAATAATCGGAGAATAACCCTTCATGAGATAAGAGAAAGTCTTAATGAAGAGTGTGGCTACTTCTCCGTGCAGAATATTGTGTCGGAGGTCCTCGGTTACCACAAGGTGTCCGCCAGGTGGGTCCCTCAGCAGCTCACCGATGAACACAAGAGAAAGGGCATGGAAAGTGCCGCAGAATTTCTCCGCCGCTATGAGGAAGAGGGCGAAGAATTTCTGAATTCGATTGTGACTGGAGAAGAAACTTGGGCACATCATTACACCCCGGAGACGAAGGAACAGTCAAAACAATGGCGTCACCCGACCTCACCGAAGCCCAAAAAGTTCAAGACAGAGAAGTCAGCGGGAAAGGTTATGGCGACCGCTTTCTGGGACAGGAACGGGGTTTTGTTGGTGGATTTCATGCCGAAAGGGGCAACAATAAACTCAGAAAGCTACTGCGAGACTCTGAAGAAACTTCGGCGAACCATCCAAAACAAAAGAAGGGGTAGGCTCACCAAAGGAGTGTGTTTGCATCATGACAATGCGCGTCCACATGTGTCAGGTCAAACGACCACCCTAATTGATGGATTCAGCTGGGATATCATCGACCACCCTCCTTACAGCCCGGACCTTGCCCCCAGCGACTACCACTTGTTTCCCGCTCTCAAAAAACACCTTGGGGGGCAGAAATTCAAGTCAGATGAGGAAGTGCAAGAAGCAGTCGTCAGTTGGCTTCGCGACGCGGCGGGAGAGTGGTACGACGCCGGGATTAAAAAGCTGGTTACCAGGATGCAAAAAGTTGTTGATCGTCAAGGCGACTATGAAGAAAGATAACTAAATGTTCAATCCTTCCAACAATGTACGCAAAGTTGTGAATAAATTTGTTTTTCTATGAAAAAAAACATTGGAGACCTTACTTTTCAATACGCCCTCATATATCACATTAGCTGTGATAAGTAAGAGATATTAGTCTGCCAATGCATTGATTCTGGGTTAAAATAACCTTTAATCTTGATTAATAAAATTTATCTTAATAATTATTACTTTAGTAAAGCTTTACAAAAAACCTGCAATGGATAGTTTAACTGGGGTCTGGAATACCCCATGGTGTGGTAATTCTATATAGATAGTCTGTAAAGTTGAACAAGGAGTGAGAAGTTGTGGCATGACTGGGACTCGAACCCAGGTCTCCTACTTTCCAGGCAGTTGTTCTAACCACTAAACTACCATGCCACCTCAATTCCACTCCTGTTAATGGGATGCTTTATGGAGTGGCGTTCCACATAGTGGCACCGTCCACCACCAGGGGTCCTCACTGAGGCAACCGACCCACAAAGCGATATTTAGAGGAATCCCCTCAAAGGAAACAAGGAAAGTAGGAGACCTGGGTTCGGCTCCCAGTCATATCACACAACTTTTCACTCCTTGTTCAACTTTAGGTATGAGCGAAGGAAAGGTCCCGAAAGATTGCGAATGTCACGCCAATATTTAAAAGTGGCTCTAAGGACGATCCAGCTAATTACAGGCCTATATCTTTAACATCACTGAGCAGTAAAATTATGGAACATATAATAGCTAGCTCTTTAATGGGTTTTCTTGAAACGTCCAATTTCATAATTAGGAATTAACACGATTTTCGTAAGACTCGTTCTTGCGAGTCTCAGCTGGCTTTATTAGTACACGATGTTCTAAACTCTGCTGAAAAACATAAGCAAGTCGATGCGATATTTTTAGATTTTCGGAAGGCTTTCGATAAGGTACCTCATCATAAATTGCTGTACAAATTAGAAGTTGCGGGTATCAATGCACAAGTTATTAACTGGATAAAAAACTTTCTCACCGATAGAGAGCAACGAGTAGTACTCGATGGTATTAGTTCCAACTTGGTTAAGGTGACCTCGGGCGTCCCTCAGGGCAGTGTAATTGGACCGTTGTTATTTTTAGTATACATCAACGACCTCAGCAATCACATTGAAAGCAATGTTAGGATATTCGCAGACGACACAGTCATTTACAGGGAAATAGTTAGTTCAGAGGATAGATTAACCCTTTCGAACGACTTAGATAGAATTATGAATTGGTGCGATGATTGGCAATTAGAGCTTAATGTAGAATAGTGTTCGGTAGTTAACTTCTTCGAAAGTAAATCTATAATAAATGATTATTCTTATAGTCTCCGAGGGGTAAACCTAATGACAGTAGAATCGGTAAAGTAACTTGGAGTAACTCTCACGAATAATCTATCATAGAGTGCCCACATAGGAAATATATGTGGAAAAGCACTTAAGAAACTCGACTTCGTTAAAAGAATAGTCAGTAGGAGCAAAGAAAAGGTTCGCGAGCAATGTTACTTAGCGTTAGTTAGGCCTCACCTTGAGTATGCATGTATTGTATGGGACCCCGCCGAGAAATGTCATATACGGGATTTAGAAAAAGTACAACAAAAGGAGATACGATTTGTAAGGAATTGCTACGATAAAACAGCGAGTGTCACTCAGATGTAACAGGACGCGGGATGGGAATCATTAGAAAATAGAAGAAAAATTTAAAGGATAAATTTATTAAATAAGTTCAGAGAAATTACGTTTTCAGATGCTGTAACCGATATAATGCGACCCCCCTGTTATATGGGCCGTGCTGATACTGCCCGAAAGATTAGGGAAATATATGCTAAAACGAATCGTTTCAAAAATTCATTTTTTCCGCGAAGTATAGGAAAATAGAGTCAAGGTGCTTGCAGCCCCTGCCACACGCCGAAAGGCGGCTTGCAGGGTTCTTACATAGACATAGACATAGATTTAAAACACACGCTTCCTCGTGCAAAGTAAAATTTCATCGTTAAGTCTTTCTAGATTGTCGGTGTTTTTATGTTTCCCATCAGATGGCACAGTAAACTTGGTGTAAAACAAGTGACTTCTATCAATAAATTGGACCTTCTACTAATAGTTCTTAAAGTATGAAGTTCATTTGTCAAAGATTAATTATCAACAATAGCTCGAATATGAAAGACTGCAAGTTTTGGACATAGGTCTGCATTTTATTTAATTAAGTAATGTTTAAACAAGATAACATGTTAAAAACAATATTAATGCGTTGAAAAAGGTTTATTCTTGATATACTGAAAAAATCAGACCTGTGAAAGGAATGCAAGTATTTTTGTGTGAATTTTAAAAAGTATGTAGTCAAATCACCCATTCTCATCCTTTAAGTATATTTTGTTGTAAAATTTAAACAAATAGCGAAATAAAATATTTCATCGTTTAAGATGAGTCTTTGTATGGTAATAAACAAAGTCAGGAAGATCCAAAAAAATCGAAAGAAATTTTCTTGAAAAATTTTGACGTCAAACTCTTAAAAGTGGATAAATGAGCCCTTCCTGTCCTTCTAGGTAAACAGAAATGCCTGTCCTACTAGTGTTACGAGACACAGTTTAGTGTGAAACAAACACTCACCTCACTCGCATCCCTTTTTCTTTTCTTGAGGGCCGCCACCGTGGCATTGACGATGGCAGTGGTACCAGTGTTCCCATGCACTCTGCTAACGTGCACATTCAGAGACCCCAGCTTCCGGAAGACGCAGGGGCATTCACAGCACCTGAAGGTGGGCTCTCCGCTGCATGGAATCGTATGCACTCGGAGAATGTGGGCCCTGAGGTTCCCTGAGGAGAGCAGCGTAAACGTTAATGCATCAGTATCGGTTAATATATTAGTTAATACATAAAGGAATATGAGTAAAAGTTGAGTGCAATTTGCAAGCATATTAATGACAAAAATTTAAAGTCGATTTCATATTGAGAAGGTCCTCAAAAGAAAAAAATCTGATGTGGTCAGCACATGACTTCCTTCATATATAAGATGTAAGTATTTATCAACGACAGTATTTTCGAATTCTATATTCAATCTAAACTTGGATGATAAGTGATATATCAATTTATATCATATTATCTTTTACGTCACAAACATTATGTACAGTCCTGGCCAAAATTAACACAGCACCGGCCGTAAGGATCGCTAGGGAGGTGCTGCGTTAATTTTGGCCAGGAGTGTACAATATTACAATTATATATTACAAATATATTATATGATAATATTACAATATTATACAATAATGTTTTTTAATGTTAGATGAAGAACGATGAAATTGGCCTTTCGCCCACAAAGTACATAATCAGCAACTTCCGGTTTATCAGTATTTCATGAATAACTCCTAAACAATCAGTGATACAAAAATATGTTTCATACAAAAGTTATAGTCAATTACATTTTCTAAAACTTTTATAAATAATACAATATCCCTTAATATCATATTTATGGAGATATTTTGCAAAAACGGAAATTTGCTTCGAAGGATTAAGCCCGAGTTCCGGTTAACCGATTTACTCCAAAAACTAATCAACTCTGACAACACCCACTGAAGTGCTATACATGAAATTTGGTATTGATACGACTAATAGTTTTTACCTTAGAGCGCCCACTATCACACACACACACACACACACATACACATACACACATACACATACACACAGACACACACACACACACACACATACACACAGACATCATTCCGAAAATGATCAAAACGTTTTCTAGGGACCCCAAAACATGTATTTCTGTTGAAATCTAAAAGCTGATTTTTTTCATGAAAACAATACTTTCTCTATACTTCGTATATGGAGAAAGTAAAAAGTCTCTTTCATGCTTAAGTATGTATTTTCATTGATTCTATATAATAATAGAATTTGCCCTGTAATTTTTTGTTGGGCGAACTCAAAACACAATAAATAAATACAATCATTACCTCTCTGTCGGAATCCAGCCGAGCAGAATTCACACGTGAAAGGCTTGTCGCCTGTGTGCTTCGTCATGTGAATTTGTAGAGACCCCTTCTGGTTGAATGCCTTGCCACAGAACGAGCACTGGAAAGGAAATTCTTCCGTTAACATTTGACACTAGAAGGACAGGAATTGGTCATTTGACCTCTTTGCTCCTCAATAACTATTTTATCGCTTCTCTGCATTTGGAGGAGTTTAATTGTTTTTTTTTAGGTATTTCTGTATACTTATAGCAACATTGAATCACTGTTTTTCCATCCATCAATAGTTTAGGAACAAATTTCGAAATGCAGCAAAGATGCAGCATTCATCTTACAAAAGCCCTAAAAAGTAATGGCTACAAAAGCGGTACCATCAAAAAAGCAATGAAAAAGGAGGAAAGACGCCACCAAGATTTACTTCTTAAAAGGGCCTCCCAAGATGACCAACATGACGGGACATTG
This sequence comes from Sympetrum striolatum, assembly GCA_947579665.1. Lineage (NCBI taxonomy): Eukaryota > Metazoa > Arthropoda > Insecta > Odonata > Libellulidae > Sympetrum > Sympetrum striolatum. The sequence continues at coordinate 83,402 of CANPUZ010000026.1, forward strand.
GCTCTCAAAGAGACAGTGGAGAACAGACCCGAAACCAGAGGATACGCCATCATTCCCTTTGTCACAGGTACAACAGAGAAGATTGCAAGAGTTTAAAAAAGAAACATGACATAGTGACCCGGTTCAACTGTGTAAAGAAAATAAATGACTGCCTACCGGAAGCAAAAGACAGATTACCCCAAGAAGTTCATGAAGGCGTTTATCGAATCCCTTGCTCCTGTGGAAAATCCTATTTGGGAGAAACATGCAGATCTTTAAAAACTCGAATAAGGGAGCACAAAAGAGCGACGAAAAATAAACAATTTAATCTCTCGGCCATCGCAGAGCACGCCTGGAGTGAGCCGGGACACGACGTCCAATTTAAGGAGGCTAAAATAGTTTCTAAAGAGAGACGATATTACCCACGGGTTATAAAGGAAGCGATAGAAATATTCAAAACGCCAGAAAATATGAACAGAGAGGACGGCTATTATATTCATAATAGTTGGAAAGGAATCCTACGAACGAATCAGAGAGCACGGCCAATCACGAAGTAGCAGTGGAAGGGGAACCAGCATATATAAAAGGGAATCTGAGGGAACATGAAATGCATTCCACATGAAGACAACTGCTGGAATGCGGTCGAAACGTCGTCCTACAAAAACAAATACGTGGAAGAGAACACAAAAACCATGAATATTTCACTTGAACGCCACGGAAATCTACGAAGTTATATTGCAGCAAAGAGTTTATTATTATAATTTATATTTAATATTGGGATTTCGATAATAATCTCACCCTATTTCCAGTATACATTTCGATTAGTAAACTGCCATTGTGCAGAATGGTCCTGGGTTCAAAACCAGTCAAACAAAATTCTAACTTAAGGATAACAATATGGATAAATTTATAATTTAAAGTACTTAAGAAAGAGTTTAAAATATTAGGAATAGAAAGGAAAATTGTGAGATAAGAATAATAACTTTATTGTGCTCTGAGAAAGTCCCATAATATCTGCTCACATAATATTAGAAATGATAGAAATAAGGTAATAATACAAAATATAGACTACTATCACATAGAGATGATACAAAAAAGAAATAAGCCAGTGGTTTTGAGAATCATTCCGTGGTAACGATAAGATAAACAAATAATCTTTCTTTAAATGATTCTGCAACTCTATAAAGAGTTTTCAATTTTTTTTGCTAATTTTATTGAAAAATATATAGAGAGATATGCATATTAATACAATTTTTATAATGAAGGAAAAAATAAAATGACTATTGCAAATTACAGTTTTATGACTCATATGTCGTTTCATTTCTCGTAATCACTTGTATAACCCACACTTAGGTATTACAACGTTGTTTGTGTCTGTTTAAATCTTACCACCTGAATTTTGTTCTATTTGTTGGATTGATTTCGTAAATAAATAAATAAAATAATGATACAAAATATGGTCTACTCGCGTAAGATGATACAAAAAAGAAATAAGCCAGTATTATGGTTTTGGTATTAATTTACGGTAACCAGAAAATCAAATAATTTTTCTCTGAAAGATTGTCTGGAAGTGGAATTTTTATTCTGTACAGGCAGGTTGTTCCAGAAATTAGATGCAGTAATTAAGAAAGATTTCAAGTAAGTATTAGTCCATAGGACATAAAATATAATAATAAAAGGACTATATTAGGGCGAGATTGAAACTAGGAAGTCTCTTCTTACATCCAACCCTTCGTCGTATAAGAAATGAATGGAAATAGATAACTTGCAAAAGAAAAAAACTAATTTGCGGATTAAAAAACCTAATCTGGAAGCTTAGGAAAAGTTTCCACTGCAGGAAAACACTCAATAGAAGGGGAAAAGCTTACAGATAGATAGCTAAATTTGATGGTGAAAGTAGGTTGAAAGAGTTGTAAAAAGAAGAAAAATCGATAGAGGTATACAAGAAAGAAAGAGCAAGTGATGACATATTTACATAAAAATCAGAATCTCATAAATTGAAACTATTTGCAAGATGAGTTTCAAACATAACGACAGGAAATGTATCAACATTAAAGAATAAAAACTATATACATGAAAATAACATAATAGAGAAACAGAATATTCACTAGATTAAACTAAGTTTGTCAATTATTACCAATAAATTAGCATGAACAGGATTTCGCTCAATGAAAGCTCGTCAAATATTCAGATTGAGGCAAGAATTAAAAAATACAAGCAAATAATTGGTAAAACTACTAAGATAGATGAATAGATCTATAAAAATATAGTTAGGGCTGGAGTGGGAAGTTTTAAAAGAAACAGAATATTCAGAAGTAAACATGTCATGGATATACTGTGGTTGAAGATCGTGAAGAACTGTAAACAAAAATGAACGTAGCATTATTTTCTCCTGGTATTTGGTCTTAACCACTTCAATTGATGGCGGAAATTGGAGGTATGAACATCTTTCCGAAGGTTAAAAATGAATCGGATGCAGTTATTACGAAGACTGAGTAATTTAAGGTATAACTCGGCTGTTAAGTACACTATATACAGGTATCTATCTCAATGAAAGTGATGGACATCGGTGGATATCATCTCAGGTCCATCAATGAATAAAAATACAGTTTGATAATTAATGCCATCGACCATGAAAAACGGGCACAGCCAAATAGATGCATACAACACAGAAAAAGACCAGAAGGCATAATTGAAGCACAGTTAATAAAACTAAAAAGCTACGATAAAAAGGGACGAAAATGCTCTCAGACGTAGGCTGGGAATCCTTGAAAGATTGGAGATTGGAAGCTGCGATTGCTTAATAAATTCAGGGAAAATAAATTTTCGGAAGAAACAATCGGTATCATGCAACCCCCCTGCTACGTCGGTCGATCCGATAATTACCGTAAGTTAAGAGAAATAGAAGCTAGGACGAATCGTTTTAGAGATTCATTCTTTCCGCGAACAATACGCGACAATAACCGAATAAGGAAGTAGTTTAGATTCAACTGGTATTTACACCCCCTGCCACACGCCGAAAGGCGGCTTGTAGGGTATTAATGTAGATGTAATAATACACGTACTTAAACAAAATGCATACAATACTAAAAACTCACTTCATACGGTTTCTCGCCTGTGTGGATCCTCATGTGCCGCACTAGTTGACTCGGCTTCTGGAATCCCTTCTGGCATTCCTTGCACTTGTGGATGAAAGAAGACCTGTCGATGTTCCTCTTGTGGTTCCGCCGAGATAAGGACGCCTTCACCTGTAACACACGCATCAGAATGTTTTAATAAATATTTGTTTTTCAAAACTCATAACCAAAACTATTGATTATAGAGATTTGATGCAATTAGTTCGATTAATAACTAATTAATCAATAATCAGGGTAATGTTTTCTAAAAATAAGTGTAATTGATGGCATACAATTTCAGTAGGTCCACAAACTTTAAACAGTGCATTTATAAAATACGTATTTTAGACATTGATTAATTACTTATTGATAAGCAATTCCCAAACTAAAACTATTCTATGTTGAGCCTGGAGGAAGAAACGCATAAAAAGCCAAGGCTCTAACATAAAAACTATTAGTTATCAGCGCCCATAGGTGGGAAAAGGCTGTAAAATGATATTTTAAGTTTGTTTTGGGAGTCATAAATCACGCTTTTTTCCGATCAGTGTAAATGGAAGATGCATCTCTCTCTTGTTCATTTTTATTCAACTTTGTTTAGTCGAATAAGCATTTGAAAGGCATTTACTGAAGATTTTTGATGTGCCCACTCAATGCTGCCGTATATTCAGCAAATCGACGCATCTATTTTAATCTATTTTTTTTAAGGAAAGGGTTGAGGTGACTTTGCACGTAAGGGCATGCACCCAGGTCAAATCCCAAGGAAAAACGGACTTGAAAAAATTCTGACAGGGCCGTGAAACGAACCCAGGATCTTCCTCTAACCGGAAGGCTGCTTAAACCATCTAAGCTACTCGGCTACTTTAACAAGCAATTTAGGGAACTTTGCGTGCAAGGGCATTAATTTATTTACTAATAAATTAACATAATTTTATAAATATGTATATATAATATGAGTAAAATGTCGCTTGCATACTGCAAGCAGATCGACAACACTGATTTCATGATGGCATCATATCGGGATGGTCCTCAAAAGAAAAAAAGGATTCAAAATATGCTTAATATTAGCGGCAATTAAATCGTCTGGCATCGAACCCGGGTCTTCTTGGTGAACATACTATGCAGCACAACAGAAGATCACCATCTCTAACTATGTGTGAAAATTCAAGCAGAAATATTGCTTGCAACTGCTTCAAACGATGTCCTACTTTTCCCATATATTCCTTATGAGAGAAATTTTAAAGTGCCCTGGCATCGAACCCAGGAACAGTACGGTCTTATCTAATTTTTTTCCAAAACCCTAGACTTAATATACATCTTCCATGTGAGCAAGAACTTCCTATCATTTCGTTAAGTGCACCAAAAAAATTAATGAAAAATTACCTCGATGTATTTAAAGGGCAGAATTTTGCATTGTCCTAGCATCGTACCAAGGACTTGTTCCATAAAAGTCATTTATGTTTTCAATAGATCATGACCATATATATAGGCTCCCTGAGTTTCGATTCTCTACCTATCCGGGAAATATTTTTAAAAAATTCCCAAAAATCAAAGCAATGCATTTAAAGGGGAAAAATCGGGACTTTGGGGCCTTCTGGAATCGAATCCATGACACTGAGGTTCAAAATCTAAATTTTTCTGGATGTTACACGTTATGGCCAATATGTCGTAAAAATTTCAAGTCAATGACATTTGTGGTTTAGCCTGTGAATTAGTATCCTATCTATCTATATCCATGAATGAATCCGGAGAAGCATCTATATATAATAGATTATATAAATTGACATAATACATTAAAAATAATTAAGTTAATTTATGATTTTTATTGTTTTAACATTTTAAAACTATTTTTGATTGAAAAAATAAAGTTTTTTAACCAAAATTTAATCATGCCTTGTATTCTAGGCATCAGCAGCTGGAGGGAATTAGGTTACGCAACCACGCAATACACAGATTTGTTTTTGGCATTAAGGTCCAAGGACTAGGAAAGCTTTTTGGCAGTTATAAAAACTTTAGTTGCAATAAATGCCTCAGTAAAATTGAACAAGGCGTTCCCACTAAAAGGGCTTCAGTACTTCTAGGACCAGTTTTCCTCAAATCCAATTTCTGATACACATGTAAAGCCTTTTGATTAATACCGCGAAGGAGTAATTACCGTATTTCCCGGCCTATAAGACGCACTTATTTTACTCCAAAATATGCTCTAAAATCAGTCTACGTCTTATGCGCTGATGGTATAACTCCGTCCTATAATAAGCAAGCCGATTTGCCGGGATAAATGCATACCATTAAGTATTTTTACCATATCAGGCATTGAAAATAGTTCAGTTAATTACAAATTTCGATAATAACACTTTTTACTTTCTCCATATACGAAGTATAGAGAAAGTATTGTTTTCATGAAAAAATTCGACTTCGAGATTTCAACGGAAATACACGTTTTGGGGTCCCTAGAACACGTTTTGACCATTTTCTGAATGATGTCTGTGTGTATGTGTGTGTGTGTGTGTGTGTGAGTGTGTGTGTGTGTATGTGTGTGTGTGATAATGGGCGTTCTAACTCGAAAACTAAATGTCGTATCAATACCAAACTTCATATATAGTACTGTTGTGTGTGCTGTCAGAGTTGATTAGTTTTTGGAGTAAATCCGTTAACCGGAAGTCGAGCTTTATTCATTAAAGCTCATTTCCGGTTTTCAAAATATCTCCATAAATATGATATATACGTCTATTGTATTACTTATAAAAGTTTTAGATAGTATAATTTACTATAACTTTTGTATTTAACATATTTTTGTATCACCGGTTCATTAGGAGTTATTCAGGAAATACCTATAAACCGGAAGAAGATGATTATGTACTTTGTGGGCGCTCTAACATGAAAACTATTTGTCGGATCAACACCAAATTTCATACATAGTACTTTTATTACAGTCGTTAGAGTTGATTAGTTTTTGGAGTAAATCGGCTGACCGGAAGTCGAGCTTCATTCTTCAAAGCTCATTTCCGGTTTTCAAAATATCTCCATTAATATGATATTTAGGTATATACTATTATTTATAAATGTTGTAGAAAATGTATTTTACTATAACTTTTGTATGAAACATATTTTTGCATCACTGATTGTTTAGGAGTTATCCATGAAATACTGATAAACCGGAAGTTGCTGATTATGTACGTTGTGGAAAGCTCATTTCTGGTTTTCAAAATATATCCATAAATATGATATATTGGTATATTGTATTCCTTATAAAAGTTTTAGATAATATAATTTACTATAACTTTTGTATTTAACATATTTTTGTATAACCGGTTGATTAGGAGTTATTCGTGAAATACTGATAAACCGGAAGAAGATGATTATGTACTTTGTGGGCGCTCTAACATGAGAACTATTTGTCGGATCAACACCAAATTTCATATATAGTATTTTGGTTTGTGTCGTTAGAGTTGATTAGTTTTTGGAGTGAATCAGTTAACTGGAAGTTGAGCTTAATTCTTCAAAGCTCATTTCCGGTTTTCAAAATATCTCCATAAATATGGTATTTAGGTATATACTATTATTTGTAAAAGTTTTAGAAAATGTAATTTACTATAACTTTTGGTTGAAACATATTTTTGTATCACTGATTGTGTAGGAGTTATTCATGAAATACTGATAAACCGGAAGTTGCTGATTATGTACTTTGTGGGCGCTCTGGGCTCTATGGGCGAAAGGCCAATTTCATTGTTTTTCATCGATCATGTCCCGTAAAAATTATTTATCATGTTTTTGGCATCAAAGATAATATATAATATTAATAACTCAAATTCCAAGTTTAGATGGAATATAGAGTTCGAAATTATTGCGGTAGATAAATATTTACATCTTATATATATGGAGAAAGTCATGTGCTGGCCACATCAGATTTTTTGATTAAGTAGTAAGGAATACAGTTTTAATATTTCAATGACAGAACTTCCTTTAAAATAAATTCCCTGGTAAATAAATAATAACTCAAATCTTTTTTAAATTAAATAAAACTTTTATTTCTTACTTTTAAGATGTTCTTAGATGGCTATAGACTTCAGGAGATAGAGAATGGGGGACCGGCGGTGGATAGATGTAAATTTGACACAAACTATTTCGGGCGACTTTTGTACTAGACTAACTAACGCTTTGTTAAAGCGTTTTCTTTTATACTTGAAGTTTTAACAATATTTATGAAAAGGGACATACATTCTTACTCCAGGCGTTATTCAAAGAAGCGGGATGGAAAAGTTTGGTAAAAAACAAGAAGCTCTGACTTTGAAATATTAAACTTAGTTTTCGGATGATGCAAAACTAGGTGACCTTTTGCTTGTATTGAGGAGACATAGTTGAAAACACCTAGAGTATTTTGGAATTACCTTTTATTTATTTATTTTATTTATTTATTTATTTTATTTATTTATTTATTTTATTTATTTATTTTATTTATTTATTTTATTTTTTTATTATATTTATTTATTTTATTTATTTATTTTATTTATTTATTTTATTTTTTAATTTTATTCATTTATTTTATTTATTTATTAACTTTATTTATTTATTTATTTTATTTATTTATTTTATTTTTTAATTATATTTATTTATTTTATTTATTTATTTTATTTATTTATTTATTTTATTTATTTATTTTATTTTTTAATTATATTTATTTATTTTATTTTTTTATTTTATTTATTTATTTTATTTTTTAATTATATTTATTTATTTTATTTATTTATTTTATTTATTTATTTTATTTATTTATTTTATTTTTTAATTTTATTCATTTATTTTATTTATTTATTAACTTTATTTATTTATTTATTTTATTTATTTATTTTATTTTTTAATTATATTTATTTATTTATTTTATTTATTTATTTTATTTATTTATTTATTTTATTTATTTATTTGTTTATTTTATTTATTTATTTTATTTATTTATTTTATTTTTTAATTATATTTATTTATTTTATTTTTTTATTTTATTTATTTATTTTATTTTTTAATTATATTTATTTTATTTATTTATTTTATTTTTTAATTATATTTATTTATTGATTTTATATATTTATTAACAAGCATCAACATACAGTACGAAGCCAATTACTGCTGATGATTAAAAATAATAATGAAGAACCAAATATCAATAAAATCGTGAAAAATCAACAGATTAAACATATAATAAAATAACAAATGAATATGAGCATACAAAAAAATCACAGAAAATTGTATTTTTCCACGTCAAACACAACCATATTCTGGATAGATTTCGGAGATAAGAAGAAAGGATTGATAAGAGTATTGGAGGAAAGGGAGTTGAAAATTGAAGGAATGCGAAAGAAGAGTGATCGTTTTACTATTGATAGACGAGGAGTAATCGAAGAGAAGGTATCGGATATGCGTGTTGGTCTTGAGGGAAAGAGAAAAGAGAGAGTAAGAATGAGGAATCAACTTTGCTATTTATCATATTATATAAGAAGGAAATGTCGGAGAAAGTATGAGAGGCTTTGATTGGGGTGAGATTACGGTGATTGAGAAGATGATCTTTTGGCATATTTTTATAAGACGGGACTCGCAAATAGACTATTTTTAGAAAGAAATTTAAGATGCGATTTAGAGAAGAGAGGTTTGATTCGGATGACGTGTTCCATATGGGAGAAAAGTAAGTAAGAAGAACACAGCTGGAGAAATAATTAAGAAGAGAGACTAGATCCCTGATGTTTGTGAATCCATACAGCATCCCCAGTCGAGACAATGCTCTTTTTTTTGACAAAATTTACATGCTCCGAAAAATTTAATTTTTCACCGATGATGACGCCTTTGCAAGAGGAAGCTCTGGGGATACGTTTGTCGTTGATTTGATAGGCATTACAGATTTTATTCTTTTCATGCAGAACCCAAAAACAGAAAGAGAAAGCGTGTTTCCGCTGCAGTGACTCTTGTCTCAGTCCGTTTACCTCCCGACAATAATATGACAATTCGATAATTTATACATTCATTTTCCACAGGAATACTCAACCTGGTGCCCACGGGCACAGTTACCTGAAGCCACCTTGTACAGTGCCCGCCAAGCTTCGGTAAAAAGATTTTTTTATTTGCTACAACATTATTTCTTGGGATCGGGGATAGAGTGGAGGTTTGGCAGGGAAGGGGTCAGAAACTTGGTTGTCCTGGTCTTAGTTTTCGTAAACATATCATCCCTCTTATCGTCTATGTCCAGATTAACAAGACCCGTAACTATGATTCAGCTCGGCTCAGCTTATCAATGTATCAAACACCACGTAATCAAGGACTGCTGCTTTTCGGAACGCAGCAGTGCACACGAAAACCTTAATACCAGATGTATTCCCCGTTATCAAATCTTCTTCGGAGATAAAGATACAGATGTGAGGTTGTGATGAAATTATATACGTTGTAATATTTTGGATCTTATTTACCAAGAAACGTTTTTTTCCTAACGGCCAATGGTTAACTGGTAAAGTGATAATATTGCCAAGGATTAGCCTCAATAACACCCTGGATGGAAATGTTATGTGGTGCCCACTTCGCTTTCGGTAGCGCCCTTTGGTGCCCGGGAAGCAAAAAAGGTTGAGTTACAACATATATAAAATATATAAAAAGAAATCCCCTATCCCTGGATACTACATGCGTAACTATTCTCATAACTCGAAGTAAAGTTCGAAATTTTTTTGTTTTATGGAATACTGCACACAGAATCCAAAATCTAAAGATAACACGATTTATTACTTTCTCCATATACGAAGTATAGAGAAAGTATTGTTTTCATGAAAAAATTCAACTTCGAGATTTCAACGGAAATACATGTTCTGGGGTCCCTAGAACACGTTTTGACTATTTTCGGAATGATGTCTGTGTGTATGTGTGTGTGTGTGTATGTGTGTGTGTGTGTATGTATGTGTGTCTGTTATTGTGGGCGCTCTAACGTAAAAACTATTGGTCGTATCAATACCAAACTTCATATATAGTACTGTGGTGTGTGCTGTCAGAGTTGATTAGTTTTTGGAGTAAATCGGTTTACTGGAAGTCGAGCTTCATTCATCAAAGCTTATTTCCGGTTTCCAAAATATCTCCATAAATATGATATATACGTATATTGTATTACTAATAAAAGTTTTAGATAAAGTAATTTACTATAACTTTTGTATTTAACATATTTTTGTATCACCGGTTGATTACGAGTTATTCGTGAAATACCGATAAACCGGAAGTAGCTGTTATGTACTTTGATGGCGCTCTAACATGAAAAGCATTCATTGTATAAACACCAAATTTCATATATAGTATTTTGATTGGTGTCATTAGAGTTGATTAGTTTTTGGAGTGAATCGGTTAACCGGAAGTTGAGCTTCATTCTTCAAAGCTCATTTCCGGTTTTCAAAATATCTCCATAAATATGATATTTAGGTATATATTATTTACAAAAGTTTTAGAAAATGTATTTTACTATAACTTTTGTTTGAAATATATTTTTGCATCACTGATTCTTTAGGAGTTATTCAGGAAATACTGATAAACCGGAAGTTGCTGATTATGTTCTTTGTGGGCGCTCTGGGCTCTATGGGCGAAAGGCCAATTTCATCGTTTTTCATCGAAAATGTCGCGAAAAACATTATTTATAATGTTTGTGACATAAAAGCTAATAATATATAAATAAATCACTCATCTTCCAAGTTTAGATGGAATATAGAGTTCGAAATTACTGTCGTAGATAAATATTTACATCTTATATACGGAGAAAGTCATGTGCTGGCCACATCAGATTTTTTTACAAAGGTAATGCAATATCATGCGTATCATATTTAATTTAGATTACATTCTACCTGAATATAGTAACAGTGAAACCCCCAGATATCTACCATTAACCGATAAAATTGAACATGGAGTTTTGAATTGATGCACATGAACATACGTACGCTCACACAAACTCACCTTGGAATGTTCTTTCATGTGCTCCCTGAGTTGGCTCGCCTTCCGGAAAAGGGCGTTGCAGAGACGACACTTCTGATTCGGTTGCGTTATAGAGGATTCTCTGCTTGTCTCCTCCGTTGTGATGGTTGTGAACTGGTTCTCGAAAGTCGTATCCGGGAGCCAAACTGGGTCATTCAACATGGACTGCACCGTCTCTTCGTGAACATCATGTCCGTGGATTGACATATGGTCGTCCAACTGTAACTATTTCCAAAGCTAATTGTTAGTATACATCAACGACCTTAGCAATCACATCGATAGTAAAATTACGATAAATATCCTATGAAAAATCTCTTGGGAAAACATATGATAATTTAACCCTCGAGCAGTCGTGCTGGCGCACTGAGTGTGCAATTTTCATTCCTTACTTTTTATCTTTTAATGCAATCATTCACTGCCTATCAAGTCTTCCGACAATAATGTTCTACGAGTAAAATGTTGCTTGCATACTGCAAGCAGATCGACAACACTATTTTCATGTCAGCATCATATCGGAACGGCCATCAAAAGAAAAAATGGATTGAAATTTTTCTTAAAATTCGCTGAAATTCCATCGTCTGGCATCGAACCTGGGTCTTTACTGTGAACCTACTATGCAGCACAATAGAAGATCACCATCTCTAACTATGTGTGAAAATTCAAGCAGAAATATGGGCTACAACTGCCTCAAAAGACGCTCTAATGTTCACGAATGTAAATGGCTCTCTGGATTCCAACCAAGGACGATTTTGGAAATCTAAAAAATGTTTCTGAAAGTTATTTATGATCTATATTGATATGCCGAATTTGAAGTTTCTATATTATTGGCAAAGGTTTCAAAATAATTCCTAAAAATCGGATCAACTTCTGATTGCAGAGACACCTGGTGTCGAACCCAGGACACATTGATAGCTGTGAATGCACTGTTTGATTTGTATGGACTTCATATTTCTATATGCAAAGTTTGAAGTCGATATCGTGCTGGGAAGTACCTAAAATTTGTTTCTGTTATCTCCGTAAGAAATGCATTGAGGAATTTAAATGTCCCTCTGGGATCGAACCAAGGACCATCAGCGAATATGTAAAATTCGATTATGATATACTTTTATGGTATCTAACCTCATACCGAATTTCAAGTTTCTATGCCATTGGAAAAGGGTCCAAAAAAAATCTTAAAAATCACCACAATGCATTTTAAACGGCCGATTTTTGCCCCGACCTAGCATCGAACCAAGGATAATATTCGTAGATGTCTTTATGGTTTCCTTTAGATATGCACGGCATCTAGCGGTCCCTTGAATTTCAAATCTCTCCATTTCCGGGAAGTGCCACAAAGAAATTTTCGAAAATCCCCGCCATGTATTCTTATGGACAAAATCGCGACTTAGGGGCCTTCTGGAATCGAACCCATGACACCGAGGTTCAAAGTCGGCTTTTTCCTGGAGGTTACAGGTCATGGCCATAACGTGGTAAAAATTTCAAGTTGGTTGTACTTGTGGAACATGGTTAGACTTTTGATCCCCTATATATAACTTATAGGTATATCCGGAGAAGCGTCTATATATTATAGATATGAACCAACTGAGTTTCACATAAATTGGGTACAATTTAGGGCAAAAAATCACTTTTTTAGCTTACGTCGCGCTGGCACATCCCGTGAGGAAATTTGAAACTTTTTTGCTTAGTTTTTTGCGCTTACTTACTGCTACTGCTAGCCCTTTGAATTATGATTATTTCCTTGTCTGACATTTCTATACCAATCAAAGTATACATAAGTTGCTGGTTTTTCAGAAGGTTTTAAGTGCTTCATGAATTCAAGTTAATGTTATTTATAAGATTATAAAGCTATCAAATTCACGGAGGAGGCCCAAAAAAACCCAAGATAGTAATACGTTCAAAATTGTTTAGGAATAATTGGGTAGCTTGCATTCTAGTTATTTTTGGCTGGTGTTATAAGTATGCATAACACCAAAATAATGCCTTGAATTCTGTTAATGGGTTTTAATTTGTAATATTGCTTCTAAACTGTTATTTATTATATTGATTTAAGTTATTATATTGCAAAAGGAGAAGTAATACCTATACACATACTAACCAGACATAATTCTATGTGCACACATAGAATGTCGTTAGGTTAATTTCGAGGTTAAATTTAAAAATGTTTAAGCGTGATTTATTCTGTTTATCATTAAAAATCTATTAAAAAATATATGAATTCGATTGATTTTCAAAGCTATTGTGTGATGGCTAAAAATTCTAAATTTATGGATATAACCTGTATTAAGAAAATATTTTTCGTGTTATGCCGTGCTCGAGGGATAAAAATGATGTTTAAGCATCTGCAGCAACCAATTCTTTTTATATCAACGTCATTGTTTGCTGACCTTTTTCTTGAAATAAACGGGTTTTATAGCAGAGAGGAACTAGAAATTTCTTTCTCTCGATCAATTCAATTGAATGGGTATAAATAGCCAGGTTAGTTGTGGAGGTTTGTAATGATATCTACTGGTTTAGAGTGTCCCAAAATGTTAAATTATGGAATCTGATGTTGTAAATGAAATTACGTATGAGAGCTACTCTCCAATCCTCCATGGTGTTACTTTTCCCCATCCCTAATACCCTTTCTCGCTTAACCTTGCTACTTATCCTTCCTCCCCATCATTTAACTTGGTTAAGGTGACCTCGGGCGTACCTCAGGGTAGTTTAAATGGACTGTTCTTGTTTTTAGTATACATCAACAATCACAGCAATCACATTGATAGTTAAGTCAGGAATGTTGCAGACAATATGGTATAGAAAATATGGAAATATTGAGTTTTGAGGATAGATTAACCCTTGTGAATGAATTAATTAGATTCCCAAGAAAAAGCAGACTTGAAAAAAGTCTGACAGGGCCGTGAATTGAACCTGGGATCTTCCCCTATCCGGGAAGTTGCCTTAACCATCCAAGCTACCCGGCCAGAACAATCTAACTAGCAATTTTGGGGACTTTTTGCGCACGGGCAAGGGTTAGTGGTAGCAAAGCGGGGTTTTTACCGTTAGTTTCTTTCAGGTAGGAATTTTGAGGGTCGCCGTACTAATCCAGACCCTTAGCTGGGCTTTCCAACTAGGGATCGCACGACCTCCACATCAGGGGGGACCATAAAAAACTGACAGTGTGGAATATGATTTAAAAAGTTATAAACAATTCAAATGAGCAACAATATATTATCTTTGTCGTCTCACTCATCCTAAGAGATGTACGAGCATCTTTTGATCGACGTTCTACCATGAAAACTAAGATTTTTCGTGATTTTGCAAGAAATTACCCATTGACACATGGCAACATTGCTCAGTCAGATAGGCGGGTGTTTTAAATATCTCAACCAGGGTTGGGTTGGGTTGGGGGGAGGATTTCTAGATTTTTGATAGAAATCCCTCCCTCCTACCCCAACCCAATGCCAATGTTGCCGTGTGTAAACAGGTAATTTCTTGCAAAATCATGAGAAATCTTAATTTTCATCGTAGGACGTCGATCAAAAGACGCTTGTATATCTCTTAGAACAAGTGAGATGACAAAGATAATAAATTGTTTCTCTTTTGAATTGTTTATAACTTTTTAAATTGTATTCCACCCGATTAGTTTTTTTATGGGCCCCCATGCTGTGACAGCCGGGCACTCCCGAGGAGGTAAGGGTCCGGATTAGGATGGCGACCCTCGAAATTTCTACCTGAAAAAAGTAACGGTGAAAACACCAATTAGCTACCACTAACCAGGGCAAGTATAGTTTCATCCAACTGTGCGGCATCGTCTACAGCCACTGCTTCATCGAGGCACCGGCAGCACAAAGAGGTGCAAGGAGAAACCCTAAGGAAATTCATACAAGGAAAGGGTTGAGGTAAAGTTGCACATAAGGGCATGCACCCAGGAATCGAACCCAGGATATTCCTCTATATGGGAGGCTGCCTTAACCATCCTTTCTCCTTACACTTCTTTGTGTTGCTGTTGCTTCGATGAGGCCATGGATGTAGAGAAGTCAACTCAACCCTTTCTCTGTATAGACTAAAATAGAGTTATGAAATGGTGTGGTGATTGGTAATTAGAGCTAAATGTAGATAAGAGTTCAGTAGTTAATTTCTTCGAAAGAAAATGAATAATAAATGATTATTCGTGCTGCCTCCGTGGGGTCAACTTAACGACAGTAGGATTAGTGAAGTATCTTGGAGTAACTCTAGAGGAATATTTATCACGAAGTACCCACAGCAGAAATATATGTGGAAAAGCACTTAAGAAACTCTTAACAGGGATAAGTAGATTAAATTCAAGTTGTTGGCTGTGCAATGAGTACATAGCCTTTAGTATACATAACTGAAATCTCATTGGTCGTCAGGGGGACAGGTTGTTTATAACCTCAATAATATTGAAAAATTTACAAGTATTTTATTAAAATTCTCGGAATTTCAATTCAAAAACTATAGTTCATGACATTAATAAAAATCTATATTCAATTTTCTTTCTTTCGGTGTTTGTCTTGACTCTGTACGACTATTCCTTCTAATTTAATTCTTCAAAAGAAATAAAGCCTGCAACCGATTAAAAAGTGAAGCTTATGTGTATTCCTTATGGAAATCTATCTGAGCGATCTTGGTTCAAACCCAACAAAAGTACTGAATTTAAATGCAACAGTACTTCATTCCTGATATCAGAGGACACTTATGCAAAGATAGATACAAATCGGGCAAATAGTGTGGACTCAAATCGAAGACAAACACACAAGCAAACAGAATTTCCGCTTTCTATACACAAATTATTCCATAATTCCGAGTTACACAGCAGTATTGTTTTAATAGTCTCAATAATGTAATTATTTCATAAGCAGGGTTGCCGCAGAACAGGATATCAAATAATCAAGGTCATTTCAAGGTTTTTCCAGGTCAGGTCGAGGATTTTTCAAGGTCTATATACAGTTTTTGGTTTTTATTCAATTCTTCAATTGAAATTGGAATTTATTCCAACAAAAACAAGGCACAACTTTCAAACTGTACCCAGAAATCAATGTTCATGCGAGTTTATTCATATGAGTTTAATTCGTTCCAGAACGGAGCTCGTAAGTCAATCGGCTCGTATCTCAAACGAATTTCTCCCATTTAAAATAACTGAATTCGATTTAATCCGTTCCGGACCTATGAAAAATCCCCAAACCATTGTAAATTATGGATAAAGATATGTTTTTAAATATCAAATACACATGTATAATTAACAAATACATAACAAAATATGAAATTAAGAAATAAAAGAGTTATTTAGCATAATAGTCTTACTTTGGAGACAGACGAGTGCGGCTAACGAAGGTGAACAGCGAGGAGGGGGGAAGGGATGCAGGCACTCTAGGCACGTATGTAAACGGTGCTTTTTTAGAACTTAACACTATTTTTATTATTATTATAAGATACACTTCGATTCAAGCGGATAACACGTGCGATGAGAGCGATAGATTCTCTCGAATGATGCTCGACCCTGCGTGCTAACTAGCGGGACGCTACGATACACGGCTCGTATCTCGGATTTGGGCTCGTATCTTGAACGAAAATATGGCCCGCGCTCCAGCTCGTATCTCAAATAACTCGTATGTTAGGCTGCTCGTACCACTGTAATTAGATTCCCAAGAAAAAGCGGACTTGAAGAAAGTCTGACAGGGAATTGAACCCGGGATCTTCCCCTATCCGGGAAGCTGCCTTAGCCATCCAAGCTACCCGGCCAGAACATTCTAACTAGCAATTTTGGGGACTTTTTTCAATTCTTCAATTAAAATTTGGAATTTATTCCGACAAAAACAAGGCACAACTTTCAAACTTTACCCGGACATTAATGTTCACGCAAATCAGTGGCAGGAATGGCGAGGGTTGTTTATGTATGAGGTTTCTGAGTTTTTGCGTAGGCAGTGCTGCTGCCAGAATTTGAATGATATTTCGGATTGAACTAGGATGATGACCAACGAGTTGGATCAGGATTTTTCAAGCTTTTGCAAAAATTCAAGGTTTCTCCAAGGTTCTCGAGGTCCTGTGGCCTGCATTAGGTGCTACTTACTTGTGTGCTGAATTCTTCGGCACAGAGAGGGCAAAACAGGGATTCATCCTCTTCATGGACCATGACGTGAGCCTTGAGGGATGCCAACCTTGAGAACGTCCTGCTGCAGGCCGGGCAGCTTAACGGAGACGTGCTCGATTTCACATGCGTTGCCTCGTGAAGCTTCAAATTCCACTGTAAACAAAATCATCTTTCGTGAATCCTAAATTGAAGCATTGCATGTTGATGATGTAATAAAAATAATAATAATAATATGTTTATTACGGGTGTTATCCCATTTTACGATTAAAATATTTACAGAGTTATAAAATACTGTTCATTCATGAGTGATACCTTTTGGTAGGTTCACCTACATTACGGTGTATGACAGAAAACAGTTTTTCGATATTCATATTTTCAAGTCAATAAAAATTTGTGTTGCCGGTGTACAATGTTAAGTTAAGAATGTTAATTAACTATATTAATTAATTATATCTGTCATTTAACATTTACCTCTTGGATTAGCAGCAAAATTATAATTTTTTTTCAAAATTATGGTCTTAATTGTTGACCATTTCATTCACTTCTTAGTCTACTTTCTAATTAAGAAATTTCTTAAAACCATTCAAATTAAAGTATTCCAAATAATATAATAAAATATGTTTTAATCATCCTTACCATTATAACTATTAAATAAAATTTAAGTGTAGATCTTTAATTACATTATAACAGTACAATAACCCTGTTCTTTTTAATGTTCCACACTTACTGAGAAATTACATGCTTTATTTACCATTCTATCGCATCTTGAGGGAGGCCAATAAATACTGTAATAGAATTGACTTTCTTAATATTTCAAACTGTGTGTTTTGTTATGTCTAATGTGGTTTAGTTTCTGTAATAATTTTAACTTTGTTGTAACTGTGATTTGCTTTCTTCCTTTTAATCGGGTATACAAATGATTATACCTTTATTTTTATATATTTCTTTTTATTACTTTCTCCATATACGAAGTATAGAGAAAGTATTGTTTTCATGAAAAAAATCGACTTCGAGATTTCAACGGAAATACATGTTTTGGGGTCCCTAGAACACGTTTTGACCATTTTCGGAATGATGTCTGTGTGTATGTGTGTGTGTGTGCGTGTGTGAGTGTGTGTATGTGTGTGTGATAGTGGGCGCTCTAAAGTGAAAACTATTAGCCATATCAATACTAAACTTCATATATATGACTGTAGTGTGTGCTGTCAGAGTTGATTTCAAGTAAATTGGTAAACCGGAAGTCGAGCTTTATTTATCAAAGCTCATTTCCGGTTTTCAAAATATCTCCATAAATATGATATATAGGTACATTGAATACCTCATAAAAGTTTTAGATAATATAATTTACTATAACTTTTGTATTTAACATATGTTTGTATCACCAGTTGATTAGGAGTTATTCGTGAAATACTGATAAAACGGAAGTAGCTGATTATGTTCTTTGTGGGAGTTCTAACTTAAAATTTATTAATTGGATCAACACCAAATTTCATATATAATATTATGGTTAGTGTTGTAAGAGTTGATTAGTTTTTGGAGTAAATCGGTTTACCAGGAGTCGAGCTTCATTCTTCAAAGCTCATTTCCGGTTTTCAAAATATCTCCATAAATATTATATTTAGGTACAAACTATAAATTATAAAAGTTTTAGAAAATGTATTTTACTATAACTTTTGTGTGAAACATATTTTTGCATCACTAATTGTGTAGGAGTAATTTGTGAAATACTGATAAACCGGAAGTTGCTGATTATGTACGTTGTGGGCGCTCTGGGCGCTGGGGCAAAAGGCCAATTTCATCGTTTTTCATCGAACATGTCCCGAAAAACATTGATAATGTTAGTGACGTAAAAGATAATATGATATAAATTAATCACTTATCTTCCAAGTTTAGATTGAATATAGAGTTCGAAATTACTGTCGTAGATAAATATTTACATCTTATATATGGAGAAAGTCATGTGCTGGCCACATCAGATTTTTTTTTGTGAATTCGTCTCGTATTGTTTAATATTCAAAGATCATCAAGTTTAGTTGTTACCATTATGTGCAGTAGGGCTCTGACTGTATATAAATAAACTAGTAAATGGGTGCTTGCATAATGCAAGCAATGAAAATTATCATGGGACACTACCCTGAGTTGTGGGTCTATATGTTCCAATATGTTTCTTTTTAATTATTTCACTGTCTATCGTGTACCTAATTTTCAAATGTGAGATCGAGTTTCATCAAATAATACAATAATTATTTCGAAAGCCTTTCAGGCTTAATCGAGGCGGGAGTTTTGCAGTTGAGACCTTAATTAATACGCATACGTAAAATTAAATTAAGGTAATACGCAAAACAAAGTAAAGTAAGAATAAATATCTGCGTAAGATAAAAATGCGAGAAATCGATAGAGGATTCCTTACCAGTAGTACTCGGTTCAGTGCAAGGCATACTTCAATTGAATCCTATGTTCATTACGGTGTCTACCGAAGCACTATGTGCTCCATTTGTAATTAAATAAACAAATATAAATAAGGCATCTCAACTAAAAATTTTCAAAATCAAGAGTAAGATATCTATGAATTGATGTTTGTTAACATATAACATCAAAGATAAAATAAATTTAGAGTATTAATTGATCTTTTCTCTGATCTTAAATGACCTGCAAATGTTCTTATGCAAAGGAATGCGCGAAAGGATTTACCAGGAATAAAATCACAAAAAAATATCGTTAATGTTAATCAACAGAATATTAAGAACTTGTCCTCCTTCCTAGGGAAACATGCAGGTATGCTTAAAGCAATTCATACGCAATACGAAGAAGTTTTGTCTTGTAACGAAACGGAAGTAACTTAAAACAAAAAGAAATCACATAAAAACCCAACCATGCACTAGAAGAGGAGAACATGTATTTCAATATAAGAAAACACTTAGTGATACAATACTGATCAATTTCCAGGATTTTATGACAATTTTGAAGAGGTATATGACAATATGATTAGATCAAATCTTGTGCATCAAATTAAATCAAATCAATATCATCCAACATACAAACATGCATTAATGTATGTCATATCTAATTAAACGACAGATGACGATATGGAACCAATAAAAAACACGCAAATGAAATTAGTTTCAAATTTCAGAGTAACAGAAGGAAAATATGCCGACTAATTGTAGCAAGATGCACAAAAGTATTTCACATAAAATTGTGAAAAAATAACAGGGATACCTAAATGACTAAATGAAGTATAAACGCGAAAACATAGACATCTCAACCGAATTATTAATAAAATAATGCTAAATGGAAAAATGGAGCAGAGATTTACCCTATTAAACATTTTAGGACAATATTGACGGCGTGCGAAATGTTTTCAAATATCCTCTCCGGTGAAACTAAGACACTGATATTATCTGAAGAAAGTACTCTTCCTAGCGCGACATACAGCTGGCAAGTGAAAACACGTCGATTCTCAATTCAATTCCTACCTTTCTTAGTTTTGGATTTCAGTTCTAAATGAATATATAAGGTCAAAGGTTTCGGCGGCGATCGGCTGATTCCGTGGTATCTCTTTCGGGATCCCGCCTCGATGAACGTAGCAGCAGCAGTTCAAGAAAGGCGGGCAGCAATGGATCTGGCTGTCCGTATGAGCTTTCCGGTGACAATGTATTACAATGTATGTAGTATGAAAGTGAGGAATACTTTACTTATTGCTTCCCCTCCTAAAAGGAACGTCATCTACAGAAGGCACACTGTGAGGTGGCACGCGAGTCAGTGCACTTGAGTTTATCCGTCGATCGTAGGAGAAACTAAGGGCAAAATACCTTACACACCGGCTGCGGTGACGGAGTGGTTAGTGCGCTATGACTACAACACCAAGGTTTGAATTCCGGCTTGCTAGATTTTCTGTCTATAGAATGGTTGAGTGTCTTTGTTAATAGTAATAGTTATTGAAATGGTTGTAATTTGGATCTTCCTGTTTTCATCAGAGAAGTTATGAAAATTATTATTAAATACAACGCAGTAAAGCAGGAATCGGAAACGACCATGGCAAAGGAACTTTTTAGACACAATGTCTGTATATGATAAATGCATTAGGTTAAGTGAGAATGAAGTGAATTACTGTTACTAAACTATAGTGGTCGTGATGCTAATGATTCGTATTGTTTGTAGTTATATTATTTCTAAAGATTGTCGTTAAAACTATCAATTTAAATTAATATTTTCATAGTAATAGTTTAGGATTATGTAAATTTCAGTTGAACTTACTTTTACTCAGGTATAGGTAGGCTTGATCCCGTCTAATACTTACTTCGCCAGTAACTAATGAGAATGTTCAGCGAAATTGCTCTCCATTGGAACTTCATAGTCTGAATTCAGTATATGATAAATGGATTTGGTTTAGTCTGCTATGAAGTGAAATATCACTCAACTTTAGTGGTATTGATACTAATGATTCGTAATTTTTGTATTTATATTATTTATAAAGATTGCCGGAAAACTATTAATTTCATTAATATTCTGAAATTGTCATTTTAAGATTATGTAAATTTCAGCGGTACTTACTTTTACTCAGGTACATGCAGATTTGACCCGGTATAATACCAGTAACTAATGAAAATTTATAAGCTAAATTGCTTTCCTATTCCCCCTAAATAGATTTATTGTAGAACTTTCAATTTCATCCTCGAATAATCTCACTACTTAAATGACTTTTCCGATTATCTTCGTTGATACATGGTCTCGTATCCTCTACATAAATTATGTTATCACAGTATGTATTCCCGAATAATTCATTGACCGTGCAGATACTCGCTGTCCATTTTGATGAAAGTTACATTTTTCAACCTTCAGTCATAACATATATGGAAAGAAAATTTTTGTTAATTATACCACTGTCTATTGCATGCATAATTTTCAAATAAGTGAGATCGAGATTCGTCAAATAGTATGATAGTAAAATAATTATTTCTAAAGCCTTTCGAGTTTATGTGATACGGGAGTCTTTAATGAATACGCATTCGTAAAATTATATTAAAGAAAAACGCCAAACAAAGTAAAGTCAGAATAAAGATCTGCATAAGATAAAAATGCGGAAAATAAATAGACGATTACCTGTGTAGTATGTGGTTGAGTGCAAGACATTCTGCAAAATAATCCTATATTCATTAATTCTACTACGACAATGAGCTCCGTTTCTAATTAAATAAACAAATAGACAATAGGCAACGTAATTATGTAAATAGTTTTAAAGAACGTAGAAAAAGAACTTTATTCTAAAGTCCGTTTGGAGAAGATGGGAAAATAATATTCATACAATGATACATGCAAAAATTGTTTATACTAACCAAGAATTATCCAGCGTAGAACAACGAAATCAGAAGGTCGTTGAAGGAAATCAGTGTATTTTATGAGTAGATTTCTGTTTTTTTATTTTGATGAATGTTGAATTACGTAATATATTACGAACTAATTGTGTACTACGTATTAATTAAAGAAACGTAGAAAAAGAACTTAATTTTAAATTCTCTTTGGAAAGGATGACAGAATAATTATATGTAATTAAAATAGGAAAGAATAAACATAATAGGCATACAATTAAAACAACAGAAACTCACACACACGAAAAGCAATCCACCATATGCGTAAACCAACGATATCCTAACATAGATCAATAATACCATGTATTTCCTGATTAGATATTTGTTGTTCATTTAGATGAGAGTTCAGTATGTGAGCTATGAAATATAATATTTTAATAAATTATAGTGTTCGCGAAACTAATGATTCGTAATGCTTACAGTTATGTTATTTCTAAAGATTGTCGTTAAAACCTTTTAATTTACATTAATATCCCTATTTATTAATTTATATTCGTATCTATGTACTTCATTCTAGAATAATCTCACTACTTACATGACTTACGATTATCTTCGTTGTTAATGGTCTCGTATTCTCAACATAAACTTATGTTATCACAGCATGCATTCACGATTGATTCATTGACCGTGCAGATATCCACTGTCTATTTTGATGACATTTACATTTTTCAGCATTCATTAATAACATATATCGAAAGAAACATTTAAAATAAGTAAAACTGCATCAAACCTTTATCATGGCGTATGAAAATAGGATCGTAAACAAACTTGTTTTCGATTCAAACAATGGTTGTTGCCATAGATTTAATTTTCAAAATGAGGAGAAAAAAACGTAAAAAATTGGCGTTCAAACTAAGATTTTGCGAATTTCGTGCAGGAATGTTAAAATCGGTCGCAAGAAAAGTTTATTTTAATCTTTTAGACGTAATACAGACCAAGTCCTACTGCTTTAGGATTAAGTTTTCATAATTTAATTAACGAAAGAAATTTGCTCTGCATGGCCATTTTTCGTTTTCCCCATTTAAAAACATTGAAAAATATAATCGTTTCTGGGCTCAAACCTAGGACAAAATCTGTAGATTTTCGATTTTTTCCCAACTCGACTGTTTATTATGATTCTCCTCTGAAAATTTCAGCCTTCTAGCTCGATTAGAAATGCCCAGGAATTTGTATGAATGAGTCGGATTTGCAGCTTTATATATAGTAATAATAATAATCTTATTCTTTAAGCCCTCCATTACTTAATCCCCACCTTCGAAAGCTCTTTATTTTCCATCTTCTCTACTTCTTCTGTCTTTTCAGGTAAATGCCATCCGTAGTCAACCACCAAGAAATTCACACCCCATCATTGGATGACAATTAATACAACAAGTGACATACCTGTTTCTATTTACTTACATCTGTGTTTCCGTGGATTTTTTCGCTCCCCCTTCTTGTGTGAGCATTTTCCCACAGTGGGTATTTCTCCAAAAGCTTTCAACCAACAAGTTTTTTCCCACATTCTTTCATTTTAACTCTTCTATGTATATATATTTATTTCTTTTTTTTACATGACCTCTTTTAAAATTAATGTTAGTTATCTTTAAAGGTTAGAGATAAGAGAGGCCCTTGAGGGCCTAACTTCGCCAAATAAAGAGTTTTTGATTATTATTTTGTGTATGTAATTTAAATAACGTTGTGAGGTTCAATGTTTTGTATTTAACATTAGATAGGTAGTTTTATAAGTAGTACATGCAGGGCCGGGTTAACAACGCGGGGGCCCTAGAGCCGATCAATGTGCGGGTCACAAATTAATTACATTATACAATAAGATTATGTCTTCAATTCACTTTATTTATTTATTATCGCAATTTTAACTTAGCCATCTAATACAGCGGAGAAGTCAGTAGAGTTAAACATGAGTAAATTGTGTCAAATTGCATCTGTATACAGTAGTAACAAATGTACTATCGAATTTTAATATTAAAAAGACTTTTAACGGCATTTCTCAATCGCAAAATTCTTAACAATACCATCGAAAGTTATTTCACAAAGTATGTCTCTTTCTGAACTGAGAAGTACCAAATGAACCAGTTGATCTTCTTCCATGCTCGAACGAAGTTGATCACTTTCACGAAAATTTTGTCAACTTAAATCCTTAAAAAATTAAAAAACCTATTTGTTCGCATTTTTTGTGGGCCCCGAAAATGTTGGGGCCCCGGGCTGTGGCCCTGTCAGCCCTGCCCTTAATCTGGCCCTGCGTACATGTTTTAAAGGTAGTTTATATACGTTGATTAAGGTCAGAATCAAATGCACAACTCACCGCGACATTGAAAGATGCTGTACATGTAGAACATCGATGTGGCTTGTCGTCGGAGTGAGATTTCAGATGTTTCTTGAGCATCGGCCACTTGGTAAATTCTTTCCCACACACCTGGCAATACCAAACTCCCTGAAAAGAAACAAAACCACACTTAAATTATTTCACCTACCCTAAACATTTATTTATTTATAAACAAACATCAACATACAGCATGAAGCCAATTACTGCTGATGATTAACAATAATAATACAGAATAAATATCAATTAAATCGTGAAAAATCAACAGATTAAACTTCACTGCATCAGGCAAGGTGTTGTGGTGATCCATAATGGAAAGAATCTAATAAAGATTGGGGTTAATGGTAGTAATGCAGGGCATTTACCGTTACTTTTTTTCAGGTAGAAATTTGGAGGGTCTCCGTCCTAATCCGAACCCTTAGCTCGCCTTCCCAGCTCGGGAGTGCCTGACCTTCCCTTCAGGGGGGACCATAAAAAAACTGTCCACGTGGAATACGATTTAAAAAGTTATAAGCAATTCAAATGAGCACCAATTTATTATCTTCGTCATCTCACTTGTCCTAAGAGATATATAAGTGTCTTTTGATCTATGTTCTACGATGAAAATTAACATTTTTCGTGATCTTGCTAGATATGACCCATTGACACACGGCAACGTTGCCATTGGGTTGGGTTTAGGGGGGGGATTTCAATCAAAAATCTAGAAGTCCTTCCCCCCAACACAACCCAACCCCGGTTGAGATATTTAAAACACTCGCCTATCTGACTGAGCTACGTTGCCTTGTGTCAACGGGTCATTCTAGTAAAATCACGAAAAATCTAAATTTTCATCGTAGAAAGTTGATCAAAAGATACTTGTATATCTCTTAGGAAGAGTGAGACAACGAAGATAATAAATTGTTGCTCATTTGAATTGTTTATAACGTTTTAAATCATATTCCATCCAGTCTGTTTTTTATGGTCCCTCCTAATGGGAAGGTCAGGCGCTCCCGAGGTGGGAAGGCGAGCTAAGGGTCCGGATTAGGACGGCAACCCTCCAAATTTCTACCTGAAAAAAGTAACAGTAAAAACCCCACATAACTACCACTAACCAAGATTTGTACTTTTACCACAAATGTAATTTTTTTTACAAATAACAATTACACGACCGGTTTCGACATCTTCGTCTTCGGGTGAAGACACTCTAAAATCAGATCTTTAAATACTAGCTAGCTACAGGGGTAAGGGGATAAGGAAGGTGAAAGATGGGGGGAAAGAAGGAAGGTGGGAGCAGGGGCCAGAATAACCCTCAACGGGGCCCTAGGCAACCATCAATTTGGGGGCCCTTTTTTTTCACCTCCGTTCCCTTCTTTTTTCGATTAAAATAAAAACTTATAGCTTTCATAATAATGTTACTGTCAAAAATTAATAATATCAATAAAATTACCATCTACATTTTAAACATGTCGTTTTATTACCGAGCTAAATTCGATATCTAATCGATTATTCGCTTGCAGCAACAGCTATTACCAGAGCAGCGAACTAAAGTGTGCCGGGAATTTTGAAATTTTCAAGTGACGTTTGTGATTTCACTTTGTTTGTTTGATTATTTTTTCAATTATTTTCAGTTGTGATTATATTTTCCTTTAATTCTTTGGAATTTTATGTTTGTAAAAAAATTTTCAAAGATTTTTTCATTTTTCGGGGGCCCCCTAAAATCAGGGGCCCCAGGCAACCACCTATTCTGCCTATTGGTTAATCAGGCCCTGGGTGGGAATTAGAGACTAAAAAGGTAAAGAGGAAGGGACGTCGTTATTTGTACGAAAGAGTTTATCAGCGGGGAGTGAGAAGGGAAAAGTTGTTCATTAACTAAAGATAAGATAAGATTATTCCCTTTTCTCATCTTTCAACATTCTTTTCCCGATTCCTTCATCAATGAACAACAAGGGGTTAGTGAAGAATACCTTTACAGAAGGGGGCATCATCTTCGAGTCGTCTCTCTTCGGCCTTCCAGGACCTCTTTTCCGCACTGGTTTCTTATCCTCGACACGTAATGGATCCATAGACCCCACCTGTTTCGCATTCTCAACCAAAGCATTGCTGGCAACTGAAAAGTCAAAATCATTCACGGCATTAGAATTTATTCAATTCTCACATACAGCATAACAATGCCAATTCAAAGTGAAATGTAACAAATAAACAGGTGTTCCACAGGGAAGTGTATTAGGACCAATTTTGTTCCTGATATATATTAACGATGTTGTGTATAATGTTAAATGCAAGGTTAGGTTATTCGCTGATGATACTGTTGTGTACAGAGAGATCATAACTCAAGATGACACTGATTGTTTGCAGAATGATCTGAATATTATTTCGTGTTGTTGAAGTGATTGGCAGCTCGAGCTGAATGTAAAGAAATGCATTGCCATGACTTTCATGTGGTCCAATAACGGTACCTGCGTACTGTACAGAATTTCCGGAAATCCCTTGGAGCTCGTGATGCATCATAAATACCTAGGAATCACGCTCAGCAGTAATTTTTCCTTAAAAGAACATATTCGAGGCGTAGTAGGAAAGGCAAATGAAATTCAAAGGTTAGGCAGAAGAATTCATATGGGATGTTCATCTAAAGAAAAAGAAATAGTGTATTTTCTCCTGATTCATCCTCTACTTGAGTATTGCTGTGCGGTTTGGACTAAAACAGAACTAATAATAAACTAAACTAAACTAAAAACATGATGGCCAAAACAAAAAATCTGCTGTGGCCAGCACATGACTTTCTCCATGTATAAGATGTAAATATTTATCTACGACAGTATTTTCGAACTCTATATTCAATCTAAACTTGGAAGATAAGAGATTAATTTATATCATAATATCTTTTACATCACAAACATTATAAATAATGTTTTTTGGGACATGTTCGATGAAAAACGATGAAATGGCCTTTCGACCCAGCGCCCATTAAGTACATAATCAGCAACTTCCGGTTTATCAATATTTTGCGAATAACTCCTAAAAAATCAGTTATACAAAAATATGTTCCATACAAAAGTTATAGTAAACTCCATTTTCTAAAACTTTTATAAATAATAGTATATACCTAAATATCAGAGTAATGGAGATATTTTGCAAAAACGGAAACGAGCTTCGAAAAGTAAAGCTTGACTTCTGGTAAAGTGATTTACTCCAAAAGCTAATCAACTCTAATGACACCAACCAAAGTACTATTTATGAAATTTGGTGCTGATACAACGAATAGTTTTTATGATAGAGCACCCACAAGCAAACACACACACACACACACACACACAGAGACACACACACACACGCACACACACACACACAGAAACACACTTATACAGAGACATCATTCCGAAACTGGTCAAAACGTCTTCTAGGGACCCCAAAACATGTATTTCCATTGAAATCTTGAAGTCTGTTTATTTATGAAAACCATACTTTCTCTATACTACGTATATGGAGAAAATAAAAATATTACAATTATATAAAAATATTAGTTTGATCAAAAGGAAGTTTAGAATACCTTGAAGAAATATCTGGTGTGGTTCTGAAACCTGTTGTCCGTCCTCTAGTAGTTCTTGACTGCCTGTTAAAACCACCTGTCCGGCACCCGATGATAAAAGAGCCATCTGGTGATAGAGACAACAGTCATTACCAACCAAAATACTTCATAATTAAAATCTTTTGATAGTCAAAAAAGCCATACAAAAACAGAATTGTGCCTTAAATGTAGACAAGTGTTCAGTTGTTAACTTTCTCGAAATAAAATCTACAGGGTTTTCCAAAAAGTAGTGATAATTGGAAGGGATAGAGCTCCTCTTGGACTACCCTACTTTGGGTGAACCCTTTTCATTCGTTTTCGACTTTTTCTTTAAATTTAAATTTTCTTGAAGAAGCTTTGGCTTTCAGAACATTTTTTGCCAAGCTTAGTTACACCACAGCTCCTGACAATGGTCCCTACTTTGCAATAATAATAATAATAATAAATCGTCTTTATTTGGGCGAGATTGAGACTTAAAAGTTTCTTCTTCCATCTTCATTAATTAGTAAATAAGAAGTATAAAAAAATAGAAGAATTGTGGATGTAAAAAACCTAAGAGATTCTTAGGGGAAAAAAATCCACTGCAGGAAAACACCCACAAGGAAGGGGGGTGCGAAAAACCTGCGCAACCTACAAATTGCTAAAATATGAGAGAAAAAACATTCAAAAATAAAGAAATACACTACCAATAAGTACTTACATGCGATACATAAATAAGAATCAGTTCACATTTAAAAAGAGATAGCAATATACAAAGTAACATAAAAAACAAAATAGAAAAACAAGGAAAACGAACATTATGAAGAAAAATAAAAGAATATTATTAAAAACAGTATCAAAATAATGCATACAGTATCTACTAGTCAAAATTTTATATAACATTGACATTTAGGTAACTCTAAGTGAGAAAAAAAAGAGAGAAAAAAAAGAAACAGATGAGAATTATTAGGTATAAAGACAGAATAATTACGTACAAAAACAGAGAAAGCATCTTATGCGTTGAGAGGAAGAGCAGGAGCAATACTCCCAAGGGATATTGCTGTTGACTTCGCCTAGTAACGAAGTGGTATTTTTTCTTACCGCCATAAGAGCGCCAAAGCGATGCCAATTAGAAAAACGTTCTCATAGTTTGGATAATTAAACACATTAATATCACCAATTTGAGTTACAATTAGATTTGGACTTGCCCGTTAAAACTGAGAATCTTCGACTTACTTTGTTTTAAATCTAATTTTAAGTATGTTGTTGTAATGATAGCTCAATGAAATTTTGATGATAAATAGCTAATGACTTGGGCTAGATTTTAGAGTAGCCATTAAAGTTTTTTATGCTAAGTTTTTTAAAGTTGACCTCGGAGATTTTGATCAAATTCCTGATGTTACAGTTTTTTTTACTTTCTCCATATACGAAGTATAGAAAAAGTATTGTTTTGATGAAAAAATTCGACTTCCAGATTTCAACGGAAATACACGTTTTGGGGTCCCTAGAACATGTTTTGACCATTTTTGGAATGATGTCTGTGTGTCTGTATGTGTGTGTGTGCTAGTGGGCACTCTAACGTGAAAACTATTAGTTGTATCAATACCAAACTTCATATATAGTTTTTTTTGTGTGCTGTCAGAGTTGATTAGTTTTTGGAGTAAATCCGTTAACCGGAAGTCGAGCTTTATTCATTAAAGCTCATTTCCGGTTTTCAAAATATCTCCATAAATATGATATATACGTGTATTGTATTACTTATAAAAGTTTTAAATAATGTAATTTACTATAACTTTTGTATTTAACATATTTTTGTATCACCGGTTGATTAGGAGTTATTCGTGAAATACCGATAAACCGGAAGTAGCTGATATGTACTTTGTGGGCGCTCTAACATGAAAACCATTCATTGTATCAACACCAAATTTCATATATACTATTTTGGTTGGTGTCGTTAGAGTTGATTAGTTTTTGGAGTAAATCAGTTAACCGGAAGTTGAGCTTCATTCTTCAAAGCTCATTTCCGGTTTTCAAAATATCTCCAAAAACATGATATTTAGGTATATACTATTAATTACAAAAGTTTTAGGAAATGTAATTTACTATAATTTTTGTTTGAAACATATTTTTGTATCACTGATTGTGTAGGAGTTATTCATGAAATACTGATAAACCGGAAGTTGCTGATTATGTACTTTGTGGGCGCTCTGGGCTCTATGGGCGGAAGACCAATTCCATCGTTTTACATCGATCATGTCCCGAAAAACATTATTTATAATGTTTGTGACGTCAAAGATAATAATATATATATTAATCACTCATCTTCCAAGTTTAGATTGAATCTAGAGTTCGAAAATACTGTCGTAGATAAATATTTACATCTTATAAATGGAGAAAGTCATGTGCTCGCCACATCAGATTTTTTTAAAGTTGTAGTTTTCTTCTGACTAAATGGAAGGAGGTGTTAGAGATGGTTGGGGAGGAGAGGGCTTTAATTGACGTGATTAAGAAGTGATTGGGCCAAATATTGAGGGGAGAGGTAAAGGTTGTAATGGAGGGTAAGATTCAGGGGAAAAAACTGAGGGGAAGACAGAAGATGTTGGATGAAATAAGGGGTGGGGTTAAATATAAGGATATGAAGGAGATGGCGATTAATAGAGATTTTTGATTGTGCATGAATCTACCAAACCTTCTTCTTCCCAGAAATATTCGTAAAGATTTAGTTATGACTTGTTTTTCCCTCTATAGATTACTGTTGCACGGTCTACAATGATCTCACCGTTAACCCTCATATGGATTCACTGCACCTTTTCGGCGCTCGTGGTTTTTAATATGCTTTAAATACTGCCCAATCCCATGGATTTTGCTGAAACTTTCAGTAGTCTATTTTTTCTGCATTCTTAGTCTACAAGTTTAATTTTGCCCGCATAGTGCGTATAGTTTTCATTTTATTGGCCACTAATGGAAAAAGTTACATCGTTGGATTTTCAGCGCCGCTGCGGCTACGCGAGTTTTCTCGTCGCTATTTTGGCCTGTCAATACTCATTTAATGGTTCTTATTTTACGCATGAAATGGTATATTATATTTATAATCATAATATTCAAACGATGAAGCTTTCTAAATCATTTAAAATTGTTTAACATAGGGCCAAGTTTGCTATGCCAAATTTCTTTCATCTATTATCCAAGTATCATGAATTTTTCTTTTTTAAAATGTTCTTTTACAAAAC
This sequence comes from Sympetrum striolatum, assembly GCA_947579665.1. NCBI lineage: Eukaryota > Metazoa > Arthropoda > Insecta > Odonata > Libellulidae > Sympetrum > Sympetrum striolatum. The sequence continues at coordinate 115,004 of CANPUZ010000026.1, forward strand.
TTCATCTAAATACAATAATAGATTTTAGAAATACGTGGCTAGCCTAAGGGTGTTATTTCTATGGCCTCTGTCATTATTTGACAGCAAACGGAAAATAATGGTGTTAAAGGTTTTTATTCATAACTTCTGTAATAATGGGTTCAATCGAACAAAACAGAGTTAAAAATAAAGAATATAGAAGTTAGAAGCATTATCAATAAAAAAAATTGCTAAGAAGAGCAAAATTTGGAAGATAATGACAAAAAATACCGCAGCGCCTCTACGGCGCTGTAAATCCAACGACGTAACTAAATTTGTAAATCCATATGAGGGTTAAACTGGATACACAAATACAACGATTAATTAATAACTGAGCTAGATATGTTTGCAATGTTAAGAGGTACAAGAGTATTAGCCATTGTCTACAAAATTTATGCTGTCTGACAGCTTCAAGAAGAAGGAAATATTTTATCGGGCTTCTATTGTTTACTATTTCGAATAATAATAGGCCCTTGTATTTAGTAAATGATTTCACTTTCCCTCCTTCTCACTTATCTCATCCTGATTTGAGACAAAATTCACGTACTTTTTAATTCCATCTCATAGACCTACCACAAATATTTCACAGTATCCGCCATCAATTTCTGGAATTCCCTAACAATAATAATCCGTAATGTAACAAATATAAATAGGTTTGAATTTCAATTATTTAATTATTTGTTTAATTTAAAGATTTGAATATTTTGTTATTTATTTGTTTTGACTATTATGATTTTGTACTTCTTTTTTTAATTTATTTGTCCAATCTAAACTGTTTAAAGTAGTATTTCACAGATTTTCGACTGCTTTTTGTTCTGTTATTTACTGTTGCCCTTCGGTGGCTTGCCACAGGGCGTAATTAAATTACATTTATTTACCAAAAGGTAGAACACTCGTGAATGAATTAAGCAATTATTAAGTTATTCTATTGAAAATAATTAGCCCTGTATCTTAATTATCCTTTATCGAAAGTCACGGTTTTTTCCAAAAATTCGTGTAAATAGAGAAAGTTATTCTTTTCTAACTTTCTCACTTCTAACGTTATTGCGACTTCTGATCCTCCATTCGAGGAAAACATCTTTCTTGAATCCAGCCTTAATTTACAAATCAAAGTACAGTTGGGTTTTTTAATTTTTTACACAATAAAATATTTATTTCTAAATTTTTCCCCATTATTAATTTTGTAACCTATTAAGGTTCCCATCGTAGAACTTAAATATTTAAAAGAACTTAACGAAATGTTGTTTGAAAAAATCTAATTTTTAACAAAAAAATGTTCACTATTTTTTGTTAAAAAATTACAATAAAATTAAATTTTGTTAATAGTCTTTCCATCCCTAATTGTTATTGATCTCAGTTATGAAAGCAAATGTAAAATGTCTTAGTTTTCGCTAATTTAACATGCTGAAGAAATATATATAAAAAAACAGCTTTAAATCAAATAATCTGATGTGTAATTAATGTTATCAATAGATCCTGACCTTATCTATCTGCTCCTAGAGTTTTGATTCTCTAACTATCCAGGAAGTATTTTTAAAAAATTTCGGAAAATCAAAGCAATAAATTTAAAGGGGAAAATGGGGACTTTGGGGCCCTCTGGAATCGAACCCATGACACTGAGGTTCAAAATCGCAATTTTTCTCGTGGTTACACGTTATGGCCATTATGTTGTAAAAATTTCAAGTCAATGAAGCTTATGGTTTAGCCTGTGAATTAGTTTCCTATCTGGGTATCAGGGTTTGTGCATGAATAAATCCGGAGAAGCATCTATATATGAGTAAAATGTAGCTTGCATACTGCAATCAGATCGACAACACTAATTGCATATCGGTATCATATTGGGACGGTCCTCAAAAGAAAAAAAATGATAGAAAATACTCTTAAAATTTGCTGCAATTTAATCGTCTGGCATCGAACCAAGGCCTTCCTGGTGAACTTACTATGCAGTACAACAGAAGATCACCATCTCTAACTATGTGTGAAAATTCAAGCAGCAATATTGGGTGCAACTGCCTCAAATGAATTCCTACCTTTCCCTTGTATTCCTTATGAGAGAAAGTTTAATGTGCTCTGGCATCGAACCCAGGAACAGTACTGTCTTACCTCAATTTTTTTCTAAAACCGATTCTTAATATACATCTTCCAGCAAAGCAAGAACTTCCTATCATTTTGATAAGTGCAGCAAAAATAATAATAATAGACTGCCTCAATGTATTTTAAACGGCCGATTTTTTCATCGTCCTAGCATCAAACCCAGGAATTTTTCCTTAAAAGTCATTAATGTCTTTGATAGATCATGACCATATATATAGGCTCCTAGAGTTTTGATTCTCAGCCTATCCGGGAAGTATTTTTTAAGAATTACCAAAAATCAAAGCAATGCTTTTAAATGGAAAAAATCAGGACTTAGAGGCCCTCTGAAATCGAACCCATGACACTGAGGTTCAAAATCGCATTTTTGCTGGCGGTTACTTAAAGGTTAAATCATTAGCCTCAGACAGATAAAAATAAACATTTTTCAATCTACGCTAACTAATATGGGTTAATTGAGAATTAAATATACCTGAGAGGAATCGAGGAAGATGGTGTTGTTGGGAGGTGCCTGCTTGATGATGATGTTGGTCGTATTCTGCGGCACCGGCTGGCTGTTGTGGAACAGCAAGAGCGTGGCTGTCCCGTCCGAGAGATTTGGAGCAAAAACAAATGACTGCTGTCCGGTCGCAGCCATCTCGTTCGTGATGACAGCATCTGCAGTGGTTCCTGGAAGAATGTTAATATGGATTTGCAATACCAGAAGTAGCTTTACATTCAAGTTATTTCTCTGCCCCTCAAATGACATTTGTGCACGATTTTGACGTTATTTTTATCGAGAAATCTTCACCATAATGGAAAGGTTATTACTTTTTTAATGACGTCTTTTACCAACAACGAAAATTTTATCTTGGACTATCCTTCCTCTAATGAAGTTGGATTGAAATTTTTATCGTATCAATCTGTGGTACATTCTTAATGATTTATTTCAATGTGGAAGGAATAAAATTTCATGAAGAACCTAATTCTACCCTCGGAGTACTTGTGTCCCAAATTGTCACGTCAGTACTTGCATTGGCTGGAATCGACCTGACATCTTCCAAAGGGGAAAATTGTCTCAAAATGTAGTGAATACATTTTTTATTCATTAGTGATGATGTCATATTAATTAATGGTTAACCTGGTTATTAAAATAAAATCAAGTAAATATTTAAAAATTGCAAAAATATTCTGTAAAAATTCGATATCCCTGACACCGAGTAAATGGCTAATGAATTTGGAATATAGCATATAAAAAGTAAACTGTTTAAATATAAAATAACATTTAATATATAACATAATAATATAGTTATCAATTATATGAAATTTATATAATATATCTAAAAATTAAGGCGGAAACAAGGTCAAAAATGCAATATCTTCGTAAAGGTCTTTCATCTACCTGGCACTACCGCTAAGAAATTTGTTTAAATAATTGAACTTCCATTTCCGGCGAAAATGCATGACTTTTTCAGAACATTCTAAAACTAAGCTACAAGAAGAAGTGAAAAAGTGCTAATAAAAAGATATGGAATTTCAAAATTCACATGGGTTGATTTGACCCAGAGGCGAGTACTAGAGGGTTAAGGAAGAGAGAGCCAATTTCACCACCTACATCATCTTGCAGCAGCATGGGAAACGTCACTGTCTGCTCAATCGAGTCCATCATGCAGAAATTCCCTCTTGCTATCTAGCCATTTGGTCCGTTCCAATAAGAATTCTCCGCTGCGGCATTGCACTAGAAGATATAAGGGAAAAATCATTCTAAAGCCAAGGTCGTGGTAGCGAGTGAGGGAATCAACTCGCAGGGGTTGGGGTAGTGGTGGGGGAAGTAGGTTGCCACAGGCCGAGTCCCGTGGCATTCCGTGGCGCCACAGCCACTGTGGCAGTGTTTGTGCATGCCTGATTTAGAAGGTTAATTTATAATATGAGTAAAATGTAGCTTTCATACTGCAAGCAGCTGGACAACACTTATTTCATTGGGGCATCATATCGGGACGGCCCTAAAAGGAAAAAAAAAGGTTGAAAATATTCTTAAATTCGCTGCAATTTAATCGTCTGGCATCGAACCCGGGTCTTTCTGGTGATACGTCCAATGCAGTACAACAGAGGATCACAACCTCTAACTATGTGTGAAAATTCAAGCAGAAATGTTGGCTTCAACTGCCCCAAAGGACGTCCTACTTTTCCCATATATTCCTTATGAGAGAAATTTTAATGTGCTCTGGCATCGAACACTGGTACAGCACGGTATTATCTAATTTTTTTCTTAAACCGAGTCTTAATATACATCTTCTAGCAAAGCAAGAACTTCGTATCATTTCGATAAATACATCAAAATAAATAATGAAAACAAACTCAATGCATTTTAAATGGGGGATATATTTACCATCTGGCTTCGAACCCAGGTCTTTCTAGTAATACTTTCTATGCAGCACTAAAGAAGATCACATCCTTTAAACATGTGTGAAAACTCAAGCAGAAATATTAGGTGCAACTGCCTCAAATGATGTCCTACTTTTCTCTTATATTCCTTATGAGAGAAAATTTTATGTGCTCTGGCATCGAACCCAGGAACAGTAAGGTCTTATCTACATTTTTTTCAAAAACCTATGCTAAATATACATCTTCCATGTAAGCAAGAACTTCCTATCATTTCGATAAGTGCATGAAAAAAAATAATGAAAAACTACCTCAATGTATTTTAAATGGCAGATTTTTGCATCGTCCTAGCATCGAACCAAGGATATTCTTCATAAAAGTCATTTATGTTTTCGATAGATCATGACCATATATATTAGCTCCTTGAGTTTTGATTCTCTACTTATCCGAAAAGTATTTTTTATTAATTCCCGAAAATCAAAGCAATGCATTTAAATGGAAAAATCGGGACTTTGGGGCCCTCTGGAATCGAACCCATGACACTGATGTTCAAAATCGCAATTTTTCTGGAGGTTATACGTTATGGCCAATATGTCGTAAAAATTTCAAGCCATTGACGCTTGTGGTTTAGCCTGTGAATTAATATCCTATCTATCTATCTATCTCCCTGTATATATGAATGAATCCGGAGAAGCATCTATATATAATAGATAGTGTAAATACTTCCTCGTTTACACCTTCGAAAGATGGGCGCAAAACAAACGTAGCGGAAGTGTTCAAAATTACTGTATATCTATTGTGAAATGTTTGTTGTTTGGATGTGGTCGTTGTTTAAATATTTGGATAGACGATCCTCTACTGTAGTTAGGTATTATCGGACGTGGAGTGGAATTGGCAATGATTTTTATCTGAGATGTCAATCACATTATTAACCCCTAATTTAATCAACCCCAAGTACGTAAACCTTACTTGCAAAATCATCTTCTATAAATAGTCCTTAGATATGCGTTTCTAAACTCAATCTTTCATGAAATGGTCCTTAGAAACGAGCCTTTCAAGCATGAACTTCTTTTAAAATTTGTTGATTGTGTTTGTTCTTTGTTATTGTGAATATTAAGTCTGGAGTTTAAATATCCACTTAATAATGAGGGCAATCTTAGCCCGTAACACGTCAATGCTCCTAATGAGATAATGTTTTGTTAAACCTCAAAAATTGCCCCTTCTTGCTTTTTGGGGTGTAACGTTACAAATTAATAAATAATAAAAATGCCCCACGTTGGACACCAAGTTGTATTGTTATAAATTTTTAAAAGATAATAAAATAATAATGATAAGATGTCTTTATTCAGGCGAGAATAAGACTAGTAAGTCTCTTCTTACACCTAACCCATCGTTGTATGTGAAACAGAAAGAAAGAGATGGTTTGCAAAAGAAGAAAAGTAATACGTGGATTGAAAAACACCTAAGCTGAGGGCTCAGGAAAAAACTGGAGGAAAACACTCACAAGAAGGGGAAAACCTGCAAAACCTACAGATAGAAAACTATATTTTGTGAAGAAGGAGAAATAAAAGAGTTATGAAAGACAAGCAGAGAATAGATAAAAATTATACACAAAAGAAAGGATAAATTACATATTCACTTCAAGCAATCCAATCAAATAAAAAATGTTTACAAATGACGCTAATTATAGACGAATTCAAAATAAACATTAACAAGGTGATATATCTCAATGAGGGAAATGAAATTACTATTAGAAACACTAATGAATGCAAGGTGAAAAAGGTCTGATAAGATGATCAGGGCCGGATTAAGGGCAGGGCCGACGGGGCTGCGGCCCCCACATTTTTGGGGCCCCACAAAAAATGCAAACAAATAGGTTTTTAAGGATTTAAGTTGACAAAATTTTCGTGAAAGTGATTCAAAATGCTGTCGGATTTGTTTAATAAAACTGCTGGAGATTTTTAATGCAGAAATTGTTTTGCGTTTGTACCTATCGATGATGGTGACTAATTGTGCGAGTGAAAGGTCGTTTTCGAGAATGAAATTGATCGAAAGTCAACTTCGTTCGGAAGAAGATCAACTGGTTCATTCTCAGTTCAGAAAGAGACATACTTCGCGGAATAACTTTTGATGATATTGTTAAGAATTTTGCGAATGCGAAATGCCATTATAAGTCTTTTTAATATTAAAATTTGACAGTACATTTGTTACTTCTGTACACAGATGCAATTTGAAACAATTTACTTACGTTTAACTCTACTGACTTCTCCGCTGTATTAGATGACTAAGTTAAAATTGTGGTAATAAATAAATAAAGTGAATTGAAGACATAATCTTATTGTATAATGTAATTAATTTGTGACCGCAAAAGGGCCCCACCCGATCGGCCCTGGGGCCCCCACATTCTTAATCCGGCCCTGAAGATGAAAAATGAAGAAAATATTCCAAGAATTATAGTCTAACAAACACAAAACACGTAAAAATATTTTAAGAATAATAAAATGATTAAATACATAAAGCAGAGAATGAATAAAATGATCAAAAACCTAGAGTTTATTTGAAATTGATGAAAACAATCAGGAAAATAAATGATAATGTTATAAGAGCAAATTATATTTCCTTGGGAGGACTGTAATGACGACTCGATGAGCTAAAATTATTTGCTCAAAAAAATCGTTTTTTCATTAAAATTTAGACTTAAATTTTCTGCTGCTCTTGAGAAGGAGTTTTCTCCACTCAGACTAATCTCCCCCATAGTAGAATATTGTTTTTAATATTATAATAGGACTGAATTCTATTTGTTGTATTTATAGAATACGAGTGAAATGTTGCTTCCATTCTGCAAGCAGATCGACAACACTAATTTCATGTCGGCATCATATTGGGACGGTCCTCAAAAGAAAAGAAAAAAGGATTGAAAATATTCTGAAAATTCGCTGCAATTTAATTGTCTGGCATCAAACCCAGGTCTTTCTGGTGATACTTCCTATGCAGTTCAACAGAAGATCACAACCTCTAACTATGTGTGAAAATTTAAGCAGAAATGTTGGCTTCAAATGCCCCAAAGGACGTCCTACTTTTCCCATATATTCCTTATGAGAGAAATTTTAATGTGCTCTGGCATCGAACACTGGTACAGCACGGTATTATCTAATTTTTTTCTTAAACCGAGTCTTAATATACATCTTCTAGCAAAGCAAGAACTTCGTATCATTTCGATAAATGCATCAAAATAAATAATGAAAACTAACTCGATGCATTTTAAATGGGGGATATATTTACCATCTGGCTTCGAACCCAGGTCTTTCTAGTAATACTTTCTATGCAGCACTAAAGAAGATCACATCCTTTAAACATGTGTGAAAACTCAAGCAGAAATATTAGGTGCAACTGCCACAAATGACGTCCTACTTTTCTCTTATATTCCTTATGAGAGAAAAATTTTATGTGCTCTGGCATCGAACCCAGGAACAGTAAGGTCTTATCTACATTTTTTTCAAAAACCTATGCTAAACATACATCTTCCATGTAAGCAAGAACTTCCTATCATTTCGATAAGTGCATGAAAAAAAATAATGAAAATCTACCTCAATGTATTTCAAATGGCCGATTTTTGCATTGCCCTAGCATCGAACCCAGGATATTTTCCGTAAAAGTCATTTATGTTTTTGATAGATCATGACCATATATATAGGCTCCTTGAGTTTTGATTCTCTACTTATCCGAAAAGTATTTTTTATTAATTCCCGAAACTCAAAGCAATGCATTTAAACGGGAAAAATCGGGACTTTGGGGCCCTCTGGAATCGAACCTATGACACTGAGGTTCAAAATGGCAATTTTTCTGGAGGTTACACGTTATGGCCAATATGTCGTAAAAATTTCAAGTCAATCACGCTTGTGGTTTAGGCTGTGAGTTTGTATCCTATCTATCTATCTATATAGGTTTATACATGAATGAATCCGGAGAAGCGTCTATATATAATAGATAGTGTAAATACTTACTCGTTTACACCTTCAAAAGATGGGCGCAAACAAATGTATCGGCAGTGTTCAAAATTACTGTATATCTATTGTGAAATGTTTGTAGTTTGGATGTGGTCGTTGTTTAAATATTTGGATAGACGATCCTCTACTGTAGTTAGGTATTATCGGACATGGAGTAGAATTGGCTATGATTTTTATCTGAGATGTCAATCACATTATTAACCCCTAATTTAATCAACCCCAAGTACGTAAACCTTACTTGCAAGATCATCTTCTATAAATAGTCCTTAGATATGCATTTTTAAACTCAATCTTTCATGAAATGGTCCTTAGAAACGAGCCTTTCAAGCATGAACTTCTTTTAAAATTTGTTGATTGTGTTTGTTCTTTGTTATTGTGAATATTAAGTCTGGAGTTTAAATATCCCCTTAATAATGGGGAAATCTTAGCCCCTAATACGTCAATGCTCCTAATGAGATAATGTTTTGTTAAACCTAAAAAATTGCCCCTTCTTGCTTTTTGGGGTGTAACGTTACAAATTAATAAATAATAAAAATGCCCCACGTTGGACACCAAGTTGTAATGTTATAAATTTCTAAAAGATAATAAAATAATAATGATAAGAGGTCTTTATTCGGGTGAGAATGAGACTAGGAAGTCTCTTCTTAGACCTAACCCATCGTCATATGTGGAACAGAAAGAAAGAGATAGTTTGCAAAAGAAGAAAAGTAATACGTGGATTGAAAAACACCTAAGCTGAGGGCTCAGGAAAAAACCTGCAGGAAAACACTCACAAGAAGGGGAAAACCTGCAAAACCTACAGATAGAAAACAATATTTTGTGAAGAAGGAGAATTAAAAAAGTTATGAAAGACCAGCAGAGAATAGATAAAAATTATACACAAAAGAATGGATAAATTACATATTCACTCCAAGCAATCCAATCAAATAAAAAATCTTCACAAATGACGCTAATTATAGATGAATTCAAAATAAACATTAACAAGGTGATATATCTCAATGAGGGAAATGAAATTACAATCAGAAACACTAATGAACGCAAGGTGAAAAAGGTCTTATAAGATGATCAGGGCCAGATTTAGGGCAGGGCCGACGGGGCTGCGGCCCCCACATTTTGAGGGCCCCACAAAAAATGCAAACAAATAGGTTTTTTAATATTTAAAGGATTTAAGTTGACAAAATTTTCGTGAAAGTGATTCGAAATGCTGTCGGATTTGTTTAATAAAACTGCTGGAGATTTTTAATGCAGAAATTGTTTTGCGTTTGTACCTATTGATGATGGTGACTAATTATGCGAGTGAAAGGTCATTTTCGAGAATGAAATTGATCGAAAGTCAACTTCGTTCGGAAGAAGATCGACTTGTTCATTTGGTACTTCTCAGTTCAGAAAGAGACATACTTCGCGAAATAACTTTTGATGATATTGTTAAGAATTTCGCGATTGAGAAATGCCGTTAAAAGTCTTTTTAATATTAAAATTTGACAGTACATTTGTTACTTCTGTATACAGATGCAATTTGAAACAATTTACTCATGTTTAACTCTACTGACTTCTACGCTGTATTAGATGACTAAGTTAAAATTGTGATATTAAATAAATAAAGTGAATTGAAGACATAATCTTATTGTATAATGTAATTAATTTGTGACTGCAAAAGGGCCCCCACACATTGATCAGCCCTAGGGCCCCGCATTCTTAATCCGGCCCTGAAGATGATAAATGAAGAAAATATTCCAAGAATTATAGTCTAACAAACACAAAACACGTAAAAATATTTTAAGAATAAGATTACAGTTTCAACACATACAAATGCGAGATTAAAAGGTACACTAGAAAGACAAAGGAAGAAAGAGTAGCAAGAATTGTAGCATAAAAAAGAAGATAAAACACAAAAATATTTCAAGAATAATAAAATGATTAAATACATTAAGCAGAGAATGAATAAAATGATCAAAAACCTAGAGTTTATTTGAAATTGAATGAAGACAATCAGGAAAATAAATGATAATGTTATAAGAGCAAATTATATATCCTTGGGAGGACTGTAATGACGACTCCATGAGCTAAAATTATTTGCTCAAAAAAATCGTTTTTTCATTAAAATTTAGACTTAAATTTTCTGCTGCTCTTCCGGAGAAGGAGTTTTCTCCACTCAGACTTATCTCCCCCATAGAAGAATATTGTTTTTAATATTATAATACGACTGAATTCTATTGGTTGTGTTTATAGAATACGAGTGAAATGTTGCTTCCATTCTGCAAGCAGATCGACAACACTAATTTCATGTCGGCATCATATTGGGACGGTCCTCAAAAGAAAAGAAGAAAGGATTGAAAATATTCTGAAAATATGCTGCAATTTAATTGTCTGGCATCAAACCCAGGTCTTTCTGGTGATACTTCCTATGCAGCACTATAGAAGATCACCATATCTAACTATGTGCGAAAATTCAAGCAGAAATATTGGTTGCAACTGCCTCAAACGACGTCCTACTCTTCACAGATATTCCTTATGAGAGAAAAGTTATTGTGCTCTGGCATCAAACCCAGGAATATTACAGTCTTATGAAATTTTTTTTCTTAAACCAATTCTTACCATACATCTTCTAGCCAAGCACGAACTTCCAGTAATTTCGAAAAGTGTATCAAAGAAAATAATAAAAAACTACTCCCATGTATTTTAAAGGGCGGATAATTGCATCGTCCTAGCATCGAACCCAGGATATTTTCCACAGAAGTCATTTACGTTTTCGATAGATCATGACCATATATAAAGGCTCCTTGAGTTTTGATTCTCTACCTATCCGGGAAGTATTTTTTTTTAATTCCCAAAAATCAAAGCAATGCATTTAAACGGGAAAAATTGGGACTTTGGGACCCTCCAGAATTGAACCCATGACACTGAGATTCAAAATCGCAATTTTTCTGGCAGTTACATGTTATGGTCAATAGGTTGTGAAAATTTCAAGTCAATGGCGCTTGTGGTTTAACCTGTGAATTAGTATCCTATCTATATACCTATGTCCCTATATATATTAATTAATCCGGAGAAGCATCTATATATAATAGATAAACAAGCTGGAAATATCTATTATATATTGACGCTTCTCCTGATTCATTCATATATATAGATAGGATTTTATCATCAATTCACAGGCTAAACCACAAGCGTAATTGACTTGAAATTTTTACAACGTATACGCCCTAACGTGAAACCCCCAGGAAAAATGCGACTTTCAACCTCAGTGTCATGGGTTCGATTCCAGAGGGCCCCAAAGTCCCGAGTTTTCCATTTAAATGCATTGCATTTATTTTCGGGAATTTTTAAAAAAATACTTTCCGGATAGATAGAGAATTGAAACTCAAGGAACCTTTATATATGGTCATGATCTATCGAAAACAAAAATGAAATTTATGAATAATATCGAGGTTAGGTTCGATGCTAGGATGATGCATAAACTGCCCTTTAAAATACATGGGAGTAGTTTTTCAGTATTTTTTTTGATGCGCTTATCAAAATGATAGGAAGTTCGTGCTTTGCTGAAAGATGTATGGTAAGAATTGCTTTAAGAAAAAAATTTACATAAGACCGTTGTATACCTTTGTTCGATGCCAGAGCACAATAACTTTTCTCTCATAAGGAATATAAGGGAAATTTAGGACGTCGTTTGAGGCAGTTTCAAGCAATATTTCTGCTTGAATTTGCATACGTAGTTAGAGATGGTGATTTTCTGTTGTGCTGCATAACAAGTATTGCCAGAAAGACCCAGGTTCGATACCTGACGCTAAATATACCCCCCTTATATAATACATTAGGGTAATTATTCATAATTTTTTTTATACATTTATGGATATGATAGGAAGTTCTTGCTTACATAGAAGATGTATATTAAGATTTGCTTTAAGAAAAATAATTAGATCGACCTTGCTGTTTTTGGGTTCGATGCCAGAGCACATTACAAATTCTCACAAAAGGAATATATGGGAAAAGTAGGACTTAGTTTGAGGCAATTGCAGCCAATATTTCTGCTTGAATTTTCACACATAGTTAGAGATAGTGATCTTCTATTGTGCTGCATAGTAATTATCACCAGGAAGACCTGGGTTCGATGCCGGACGGAGAAATTGCAGAAAAATATATGAATGTTTTCAATCCTCTTTTTTTCTTTGGAGGGCTCTCTTGATAAGATGCCGACTTGAAATTAGTGTTGTCAATCTGCTTGCAGTATGCAAGCTACATTTTACTCGTATTAAGATTACATTTAAGAAAAAAAATTAAATAAGACTATGCTGTTCCTGGGTTTGATGACAGAGCACATTAAAATTTCTCAGATAAGGAATATAAGGGAAAAGTAGGATGTTGTTTGAGGCAGTTGCAGCAAATATTTCTGCTTGAGTTTTTGCACACAGTTAGAGATGGTGATCTTCTGTTGTTCTGCATAGTAATTATTACCAGGAAGACCTGGGTTCGATGCTGGGCGGTAAACATATCTCCCATTTAAAACATATTGATTGAATTTTCATAATTCTTTCAGAGTCTTTACCTTGAAGACAGATAGTTGACACCTTGCATGTGTGTGTATATTTATGTTATTCTATAAACCATTTGCTTGCAGTATGCAAGCAGCATTTTACTCATACTAATACTTCCCGGATAGGTAGAGAATTAAAACTCAAGGAGCCTATAGATATGGTCATGATCTATCGAAAACATTTATGAATTTAACAGAAAATGCTCTGGGTTCGATGCTAGAGCGCAGTAAAGTTTCTCACATAAAGAATATATATAAAAAGTAGGAAGTGCATATACCTACATCAGATTATGAAGAAGAATATATCCATAGGATGTATGAGAAGATTGAGGATGTTTTAGAAGAATGGTGGTGGGAAAATATGGTTTAGGAGTAAGATATGAAAGACGTGAAAGATTAGTGGAATTCTGCAGAGAGAAAAATTAGTTTATAGCTAATACATGGTTCAAAAATCATAAAAGGAGGAGATTTACATGGATTTAACCAGCACAAGATCGTCATCAGATAGATTACTTCTTAATAGAAGAAAGATATAGAAATGCAGTAAAGGATACAACCGGGTTACCAGGTGCTGATATTGATAGTGACCATGTCCTAATAAGGATGGAATTCAAGCTGACATTAAAGAGGGTAGAAAAAGCCAAAGTAGTAAAGAAATGGAACTTGAAAAAGATGGAAGAAATGGGTAAAGAAGGGATAGATGAGAAACTGTCTAAAGGGATTACAGGTCAAAAGGAAGAGGAAGGAAGTGAAGAAATTTGGGGGAGTAAAAATGCTATAGTAAATGTAGCAGAAAAGGAAATGGGATACTATAAAGGAATCTGAGCAAAGAAGTCTTGGGTAACAGAAGAGATGTTGAAAAAGATGGAAGAAGTGTAAAAGCAAGAGAGGTGAACAAGAAAGAACAATGTATTAGAAGTTTAATAATGAATTGAAGAGATAATCTCTAAAGGCAAGAGAGTGGCTGGTGGAAGCATGTGATGACATAAAGATGAAAGGACAGCATGATCTTATACATAGGAAAGTAAGGGCAGTAACAACTGGTAACAGGAAAAGGAACAGTAAAATGAGAGAAATCGAGAGTAAAGATGGTAGAACAATGCACGATAGACAAGAAAAAGCAGAAAGATAGACAGAATATTTGGAAGAACTGTACCGTTCAGTAGAGAAACCAGAGGATTTCAAATTGGAGGCGGAAGAAGTGGTGTCTCCAGAAGATAAGTTCATCAGCGTTGGAGAGGGAAGTAGATAAAGCAACTGAAGAAATGAAGAAAGGGAAGACAACAGGAATGGATGAAATTCCCATTGAATCTTTCAAATTCTTAGATGAAATTGGTATGAGGGAAATTGTTAAATTGTGTAACAAAATATATACCATACTGGTGAATGGCCTGAAGATTTTGTTAGAAGAGTGATGGTACTAATTCCTAAGAAGGCAGATACAAGAAAATGCAGCCAACATAGAACGATAAGTCTTATTTCGGATGCAGCCAAAATAATGTTGAGAGTATTGAACAGGAGATTAACAAGCATAATGGAAGAAAATGCAGGAGAGGAACAGTTTGGCTTCAGAAAAGGAACAGGAGACGCCATTGGCTTGCTAAGAATGATTGGAGAAAGGTATATAGAGAGAGGAAAAGGAATAGCTCTGCGTTTTATTGAATTGGAAAAGGCATTTGATCGGATTAAATGGGAGAAAATGGTGGAAATTTTAAAGGAAAAGGGGTTGGAAGGAAAGAAAACTTATTAGAGAATTGTATATGAAACAAAAAGCCGATTTACAAATAAATGAGAATATGACAAAATGGGCGGATCTTGGTAGAGGAGTCAGGGATGCTGTCTGTCACCTACGTTGTTATGTATATACTTTGAGGAAATGATCCAGAAAGTATTTGATGGGAAGGAGATAGTATTGGAGGGAGGAAGATAAGAAATATATAACATTTGCAGATGATCTAGTAATATTGGCTGATGACATGCACTGCAAAGGCTGCTAAAGGTTGTGGAAGAAGGGGTGAAGATAAAGATAGGAAAGACAAAGGTGATGTCAGTAAACTGTGGAGATCATACAAATGTGAGAATAAATGAAGGCATATTAGAAAAATTAGAAAATTATAGGTACCTAGGAACTATGATAACAGATAATCGGAGAATTGTTGCAGAAATAAAAGCAAGAATGGCAAAAGAGGCCTTCAGCCAAAAGAGAAACTTGCTATGCTGTAAGAACTTATCTGGGGCTGAGAATAAGGTTAGCAAAGTGTTATGTTTGGAGCAATTTAGGGATGTGAGACATGGACGTTATAGAAGTGGGAAAGGAAGAGAATTAAGGCGTTTGAAATGTGGGTGTGGAGAAGGAGAGATGGGTGGTGAGGAACGAGGAGATCCTGGATACAGTGAAGGAAGAAAGAAGGATGATGAAGGAAATTATAAAAGGAAAGCTGACTGGTTGGGCCACTTAATTAGAGGGAATAGAGTACTGCAAGTGGCATTAGAAGGCGCAGTGGAAGGACAGAATAAGATAGGAAGAATAAAGATGGTGGATGAGGTGAAAATAAAGAACTATAGAAATACTAAGGAGAAGGCTACAGACAGAACACCACTTGATGATGATATACTCTTTTATAATATAATTATTCTATAATTAAGTTGTTCTATTATTCTCTTTACTTTCTTTTAATCAATTTATAAAAATTTCTGCTTTTTACGTATAAGGGTTTATCTCTTGGAATTGAATAAATAACGTAATAGAGTAACAGAATATTCACTAGATTAAACTAACTTTGTCACTAATTACCATTAAGTTAGCATGAACAGGATTTCGCTCAATAAAAGCTCGTCAAATATTCGGAATGAGCCAAAAGTATTACGAGGTTAAGTGAAGAAAATTTGTGAAAATCTCAAGTCACTAAAAGAATCCAAGGTAAAAAAAGTGACAAAAACTCTATTTGATGGAGGAACAACAATGAACAATTCCTTTCCAAACGAAATAAAACAATTGGGAAACGTGCGATAATTTAGACCGAGAATATGATCATAATGTTTTTGATGAATGATAAGTGATAATTACAGGTTAAATTTCTTCATTAACTAACAAAAATAACTTACGGCTATAATATTTTTCACATTAAAGACCACTTCACTTCAGTAAGAAATTATTCTTAAACTATATTCTTCTGCATTAAACAAAACAATTTATAGTAACAGAAATAATCAGCAACTTGTACAATTCCACAATGTTCTTTGTAACAATAAATTGTTTAGTATGATGGAATACCACCAAATATCATCGAAGCAGTTCGATTTTAATGCACTATTAAGTTGGGTAATGTATTTATATTAGTCGTAGGCTATTTGAAATTTAATTAATTCATTAAAACCAGCCAGTCATAATTTTAATGCACGTAAGGAAAATAATTTAGCTCTGTAGCGATATGAAGAATATTCTGAAGATTGCAAGAGTTGACAGAACAGATATAAACAAACGAACGAACTAACACATATCTTACAAAAATACTAGAAGTTATGAAAGCATACGAAAAGCACGAATATTTAATGGATAACAATTCTTTTTCATTTATTTTATATTGTATAGAGGTATCATGATACTAATTGATAGGCCAGATTTTCAACCGACGTGTGAATACAAATGGGAATGACAGTTCCTTCGACAACAATGCTACGAAAGTAAACAAATATGGGAGAAAGAAGTAAAAAAAAGACCAACAATGCCTGTTTAATAGGAAAATCAATTAATCGAACATTGCATCATTTAATATCTAACCATACCGTATCGTTAAATGATCGCCGAGTACGGAAAACGAAGAAAGTGATATTAAAATCATTGACAGTACAAGGTTATCGTAAAAATTACATCAACAATTGTTAGTCAATGAGTTGTGCTCACAATCACTAATGTACACAGAATAATTTAGTACCAATTTTGAAACCTATAGTAGTTAAAATCAATGATGTAGATCTACTAAACGTTACGAACTAATGAGATGAACAACCATGGTACATTCACCTCTGCGACATAACATTGCTCATAAACATGGGACTTCCAGTAGCTATATAAAATTATCGTGAAATAAAGTGCAAGAGTTTTGTCGAGGGAAAATTATGAAATATCAAATACTAGCAGTAATCCTCCACAAACGTCATTTACGGTCTTCTCCACATCAATATAGGATTACTCAGGAATGAGGACAACATTGATCTCGGAGACAATTAACTATTATATTAGAACGGCGGAGACATTGATTAATAATTTTTCAACATTTAAATTGCGGATTAACACGAATGCAGTATCCTATTCAAGTTCCACCGCCAGATTAGGAGCGAGAAGCCAATTGACTGATGAGAACGTCTTAAAACTGAGGTATCAATCCGCCCATAAGTACAATTCCCCATGGCAGATAGCTCCCAGACATACTCTATCTAATAATATAAAAAGAAAAAGATTACCAGATATTGCAGATACTTCTGAGATGTGCTAATTCAGCGTATGCTCTTGAATTCATCCAATAATAAGAGGATTTCTGGAAAATTTGTCGAATTATTCAGCAAAATATGGCGGCGTAAGAAAATTTGGTCAAGAGGCTACCCATGATTCCGTGGGTTTCGAGGCGTCCATTTATCATTACTGGCGGGGATGCCATGTTTACGCATTTAAAAATAGAGATTTAGTACTATGTGCACCTTAATATCATGATGAATTGCAGCAGCAGTGTAAGTAAAGTCCTCATTATTCATACTTCGAAGCTTTTTCGCTTCGTACATTTAGATTTGCGCTTGAATCTGTACATATTGTGAGATCTCGAAGAGAAGGAAGTGATTTCAACGAAACTGTTGTATGAATGATAGCTTACAAATTTCTGTAATGTCAATCCTATGAATTTCATTAAAATGAATTTGCCTACTGTTGTCAATTATACGACAGCTGTGAGATCCTTTCTTTTGTCGATTTAAGTAATGTCCGCAATGCGATTCTTTTCTGTTTAAATAACGTTCGCCAATGATGCCCCCTATCAATGGCTCTTCGGATTTGCTGCAAAGTGATTCGAGCACTCCGGATTAGGTGTTTGGAAGAAGATTGAAGATCCGCGCGCTTCGGATTCTTGATTCTTCAAAGTTATTTACGACTTCACCATGGCGTTGAATCCTGCATATGAAGCCATCGGAAAGCATTTCGTCCAGCAATATTACGCTATGTTCGACGACCCAGCCCAAAGACCTAATCTCATCAACATGTACAATGTGAGTCCTTCGTAACTTATTATCTTCATTTCATACACTACTTCACAAGT
Source organism: Sympetrum striolatum (assembly GCA_947579665.1). Classification (NCBI taxonomy): domain Eukaryota; kingdom Metazoa; phylum Arthropoda; class Insecta; order Odonata; family Libellulidae; genus Sympetrum; species Sympetrum striolatum. The sequence continues at coordinate 133,318 of CANPUZ010000026.1, forward strand.
AGGCGTATCGGAAATGTTCGGGCGTTATAATCGCCTTCTTAACATTTCTCTGATGGTATTGTACAAACGGGTGCATGTTTCACGTGATTATATTTCTGTAGATTTATTTCATTATCGAAGAGAGGAGGTGCCGTGATGATATAAATTTGAATTTTACGTAGCACGACTCATTTTCAATGTACTGTTGTTAGCGGTGAATCTTTATTGGTGGTAACTATAAGTTCTATTGTTTCATGATTCATGCTTCTTAATTTCAGACGGAAAGCTCGTTCATGACCTTTGAAGGCATGCAGCTCCAAGGCTCATTAAAGATAATGGAAAAGTTAAGCGTGAGTAGATATTGTGTTGGTCGTGAGGGTTATTTTTGTCAAATTTGTGTATGTCTTATTTATATAGTCTGTAAAAATTGGTTCAAGAAGTATATTGTGTGCACGTGACTTGTTAACTACCGCGGAATTTTCAATCCATAGAGATAAACAACTTAAGTTTGCACTATTTATTTACATTGAGGGTGATTGTTTAAAGGGTGATGATTGCCCACAAGTCGACCGTGTGAAACTTAAGTGAACGCAAGGTGAAGGCGGGAAAATCTAGTATATTTCATCTCATTAGAAATCGCGAAATTACGAGCTGTAAAAGTATTTTCTAACTACAAATTATGGTGTAACTTGAGACTCCCCCGTCAAAATAAAGTAACTAAGTTAAACTTATTATAAAAAGTACGACTAATATTGCTCTTGTTACAGTAAAAATGTTCCTATTGCTTTTCTTTTTTATTTGTATTCAATATAATTGCAATAACTAGATTGACACACTCATGCTCATTTACTCGTAATTCACTCTGCCGTCTGTAATTAATATCTATTAATAATAATACTATCTAAAATGTGGAAGTATTGCCACTCAAATAGATTCATAGCCAAAATTGTCATTGCGATACTGCCAACAGCATATTTATGCAAGAGTAAAAGTCGCTTGCATTCTACAAGTATATTGATGGTACAAATTTCAAGTCGATAGCAAATTGGGAGGGTAAACAAACTTAATTTTCAACTTCTGGGTAAATGAATAAAAAAAATTGAAAGTCCTGCCAAAAATTACAAACGATAAAGCCCATTTAAAGTACTATTTTGGCAGAATTGTGTTCGCAAGTGATTTTATTTCCAAAAAAAAGTATTTCCATTTTTGATAAACTTAAATTTTTCACTTGTCGATGTTTTATTGTGTGTGTTTGTGACATTTATTATTTAGTCATTGTGTTTTATTGCAATGCTTCCTGTTTTGGATTTGATTTTATCATTCTTTTTGGTAATTTCTGTATTGAATTGAATGGAATTTTTTTATTCCAACGACAACATACGGTTGAATAGGAGACTTCAATAAAGATAATAAACATGGAAATATAGTACAATTAGAGCCATTTCACACTTGCCTGGCAGCTGGCTGAACGGCACCGTTTAAATGGTCATTTATTGAAAGGTATATGGAGCCTTTCACACTTGCGCGGCAGGTGCCGTGTTCCGTCCAAACAGCGCACGGCCTCAGATAGCAGCCCGGCCTTCCCACTACTTCGTACATTTGCTGAGTCGTTTTCAGGCGGTAAATATAAAAGATCGTTCAATCCCAGCAATGTCCAGGTGAATCCAGGCGATTATTTGGCCCTTATTAAGAGAAATAATTAGATGAAGCTCATTGAATGTCAACAATCTCATTCTGAAGTAATTAAAAAACATAATTATAGACTCCTTGAGTTTCGATTCTCTACCTATCCTATAGAGTTATCCTTGAGTTTCGATTCTCTACCTATGCCTGCCGCAATAGCTGCCATCAACTTAGACATCCAATCATTATGTGCCTGGGCAAACAACAACAACCTTCTATTAAATTCCAGTAAGACGCAAACCATAATCTTCGGAAACTCTAGGTCTCTAAGAAATATTGATTTCGCTAATATCCCCAATATTATTGTAGATGGTTCTGTTGTCCCTTTTAGAAATTCTGTCCGAAATCTTGGCCTCACTCTTACCAACACTCTCTCGTGGAATTTTTTAGTCTCTGAAATTTCAAATCAAGTAAATAAAACCTTGTATCAGTTAAAACTACACAAGAATAATCTACGTGTAGCAATGCGTAAAATGCTAGTCTGCACCCTTATCCTACCGGCATTTGACTACTGCTCTCTTGTATATGACGACCTGACCGCAGAGCAAGACCTTAAGTTACTCCGTCTTCTCAACAACTGTATTAGATTTATCTTTAATCTTCGTAAAAGCGAATATATCTCCAGTCATCGCCGTGAATTGAAGTGGTTAAAACCCAATATAAGAAGAAAATATATTCTTGGATCATTCTTGTTTACTGTTTTTCACGAATCCCAACCACAGTATACAGTATTACCCCTCTTTTACACTATTCAAGGGACCAGAGGCAATGTGGTGTAAACGGGGGGAAAGTGTAAATCGAGGGAAACCACTTATGTTGGTAAACATGCTCATAAAAAAGGCTAATATTTCACAAATGCACATTATTAATATTATGAGGTACTTCATTCTTATTTCTAATATTTACCTTAAATAAATATCCAATGTAAGTGAAATTAGGCTGATATTACTTTATCCTTGTTATTTCTACATCCACTGGCTAGGAGAAGGGTGATAAAAATATCATAGCCTATTCTTTTCAATTGGTTATCACTCTAGGTAAATGGGTTTAGAATAATCTAAGATTCAAGAAATATTGTTTCTTCAAATGAAAAATATAGATTTTATTCGCAAGCAAAGTAATCCAATATTGATTTCTGTTTGCATCTCTTATTTCTTATGTCCTCTATTTGTCTTTCAAGTTCATAAAGATGATCAAAATTACTACCCTCTATAGATGATAAATATCTACGCAAAACTTCCACTGCTGTGCTTGCCTCAACACTTGTAGGCATCACTTCACAACTATCCACTTCTTCATCACTGATAGGGGATTCAGTGGCTAATTGTTCAGCAACAAACTCCTCCACATCTCTCTCCTCTGCAGTGACAACAGCATGATCCATCTGCAGATAGTCTTCATATGTGCAGTTTGGCTGCAACATTTCCCATGCAGCAGGAATTAGGTCTTCTTCTTTTTCTCCTGGCAGTTGAGACTCACCACAATTTTTGAAGAAGCCTGCTTTCAAGAAACAATTAGAGATTGTGGTCTGCTTCACAGCCTTCCAAGATTTTGCAATGAAGTGGAGTGCTTGTAGGACTGAAACTTTAACAGATGTAGGATCCTTCCCAGCATCCATCAGGCACAAAATTCGCAGAACCAGGTTTTTTCTATAAAGAGACTTGAAGGAGTGTATAATCCCTAAATCCATAGGTTGTCGCTTGCTTGTACAGTTACCTGGAAAAAATTCTAACTGCACATTCCTCAAGTGCACATTAATGGGATGTGCAGGACAGCGGTCGACAAAAAGAAGGATCTTCCTATTTTGTCTTCCCATTCTTGCATCTAAAGCAGCCAACTGCTGCTGAAAAAGATCAGAGGTCATCCAAGCTTTTTGGTTGGCATCATAGGAGGTTGGTAATGACTGCACATGCTTGAAGCAACGAGGCTTTTTAGACTTCCCAATCACAAATGGACAGAGCTTCTCTGTGCCATCAGCATTAGCTCCCAACATCACTGTGAGCCTCATTTTGCAGTGCTTCCCTCCATGGCATTTATCACCTTTGAATGCCAAAGTTTTGCTAGGCAAGACACTATAAAAAAAGTCCTGTTTCATCTAAGTTAAAAATGTTCCTAGGTTCATATTTTCTTGTCAGCTCCTGTAATCTTCCATTGATCCATTCTTCCACTTCCTCATTGTTGACGGCATTTGATTCACCACAAACAGTTTTGTAGGTTATGTTGTATCTTTTCCTGAATCGGTCAATCCAGCCGTTGGATGCGCTGAAATCTTCGATTCCTAAAATGTTGGCCACCTTAAGCGCTTTTTCCCTTAAGAACACACCATCAATGGGAATGCCTGCTGCTCGTGATGTTTCAAACCATCTCTTTACCACTCCTTATAACTCCTGGTATTTGGAGTACGTTGCGTATTTCCGTTTCTTGAAATTTGGTACACATTCTGAAGCACTGGTGGCAATGCTTGCCCTGTTTTTGATAATTGTATTTAGTGTGGATAAGGAGATCTGCAACTCACGTGCAAGAGCAACACGTGCTCCACAGAACGAATCCACCTTTTCCAAAATAAGGATTTTTTATTCAATTGTATACGTCTTTCTTTCCCTCTTTTGTTCCATCACTAAATAGAAAAGTAAACACCAACTATTAAAACTAGAGAGATTTTTGCTCCTCAAAGAATCGATTATGCAAGACGAGATAACACTGCAAACTGCAAAACTAGAAAATTCCTTCCTTTCTGAGTTTTAAAAACCCTCGTATTCCTCTCCCACCTAACTCACCGACTTCTTTCCCCCCTCCTTTCTAAGGCTACATTCACATTGGACACGTATTCCGATCCGGGCCGACTATGAAACCGAAATGTAACGAAATCCGGCCAGACAATGTCGGACGACGTTCTGCCAGTGGATGCGGATATTCTTCTTCTGACACAAGCGGTCTCTTCTTCGTTGTACGATCAAGAACACGTGTACCTCAAAATCAGCGATTCGGAGGACGATGTTATCGATTATTTATTGTGCGAAAAAACATACATCAAAATATTTTTGAATCTGGATACACTAATATTAGTTCGAGTAGTTTTTCTTAAAAGCACTTCAAAGCTTAGATCATTTCGCGCATGTGCTCCCACCGTGAATCGAACCCGGGACCGCTTCCTCATGAGTCGCAAGCGTTATCCACATGGCTATCCGGCTGATTGCCTTTATGCGTTATCTGCCACGAAAATCTTTTTTAAAAGTATAGTAGATAATACTAACAAATGCGGAGGGTAGTGTCGAAATTGGGATAAAATGGCAAAGACAGGGCAGAAGCTACGCACTACGAAATGGTAGCTTATTTATGAGTTAAATAAACAGTACTAAACAAAAATTTCTTCTAAATTATTTCCAAATTTATGCTATCCAATCTTGAATTTGTGAGCCGACCGACGAAATTACATCCGATTCTCGGATTACGAGGCGTTTGAATCTTCATTCTCAGCGGAGAATAAAAACACGGCCGCTTACGGCCAAGATAGGAAGAGGGAGTCTAGTCCACATTGAGAAGCTTTGTATCGAAGTTATGAAAAGAAATTTCGTAAATGTTTGGAGTTGAAATGTCATGACTGTTTCGAACAAAAAATCGCCAGTTTTGGGGATGTTTCGAAAGTTACGAATCATGTTTCCCGTCGAAAAAGCAAAAAAACATCCCTCACGATAAAATGTTGTGTGGCGTAAACGGCGGGAAAGATAAAATTTTAGAAACGTAAACTTGAGGATGTTAATACATTGTGAACATAGGAAATCCGAGGGGACCGACAGAAAGTGACGTAATCGACGGGAAAACGTAAAAGACGGGAACGTAAATGCGGGGTAATACTGTATATATATATATAGATATATCTATTATATATAGACGCTTCTCCAGATATACCTAGATATACCTATATTGTAATGATATTTTTTTAAAGCCCCCCTATTGTTGGTTTGAGTTATGTAAATTGTGTGGAAATTGGTAGAAGTGGTTTTGTGTTGGTGGCACTGGGGTGCCAGCAGACAGGCTACCAGTGACAGTGCTTGTAGGATGACTTTCAAAAACTATTTAAATGGCGGTAATCGCAAGAAAAAGGACACTCGCTAGACAATCAAGCTGCTTGGAGGATCGCGTACAGCCGACGAGGTCATTACCGGTCAGCCCCGATACCTCAAGGAGAAATCGGCAGAGGATGAAGAGTACAATGAGTTATCCACGGATTTGGTATTAGAAATAGAGCGGCTCCTAATTGGAGACCAAATTGTAATTGGCCCTAGGAATTTGTTATTGTTTGTCATTAATGTTCTGTTTTAAATCAAATAATAAATTGTGTCACAGGTATAATTCGGATCCTAAATCTTTTTTTTCCGGAACTTACGCTCGACTGGTCATTGCGCGGTGGGGCAGTAGTGTCCTCCGTCGCCGAACTCGGGGACCCAATATTAAATTGAGTAACCTTGTTTGTTTTTACGAGATGTGGCGGACGAGGAATTTGTTCCGTTACAATATATATATACATTCATAGGGGATCAAAATTCTAACCATGTTCCACAAGTGCAACTAACTTGAAATTTTTACAACATGGTGGCCATAGCATGTAACTTAGAGAAAAAAGCCGACTTTGAACCTCAGTGTCATGGGTTCGATTCCAGAAGGCCTCAAAGTCTTGATTTTCTCCATAAAGATACTTTGCGGGGATTTTCGAAAAAATTTTTGAGGCACTTCCCGGAAAAGTAGAGAGTTGAAATTCGAGAGATTGCTAGATGCCGTGCGTATTCGACGAAAACTATTAAGACATCATCGAGGATTATCCTTGGTTTGACGCTAGGTCAGGGTAAATATTCTCCCGTTTAATTTACATTGCGATTTTAAGATTTTTTAAAAATCACTTCCCAATAAGATGGAAACTTGAAACTCAGTATGTAGATAGAGATCATAAATATCTTTTACATACATTGTTGAACATTCCGCTGTTTATTCTTGGTCCGATTCCAGAGAGCCATTTACATTCCTCAATGCATTTCTTATGGAGATAACGGAAACAAATGTTAGGTACTTCCAGGCATGATATAGACTTCAAACTTTGTATCAAATAAGATCAAGTCCTAAAAAGTCATTTTGTGCATTCACAGCTGCCAATGTGTCCTGAGTTCGACACCAATCGTCTGTACAATCAGTAACTGATCCGATTTTTAAGAATTATTTTGAACCCCTTTCCAATAATATTTAAACTTGAAATCTGGCATATAGGTAGATATCATAGATACATTTCAAAGACATGGTTTAGATTTCCTAGATCGTCCTTGGTTTGAATCCAGAGAGCCATTTACATTCGTGAAAAATAGGACGTCGTTTGAGGCATTTGCAGCCAATATTTTTGCTTGATTTTTCACATATAGTTAGATATGGTGATCTTCTGTTGTGCTGCATAGTAAGTTCACCAGGAAGACCCGGGTTCGATGCTATGAATGAATCTGGAGAAGCATCTATAGATAATAGATATATATATATAGGGGATCAAAATTCTAACCATGTTCCACAAGTGCCACTGACTTAAAATTTTTACGACGTATTGGCCCTAACGTGCAATCTCCAAAAAAAAGCCGACTTTGAACCTCGGTGTCATGGGTTCGATTCCAGAAGGCCCCCAAGTCCCGATTTTCTCCATAAGAATACATGGTGGGGATTTTTGAAAAATTTGAAGCCATGCATATCCAACGAAAATCAAAAAGACATCTTCGAATATTGTCCATGGTTCAATGCTAGGTTAAGGCAAAAATCGGCCGTTTAAAATGTATTGTGGCGATTTTTAAGATTTTTTTTTGGATCCATTCCCGATGACATGGAAACATAAAACATGGTACATGGATAGAAATCATAAATATATTTCATAATCAAATTTTAGCATTTCGCTGATAGTCCTGGGTCGATCCCAGAGGGCATTTTACATTCCTCAATGCATTTCTTACGGAGATAACGGAAACAAATTTTAGGTACTTCACGCTCTGATATCAACTTCAAACTTTGCAATACATAAGATCAAGTCCTTATAAATCATTTTGTGCATTCACAGCTGCCAATATGCCCTGGGTTCGACACCAGGCATCTCTACAATCAGTAACTGATCCGATTTTTATGAATCCCTTCCCAATAATATTAAAACTTGAAATTCGGCATATAGATAGAGATCATAGATACTTTTCAATAACACGTTTTAGATTTCCTAGATCATTCTATGTTCGATCCCAGAAAGCCAAATACATTCTGTATGCATTTCAGATGGAGAAAATATAGTCTTATTTCAGGACCTTCAGCAGATCGACAACACTGATTTCATGTCAGCATCATATGGGATGGTCCTTTAAAGAAAAAAAACGGATTGAGAATATTCTTAAAATTCGATTCAATTTATTCATCCGGCATCGAACCAGGGTCTTCCTGGTGAACTTACTATGCAGCACAGCAGAAGATCACTATCTCTAACTATGTGTGGAAATTCAAGCAAAAATATTGGCTGCAACTACTTCAAACGACGTTCTACTTTTCTCTTATATTCCTTATGTGAGAAATTTTAATGAGCTCTGGCATTGAACCAGGAACAGCATGGTGTTATATAATATTTTTTCTTAAACCGAGTCTTAATATACATTTTCTATCTAAGCAAGAACTCCCTATCATTTCGATAAGTGCATGAAAAAATAATGAAAAACTACCCCAATGTGTTTTATATCAGAGATATATTTACCGCCCAGCATTGAAACCGGGTCTTTCTGGCAATATTTTCCAGCCCTTTCTTTTCCTTTTGAGGACCTTCTCGATGTGATATTGACTTGAAATTTTTATGATGAATATGCTTGCAGAATGCAAGAAACGTTTACTCGTATTGAATACAACTAAATTTATATTTTAACTTTGTTATTTTAGATGGGGGAATTCACTAGTGAATAAATAATAAATAAGCTTATTCAATTCCATCACTCACCTCTTCAGGTGATTCTACCTCGTAATAATCGTCAGCTTCTCCAAAATGCTGACCTGGTTCAGGGAGATGTCCCAAAAAGAAAATTCTCCAATTATATGAATAAACAAAGCATTTTAAAAACCCCATTTCATAATCGTGGTAACTACCTTCATGATGTTCTCCAGTGGAATCTCCCACTCCATAAAGTCTACATCTTTTTCAATGGGGACCTACAGATAAGAAAATACATTTTAAGGAAACCTTGATTCAGAATTTATATAAAACATTGTACTTAATACTAAACACTGGATTTGGACCTAAATAATTTGAAACATTGGATGAATTCAAACCTCATGACCTGTAACATTTCATTCCACTATCTATCGTATTGTGCGATCACGCAACAATGCTTGTTATGATGTTTATCTTTTCGATCGTTCCAAGTTTATTTAAAAAGTTATTAGATCAAAATTGCTATAATTTATTTTTTTACTTAATATTTATATAATAATAATATTATTTTATTTCACTTTCCTCTATAATACAGTCTTAACTATATTTAACAAAACCAAAAAGTGGAATTTAGGCATTCCAGAAGATTATTCTTTTATAGGGATTGCCATAGCTTTAAATTGACATTGACATGTTTTTCGGCATACATGTATTACAAAACAAATTTTTTATGTAAAACGCTTTGAGGTTATAATATAAACAAAGTATAGTGAAATATAAATAACAAAATGAAAAAAGCACTAGAGAAAACAGAAAAAAAAAACAATATATATAATTACTTAATAAAAATTCTTTCACTGGGTGGATACTTTTTTTGGAAGTGAGGAGAACAACTTGGGAGCTAAATAACAATAAAATTGCTTATATAATTGAACATTAGGTTTAGGGATATCAAAACAGAAAGTTTTTCTTAAATTATATACGAACAGGCTTATTCGTGTGTCCACCAATATTACAAAATACCCTTAAAACCTTATGTATAAAAAGATGTGTAAGTGGTAGTATTTTTAGATTTTTATACTGAGGAAACAAAGACTCCATTCTTGAGGAGTGCGTCATAATTATAATAACTTATTAGGGCTGATTATGTCATTCCAAAGATGGCGAATTGTCAGTGTAATCTACTTGTAATTGTAATAATTCCAAGAAAGTAATTGATACTCGTAATAATAGTATCTCTTATAAATATTATAGCAAAAGGAACAGACGATTTTGATTAAGATGGAGTGCAACCAAAAGTGGTTATTTATTTATTTTAAAGCAAAACCCCATAGTAACCAAACATAATACATTTACAACAGTAATCAATTACACTTAAGTCAGAGCAAGTGTATTCGAGGCCAATTACTTTTTGTGGTAAAATTCTACTTTAAACAGTCCTAAAGTAGAATTTTACCCTAAAATTACATACTAGTAGAGGCAAACTAAATTAATACGACGCGTAGATCCACGAAATCACACTTTCAGAAAAACTCACGTTTTTCTTTTCCTTCGGCAAAATGAGCTCCTTCTTGGCTCTCTGCGCGTTCCTCTCGTAATTCTCGAACTCTTTGACGATCCCCAGATAGTCTCTGCATACATATTCCGGCAATCCGTCATCCAAAGAAAAGAAATCTGAAGCAACAAAAGAATTACTGGTAAATTTCTAGGACTGTGTGAAACTAGAAATTTACCGAATTACTTAAATACAACCCGAACCTTGAGGTTCACTCGAAATCCTACCCCAAAAACTATCAATGAAATGTGACGAGCAATCACACAAGTTTAGGGGCGATAAAAGAGGATATCTAACACATAATGAAGCGAATACAAGGACGACATCAACCATTAAATGAAAACAGCACTATGCTTCGGCATTAACAACTTATACCCAAGTCGTAGACAAAGTTGATAATTTCGTAAATTGGGATCTCTACGGATGACTGATCGACGTAGATGTTGGAACAATGGCAGCTGCTGCTCAGGCAAATTCTGCAGAGCAACTTCAGCTTCCTTTCAGTTATTTTTCAGAACATAAAAGGGGCTTTTGCCGAATGTAAACAAACGACAGATGTCCAAGATTACCGTCACAAGACAACTGAACACAGCTGATGGATTAACTCCTCGCGATGAGCGCTGCAGGCGGCTGCAGGTCTATGGATTTCGCGTCCGTAAATACCGCGGGTTTTGAATATTTCAAATTTGATTTAGGTTTCGCTTCCGCAGTAAAATACGGCGAAATAAACTAACACAATTATTATGTATTTTGAAGTGAGACATTTATTAAATCATTTCATTTTAAAACAAGAAATAACAACTTAATTGTGACAGGATTTTAACATTACGATAGAATTACACATTTTCTATCATGTTTTGAAATTACCTTGAGGACAAATGTCTGACAACATTCATAAATTGAAGTGAAAAACAACAAGTCCAACTCATGAAATCACCAAGAAACATCTGAATAAATTATGGCAACAGTAATGATTGAACTTACGCATTTTGTCTTAAACTGCAACTTACGACAAATATCAATAAAGAAATTGATTTTATTTCAATTGAGATTTCAACTGAGCAAGGGTGTGTAGGAAGAAACAGGCGGTAGGGGCTCCTAAAAAGGAAGAAATTACTAATTTACAGATTTTTTACAGAAGTGGAAATAAAATCACTAAAATAAAAGAGGAAGCATGTTCTTTTGCTCTAATGGAAAAATTTCTGAAATTCGGTCCCACTTGCATGATATCACCGTCTTTTCAAGCAAGTCGATGCATAAAAATACTCAAAGCAATTCCTATACTGATGAGTGATACAACTAGGTACCATGAAGTGATTTGATTGAAGTAGTTGATTATATAAATACATATACTGGATCATACCATTCAAAGGCCTTTTATTAATCACATCACATACCCTTCCGTTAAATCATAAAGCTATTAATGTGAGAAGGTTCCTTGTATGATAATTTTGATGTTCAGAATTGAATGGCTAGCTGTATGGGATACACGTCATCTGGTAACTCAGAAATAACCAGCCTACTGTCTGACTATTATGACAAAAATTTTTATATGTCAAAAGAAGTCAGCCTACTTTTAGGCATCTAATTATATTGAAATAGAGCAGTTGGAAATGTGGTAATATTGGTGAGCTCTGAAAAGTATTTTTGTATTGAATCTGATGTTGCTTTCTTATGAAAATTATTCCAATGCTATTATCAAATTATATATTCAAATTACAACAATCATTATATTGATTAATTTATGGCAATGCACTTTTATAAAATAGGCAAATATGCAGACAATCATGAGTCCAATTAAAGTATATTTTTACTGTTTGAAATTATTCTTACATCTTAACATATAAACTAGTCTAACAATTTTCTTAGGACAAGAAGAAATCTTTCTTCTATTCTTCAGGTGTCATATCTGTCTGACAAAGTGGATCTCCTTTATCATTGATGTACATCTTTCGCTTTTTTCTCCAAATTGTTGTGCGTGACAATTTAGCATATTTACCTGATGACATGGTTTAAGTTCTCTGCCTGTTCGTGCGCACCAGCGTACCCAATTCCTTTAAAACCCCGCCATCTCCTTTACCTCATTCTTTTATTTCGCCCCCCTTTTTTGTTTTCCTAATTACGCCAAACGAGGGCGCTCAAGTGGTTTTTTTGCGCCGGTAAGTTAAGGTGCCGGAGACAACGTGACGGGACAGTGAAGGACACGGACCACGAAAAGAAGCAGGTGCGTTCTCTCCGACGAGGATCGGTCGGAGGTGTGTCTGCTAGAAGAGGTGAGCGTCCTCGTACCCTTTCTTTCCCTATTTTTCATTCCTTTACCCTCCTTCAATTTTCGCATGGTGTGTACAATCCGAGGTGGTCCCGCATCCGCGATACTTCACTGCCTCTTGTTTCTATGCATCTACAAATTTTGAATACGAGCATAGAAAAAGTAACAAATGTGAGCATAGCATTGCGTTATTTTTGCTCGTTTTGCTTCACAGCTACTGAAGCTAACATTGTCAATCCGCCCCCGCGTCTAAGCTAAGTTGCTGAATCAAGAGCAATCGGTTTCCAGGAGGAGGATATATTAATCTTCAAATCTTTCCAGACTGTGTTAATTCCATAAAATGGAAAGGTTCATTGATTTTGGAGATTCTTCCAATGATAGTATATTGTCCGTTAATAGTTGTGCCTCCGCTTCGTCTAGAAATGGACGAAAGAAGAAATGTGCTGGTGTGCTGTACTTTCACGTGGATGAAAGTATAAGTATTGAGGACGATGTTCTGCAATATATAACTGGGGAGGATATTCCTAGAAAAGGGAAAGAATTTGCCATAGACTGGAAAATGTACAAGGCTACGAGAGTGTCGGTTGTTAAAATAGGAGGTAGGCAATCTAGTTAACTTACAAATAAATTATCCTTTTGTAAATGTTCTGTTAAACACTGGCAATTTTTGTTTTATTTAGCTATAGCCTTTTAAGAAAACTTTCTTTTTGTTTTAGGTACATACACAGATTGCAGAAGTACCCAATATCTCTTTGAAAAGTTAATTTCATTGAGTACTGTAACACTGCAGGAAGCCATAGACCTCTGTGAAATCGAGGATCTCGCTTATGCAAAAGAATTGAAAATGGGCCTTCCAAAACTATAAATATCAGCTCTGCTTCCCAAGGTATAGGTGTTTGTGCCTATCCCACCTTATTTTGGGATGCAATTCCCATTGGAATGGGTATTCAGGACAACCTACCTGAAAATCAAATTTACAATAACTCAAATATAATGCCACCACCTTGTCCTATTGAGATGCTGCCAGAAGACACAGCGCCATATGTCTCGAAAGAGAATGTGTTCATTCCACATGAAAAGAATGATGAAGTTCAGTGTCACATAGGAAACTTGACCTCAGAACTTGAAAATGCAGGTAGGTGAAATTTTTAGTTAAATACAATGTAAACGGTGAAACGTAAGATACACACAATAAAAATAACGTGTACCACTAATATAATTTTTTATATGAATTTTGTTCCTCTTTCTAAATACATTTTTAATACATCAATTTGTATCAATACTAATTACTAGAATTAAGTATTACTAAAATAAAAGTTCAAATGTCAAAATAATTCTTTTGCAGATGATGCTCGTCAAAGAGCTGAGATTTGCTTGAAGTTTGCAAATATATTTTTAGCTTTGATGACAAAAAGGTAAGAAATTAGATGCAAAAATTAGTTTTACCAATAAAAGCGTTGGTACAACATTGTTGGAAATTTTCCAAAATTTTTTTCTTAAATATGATTTTTGTTAAAAATTGTGCTGTTTTAGATTTTAGTCTACAAGGGGTTCGACATTTGGATTGGAAAAAAAGCTCTCAAGCATCGTTTGGAGCAAAGTAAAAACCAACCAAAGAAGTTGCAGCGGTTGCTCCTTATTGAAATTAAGATTATGTTATGCATCTGGTCTTTCAATTATGTCTTTCCACAACATTTCGGCCAAATCGATATATTATAGTTTTATTATTATTTTATTTTGCTTTGTATTTAAAGATACATATTTTAATAATAAACATTTTATTAAACTTTATGCATTGTTTAATTTATTTTCCAATCATGAAATGGGAGAATATTATTTCAAGTGAATTTCAATACACTATGGTTCAAGGGAGTTTTAACACAGACTGTCTTGAAACTGTGATGCATAAACTGTGTTGTAATCCTGTTTCAATTTCAACACAATTCCAAGACAGTCTCAACACAATTTTTTTTCATGGGTAATTTCAGACGTAAAATTCAAATTGAATCTCATTCAAAGTATGGTGATGGACCTTTCTGAATAGATTCAAGGGCAGAGTAGTTCTGTGGAGGACCCATATGTTGATTCAAGTTGTAAGCTACTAACGTTTTGGTGTTTTTTGCTTGTATATCTTAAAAGTGAATTTAAAAAAATTATTTTTCAATGTTAAAAATTTATTTTTCATTTTTTTCTCATTGTCCTTGTCCAATTTCATATAAACTCTATGATTTTGATATTTTATTCATTCTCAACCAATGTATTCAATCGTTTTATCATGCTTGAAATATTTTTTGTGCTTTTTCTTTCTTTACACTGCAATTCTTGCAATTTAGAATTAGTGTCATTTGTGAAGATGTTTTATTTGATCGATAGCTTGAATTGAATATTTATTTTTCCCATCTCCTTTGTATAGTTTTTAATTCTCTGCTTGTCTTTCATAACTCTTTATATTTTCCTTCATCACAAAATATAGTTCTCTATTTGCTGGTTTTTTCACACACCCCTTCCTGTGAGTGTTTTCCTGCTGTTTTTTCCTGAGCCCTCAGCATAGGTTTTTTTAAATCTGCTTATTAAATTTCTTCTTTTGCAATCAATCTCTTTCTTTCTGTTTCTCATATGATGATGGGTTAGGTGTAAGAAGAGACTTTCTCGTCTCAATCTCGCCAGAATAAAGGCTTTTTTATATAATTATTGTATCATCTTCTCAATGTAATCTTAATGTTCATCTCTTTGTCATTTATAGGCCCCCTCTTCTTCTGAGCAGAAATCTATGGATGATATAGAACTAATTCTTTCTGTTGGGAAAGCTAGGAATGATATATTTATTGGTGAGACCAATATTGATCTGCTTAACTAAAACTCGATTGCAAATTCCTATGACACCTTGTTTCATTCTTTAGGTTTCTTTAGGTGTATCAACTCTTATACTAGGAAAGAGATAAGATTTGGCAAATTTTGTAAGTCATGTATTGACCACATATAAGTGAGGGGTAATCATTAGTTCTAGCTTTCAGCTATTATTAGATTAATTTACTGGATATAAACAATTCCCTAACAACAACAGTGATTGTTGAACTTGCATATGAATGTAAGGGAAAGATATCCTTCAAAAGAATGTATGAGGTTAGCAGTTAATAAGATAAAAATGAATACAAAATAAATTTAATGAATGTGTAATAAACACATTACATTAAATAGGACAAAGAAGGGAAAAATGTACTAAAAAATTGTCACAAATATTCAAAATAAAAAGCAAATGCAGTGCAATCAGTCTGTAAATTCTGCACAAATTAAAAACTCAAGATCTTCTCAAAATAGCAAACTAACGAAATCTATGTCTTTTTTTAATTTTCTGATCTCAAACCTTTTTCTTGAAATTATTTGTTATTATTCTTGAAAATTTTCACCATAACCCACTAATTGAGAGTAAAATATTTAGGTCTCCCACAAAAGGCCTTCTTTGATACTTTTTGTCAAAAACGAAGATTTTCATTTATTTTTAAACATAAATAGAAAGCAAATTTTAGTTTTCTAGTACAAAAATATAAAGTTTAGAATATTTATTAACAGCAAAAAATAATACATCACTTGTGTAACATTCAAGCCTTTTTAATACCCTGTACAATCTGTATATTTAAAATAAATCAAATAGATGGGTTGAAATTTGAAAGATAAGCGTATTTGTTAAAAAATTAAGGTTAGCATGTAGATTCCGGGACGCACATTTGTTAAGGATAAAGTTAAAATAAGTAAAGAAGGGAAATGAATTTTGTGCAATTTTTTCCATGAATTATTCCTTATGCACCACGGTTTTCAAATTATGTAACAACGAATGAATTGTTAGTTCCTCCTGAAACAGTTCTAGATGCATTTCAGTGGTGCTGGCTGCATAAGATAGGGGAGAAACCCAACAAGAATTTGGTATTGAGAGGAATGAAATTGCAAATGTACACTTGGAATAACCTCGATTTTTCTCCTCTAAATTTGTTTTTTTTTGGAGGAAAAGTGAAGCAACACAAACTCAAGTATTCCCTCCATCAACGCTCTCCCTCTTCTTACTTGCAAATTCATTGAATCACACCTCAAACTGACCAAACTCTCTTTCTGCACTCAGAAACACCATTGCATAATACAGTTGCCACTAATTGATGCTATAGATTTTTAAAGCATTTCCATTTTATTCAAAGCAGATATATTCAATTAGAAAGTGTTCTTCTTCATCAAGTCTTGATCGAGTCCAGATTAACAGTCGTCAGGGGAACTGGCTGTTAATAAATACCAAATTAAATACTTTTTCGTTTAATTCCTCTAGGTTCCCGTAAATTTGAAGATTAAAAAATGAAATCCACGACCGAAATAAAAATCGTTGATAAATTTCTTTTCTTTTCGAACTTGTCTCGAATTCATGGAAACATTATTTCTTATTTGATTTTGTACATGAAAAGATGCATGAAAACTGGTAAAAATGAACTATAAATGCATTTTCTCAACTAAGTGGCAATTCAATAAAAAAAAATCGCAAGTGACCATGTTCAGAAGAAAGTTGCTTTTTCATTCTACATCTATCTACTGAGTTATCAGCATTTCTATTTATTGGTGTGCTTATAATAATCAATAATGATTCACTCTAGAACTTCCAGCAATGCGCTACCATGGCAATTCAAATAACATCGGAAAATATTTTATAGAATCAAATTCGGAATTTTTCCGGTAAAACGGTTCTAGCGAATTTCCAGATACCCTAAGGTATGTACCATTAAGTAAGACAAGTTAGCGTAAACTAAGAAAGCTAATATTTCATTCACCGAAATTTTATTAAAAACAAGGACTAGGAAGTAGAGAAAGGAAGGAACTAGAAAGTAGAGAAACCTAGTACAGAAGTTGAAGCTACTAATGCTGTGAAGGAAGAAACTCCATCAGATAATGAAGATTGGACTGTTGAGAATGAATCTGCAGAACAACAATCCACAGTAAATGAAAAGCCTCAGTCCTCTGTTATGTATGGTGAAATACTTTTGCTTTGCATGTATCCACTTATAAGCTTTACTAGAACTTTAACCGCATCTTACTTTCTCTGCATCTTTTTATCGAGAGTTCAGGATTATAAGCCTTCACTTCCACTCTGACGTTAAGATGGTTTCAATACCTCTCTACAAATATGCACCAATACATAACAATTAAAGTAGATCAAAAAAATTTTTGAAAATTTGTAGTTCAAAAAGAAAAATGCAATATTTTACGTAAAGGTCTTTCATCTACCTGGCTCTACCGATAAGAAAAATTTGTTTAAATAATTAAACTTTTATTTCCAACCTGGCAAAAATGCATGACTGGTTCAGAACATTCTAAAACTCAGCTACTATGAGAAAGAAGAAGTAAAAAGTTTCTTCTTTTAATTGGGGTACATAATTTTATGCTCATTCCACCACTGTAGAGGATTTTTGTTTCATTTGCTGTAGTGCAAATGATTGGGGTCAAATCAAGCATATACTATAGATTCATTCTTTAATAAGGATGGAATAATGTTTAATAGATTTTATCGCACGACAATGAATTGAGTAAGAGTTTCCCAAACTTATTTGCAAAATTATTACTCCTTATAAGATAATTATTTATGTTAAGAGAACAATATGCTCTGTCTAATGTGATAAAAGTTCAATCGCATGAATGTGGCAGGGAATAGATTTTTAGGCACTCGAGTGCCAAATAATGGACTAATATTCGAACTTCATGGGACACTTTTATTAGACCAATTTACAATTAAAGATAAAACGAGACAAATATCAATACACAATTTTCCAGACAATGTTCAAGCAATTGCACTGCATTCTGCTAAGTTAGCTTAATCAGCACATCAAGTTGCGAGTACACCCTCCAGCTGCGTGTTTTTCTAGTCTCCAACATTGGCATCCTCAATATTTAAATTTTTGCTGCTTCAATTCCTTGAATTGATTCGTTCATATGAAGTTTCTTCACAGTATACATATCATATCTGAAGGTGCGAAAAAATTATATATTGCTCTGATGTAGAATTTGACTTCAATTCGATGCGAAGCTTACTCATTAAATTACTCTACGCACAAGATAAACTCATTCTACGGGGAAAATTGAATGTAATGATTATAACTTTCATTGGTTAGATGATGGCAAACTATGTGAAAATTAGATTCCGTGTGAACATTAATCATGCAATAATCTCATAGACATCATTAAGTAGTGCCTTCCCAATTTTCCTTTACACCAAAACAATTTGAAATTAACTAAAATAGAGTATGGTGTAGAATATCTCTGGCAATGAACAATCATTGTTTTGGGATCAAAAAAGCTAACGATCTTAATAAGAAATAAATAGATTAGTAAGACAAGAGTTGCTTATTCTTCTCTAGCTGAGGGGTTTGCTACTTTCAGATCTGTTGTTTTTGGGTTTGAGAATTAACATTGGAATGAACCATTTAATGTGCCAATGAAATGCACCAAGTGGAGGATACTAAGTCCGAGTTTGATTTGCAAGCCATCAACTAAGCTATAAAACTATATTAATAGACAATCAAAAATTATGAACTTAATACTTAACCTCCTGTATTTGTAGCTAATGCCCTTCAGTTTATTAGAAAATATGACGAATTTCTAGCTTTCAGTGTTATCACGGACTTGTATCTTTCGCGGAATGAACCTTATGGGACAGGTAATGCGCGTGACATCAATGGGGAAACACGTAATGTTTATCAGCTGCTACAATTTTACTCATCTGTATTGGTACATCGATTTAAAATATATCAGAATGCTGATTAGTGAAATTATCCATACTAAGGAACAATTATTTTTCATTTAAGTCACGAGGTAATCAGAGGTGGAGGCAGCGTAATAAAGACTCGAGCTCCAAAACTCAATAACTCTATGAAGTTGGACAACGCTAAATATGGAAGGTCACTCATTATCAGCATTACTAAAATTTATTTAATTTGTATCTGATATATCCTTTGTAATGCTACGAAGCTTATGCTACATATGATATTATCCACAACTAAAATCACCCCATTCTATATACATTAAAATCTTTTTACTATTATTTATAAAACAAAGGCATTATACATTTCTTCTATGGCTTCACAATCGTTGCTTGCACATAGTTTCCATACACATCCATCACTCCGTAAACTGTTTCTGGAACTGTGGTCGGAATTGCCCCTTGATCTGTTCCATTAAAAAAGAAATGCAGCGAACCATTTGATTTCCTCATAACACCCACACGGTCACCAACCTGTGTGTTCATAAAAATAGGTATTTAATTAGTTTCTATAGGACCTAATGAGAGGAGAGATTATAATATAAAAACAAAAATGAAACTCTGAAGAATGAGAGAATGTTTCACATATTTATGGTATCATAACCAGTAAAAGCTCTAATCATTGAAACAGAGCTTCAATTGGATGCAATTGATAATTATATTGTTTTAAGTATTAGTGTAAATATCAACTATCATGAAATATTACTCTTATTTGACAATGCTTGAAGTACTTTCTCTCTAAAGAAATAAAACAAATCAAAAGACTTAACATTCCCACTGCAGACGACGTAGATAGAAAGGTTTCAGAAGATAAAAATGTCAATAAGATGAACTAAGTGAAATCACGGTAAATAATTTGGAGTTCCTTGTTTTATTCGTTTCACATCAGTTTAATAAATGTTTAGCCATGTCATGAAATAAACTGAATTCAAAGTTTACTATAATATCTTCAGTAGATAAAGGGAACACAAATTTCATCCCTCTTTAATTCTCTCACACAAGAGGCATTGCATTAATGAGTTTCATTCTTTAACTTATAATATAGTTATGAATTCAAAACTTGATGGTTAAAAATTTTTTTTTAATACTGGTATTACTATTGCTGTTTTTAGCTGATCGGGAACTATCCCTGTCTGCATACTGATATTAGCAATATAAGCGAATACTTGAGATATCGCTGTTTTCACTTCTTTTATTACAAATGCCGCCAGTTCGTCTACACCTTTAGAACTCTTAGGTTTCAACTCCATTATAATATTAATTACTTCTTTTTCATTAGTCGGTGCAAAGAATATTGACTTACTCAACACTCGTTCTGGGAACCATTTGCCCTGAGCATCTAAATTACGATGAAGATCTAAGTCGCAGTTCCGTAATTTCGTGGTTTCAATAAAATGAGTATTAAATTAGTTCACTATCTCCTGCGTTTCAGCTAAGTAATTTCCATTACCTGTTCTAATTCTGTCTATTCTAGAATTTCTTAATTTCCCACCAATTATTTTTTCTAAAATTCTCCATTGCTCACGGGTGTTATTAGAGTTACTATCAAATACCCGCATGTAATACCTTTCTTTACACTTCTGTATATCTTTTTCGAGCCGCTGTTTATAGGATTTATAATGACGTAACATTTTTTCATTAAAAGGCTGTTTCCGAATTTTATTATAAAGTAAATTCCGTCTGGCAACTCTATAGAATAACGACCTCGTCATCCAAGGTTTAATTAGTTTGTATTTGTTACTTTTTATAACTATGTTGGATGCTAGATTAATACAGGACTTCAATTTGTCCAAAAAAAGACCATAAGCCACAGTTGGATTATTTTGCGAATAAACATCATCCCAAGCGCAATCTGACAATAGATCTCTTAATCGGTGGAAATCAATATTTAGTTTAGACTGATCCGGCTGATTTTTATTTCCTTGGAGATCAGTAACATATATATTACACTCTGTCATATGATGGTCAGTAATATCCAAATCAATCGAATTTCCTTCGTACATGAGGTTGTCCCTGCTTCTACAAAATACATGATCAATGCACGTTTGACTATTTTTTGTTACTCGGGTTGGAACAAATATAAGCTGTTCCAGCCCATGACTAGCCATTATGGTTTTATACTCATTAACAATTTCATTACATTGCAAAATACATAAGTTCATATCCCCAATTATTACTAGGTTTTTATCGTGCAATCTATCAAGAATATTATCCTCTTCACACAAAAAATTCTCAATCGGTAAAAAGTGAAACCTATAAATTCCAATAATGGAAATAGAAAGTGATTTACTAAGATAAATGGTTACTTGAATCATATCTGCTGATTGCAAATCACTAAATACATTATTAGTACATGAATAATTATCAGCAACATATACAATCACCCCTCCAGCTCTCCTCTTATTATTGCATTTCGCAAAGACTTTGTAACCAGTTAATTGATAAGCACTTAATTCATAATCATTAATCCAGATTTCAGACAGAACTATTACATCAGGAAGCTTTTGCAAGTTATTTAAATACAATGTGAAATTATCAAAGTTAGTCCGCAAGCTTCTTATATTTTGATGAATAATGCTAAATTTATTAGAAGTATCTTTAGATTCATTTATGAAGGACACCTTACTTGAATGAAAATCATTTAAAAATGTTATAATTTACTTAAATCATTTAAGTTTCTCAATACGATGACAGGTTGTTTTTCTGCCTTCCTCATCAGTATTTTACCTCCTCTTATCCACAAATAAGCGTAAGCCTTTGTCTTCTTAACCTCACGAGCAGCATTGAAGACCCTCTAGAAAAAGGGAGTGTATATCACTAAATGACATCACTTCACTTTTCGTTATTTCCACCGTCTTCATTTCAGGATTTCGACTCTGCCGTCGTGAAGCCTGACAATCTGAACACATCCAGATTTGTTTGCTGGCTCTAATTCCGTCTATATCGTTTTTAGACATAGGATTCTCGATACAGTGGCCATGGAAACTTCTTAGACACTCATGACAAGTGATGAAAACTGTGCTGCGGACCGATTTTCGACACACATTACACACACTCATGTTGGGTAATTTTGACAAAATACTCAATAAACACTGCTTATTTTTTAAACAGATCACTTTAACGATAACTCTAATATCACTAAACTTAGAGAAATTCAGTCACACTATGCATTGAAAGCACTCGAAATTTCACAGCTTGAAAATACTCATGGCCTTGGTAACGCCACACAGAACGAAAGCACATCCACTCAGAACAGAGATCAGTTGAAGAGTCGGACTAAATAATCTGTATTATAGATGTATGAAATGTGTTAAAGAAAATGCTTCTTCATGTCCATATTGCATACCAATTCAAAGGGTTGATTACATAAAATATTTAGGAATTTATTTTGATGAGAACCTAAACTGGAAAGAACATATTAATAAATTGTATTCTGAGACAATCTCATCAATTAGGAAATTTTATTTATTAAAATATGTATATGTCCATATACTGTGTTAATTAAGGTGTATCATGCTCTAGTGAACTCGAGGCTGCAATATGGTATTGTATGTTGGGGGGGTGCATTCATTACTAATTTAAAGCCATTAATAGTGGCACAGAAGAAAATTATTCGAATTATGTCAAGAGCGCATAGTACTGCACATTCTTTTCCTCTATTTTTTAAGGCAAAAATTCTGCCACTGAGACATTTATTTGTATATAAAGTGCTGAGGATGTACTATAATCGCGGCGGTGATGAAAATAAACCATCACCGTATATTTTAAGATCTAAACAAACGATAATCCCAAAACCCAACTGTGAATTTTTTAGATATTCTTTTTTGTATATTAGTTCAAAATTTTTTAGTTATTTACCGGAGAACATAACCACTGCTTCAACAGAAATTAAGTTTATAAAATTAATTAAGGAGTATTTATTTAAATATGATGATATTGAATTTATGTTTAAAAAAATTGTATGAAAGCTATTTTGTTGAATTTTATGATTTCATTATTATAATTTATTTTGTAAATTTTTTGATACGCATGGTCTTCATTTTATCTTATGTTATCTTACAAATTAAATTGCTTGTGTATTATTTGCCAAGTAAATGAAGAGTCGGTAACCCCGAAACAGGTGGCTGTCACCTTAGGGGTACCTATATTCCTGACATTTGTTGTATAAAATGTAAATTATGCAGGGCTGAGGAATAAAAAGATTTTATTATTATTATTAATTGCTTACCTTCAATTTCATAGCATCAATCCCAGATTCTCTTCTAATAATTTTTCCATTATGGTATATACGGTGTCTGTAATAGAGCCAAACGCCATTGCTATGGAAGATACGGTTCATTAGATAAACATCCACAGACATTGTTACATCAAACGATATATTTAAAAATGTATTTATACTTGAAAGAGATCCAGTGATTCTTGAAAGAGATGGTGGTAGGATTTAAAACTGTGACTCCAAAACTGAAACTACTTCCCCATTTGTTGATAATTTTGTCCAACCGCACTTCAAAGAGTTCATTATCTTTCAGAGGTCGATTCGCTATCACGCTGGCTTCACCTGTGGTTGCCTCGTAACTGGAGTGAATAAAATACTTTGTTAGTATGGTTACTACCATTAATTAACTTACTTATATAAATTAAAATTAAGTACCAGTATAGATCAGTAAAAGTTTAGTATCTGATAAATATATACGTGTTTTCCTATTGACACCATGCACGTTAACTAGTCTAAAAAGTTCAGCCATTGAAAGAAACAGGCACCAGCCAAAACGAGGAATTCATCATATTTTATAGCTAAGTGAGGGATATATTCAATAAATTTAAGCTAACAAACTTATGGTTATATACTATTAACTAAAATATACTTAAGGTTTTATGTTTTTTATTGTTTTTAAGGCTTTATGAATTTTAATTTAGCCTTAAATTTGGAAACCCTTGGTTTGAAGGAGGCTTTAAGATACCATAAAATTGCTCCGTTGAAAAGAAAATCTTGGAAGGGACTGTTCTATCACCTCTATGATATTCATGTATAATTCTAAACTTGACATTTAT
This sequence comes from Sympetrum striolatum, assembly GCA_947579665.1. Classification (NCBI taxonomy): domain Eukaryota; kingdom Metazoa; phylum Arthropoda; class Insecta; order Odonata; family Libellulidae; genus Sympetrum; species Sympetrum striolatum. The sequence continues at coordinate 157,565 of CANPUZ010000026.1, forward strand.
TTATCTAACCTATGCAATAGTTAAAAACATTGTATTAATACATTATTCCCATCTTGTAGTTGATGTAATTCCCTGAGTTTATTTAAAATCGCTTCGAAGCTCAATCATTAATAGACTTCTACATTAGATTAATCTAGAGATGTTTGTACCCTTTCAGATGCGGAATGGGACAACTGGCTGTCGGGCCAACTGTCCCGCTGGGTTGGGTTATACAAAATATTGTGTTTTTGAATAGATATATTTCCCATTTCCGCAGCCAGTTGTCCTACACCCTTTCAGATGTGATACGAAGAGGAAGAATTACTAAAAGAAGTAAATCCAGAAATTGAAGTAGCGAAATTTAAAATACTGAGGATACTAAAGTCGGAGACTAGGATAACACGCAGTGGCAGTGTACTCCATTTATAATTCAGATGATTGCAACTCTACATACAAAATAAGCTAATTTTGCAGAATGCAGTATAATTGCTTGAGAACTGTTTTCAGGATTCTTTATACTGACTCATGTCTCGTCTTTGTTCTTTATTCGTTTAATCTTTGTTCTAATATTAGTGTACTATGAAATATAATTAAAAATTCATTTTTGTGTATTTGATACTAAATTACCTAAAGAATTTTTCCCAATAACCTGCGATATTTATTTCGCCAGATAATCCAGAACTTATTGTCCCCGTTATACGAATAAGTTTCTCAAATGGAGTAAAATATTTGCAAAAATGATTAAAATAATATTTACTCAATTTGTAGGGATACTATATTATTAATCACATAATTATTATTTAGGAATGATTCTTAAAGTTAACATTATTCGACAAAATCAACTCACTCACCTTCGTGCAGCGGTCTGTTTATCATTGCTGAGAAAAATATTAGCAGCAGTCCTCTCATGGAAATGCAACGGCACCTCCTCTTCAGTTTTGTTATCTAAAGGAAATGAAATTACAACATATCTCGTTACTATCTGTTATCTCAGCTGAGGAGATTAGATTCAGAAACACTTCAAAGTAATTATTTTTTATAATCAATCGATTCGGCTGAAATGTTGTGGAAAGACATAATTGAAAACAGATTTCTACTTTTCCACAAAGGTTTCAATTTAGAAACTACTGTTTTCGGTACATTACCATCGTCAGGTTCACACACAACTGAATCATCAAACTGCCGAGGCTTACATTGCAATTTGAGTGATGACAGATAAAATACAATGTAGAAGTTGGAAATAGACATACATGCAATGACAACCAATCAGGAGGTAGGATGGGGAGTGGAAGGGGAAATTTCATTAAAAGTTTCACTTAAGATAATAAAAATCATAACATCTATATACTATATTGGTGATTTTTCCCTCCGAAACGGTTTCTGTATGGGATTCACCATAGAGTTATGCTATAATTAATTTCCATTGATCATCACATTTAACACATTGAGACTGTGAAATATTTTTTGGCTACTTGGAAGTGCATCGTAAAAGCTTACGCTCAGAATAATTTTTGCTATCGGATCCAGCAACTGTTTCGATTTGGCTCTGATGAGAAACTTTACTCAAGGAAACAATAATAGTTTATCAAGGGGCTCTACCCGATTGAAGGGTGATTAGTTAATGATTTATATAAAGATTGGAATTGAATAACTTAAATCGATGTTTGTTTTTGCTGTCAGTAAAATTGGTATCTAAGTGTAGTAAGTAGGGGCTAACCTAGTCTACATTTACATTTAAACCCTGCAATCCACCAGTGGCACGTGGCAGGGGATGCCCTAATTTATAGAATCTACAGAATCGTCATTTAATAATACTAATAACTGGGCTTCTTTTTTCTGTAATACTTTGATCGAATGACGGTTTCGGCCTTGCAGCCATCATCAGGTACAGCAGTACTGGCAGATGGACCGTCTCAATGGGATTGTAGTGGCACCTCATATCTCAGTAACAACATCACCTTCACCTGCCCATTGCTATTTTTGAGTAAGTGCAGTAGAGCTCCTCTCGCTTAAATATGTTTAGGGAATACAAACTCTGTCAGTATTTTAAGTGCTGCACCTAATAATAGTGGCGAGGCTGAACCCAGATAAATCTTAGCTCGATACTAATCATTGCGTACTACCAGCAAGAACAAAGCTCAAGTGGTGGTGAGAAATAAGTAGGTTTCGCATCATCCTCAGTGACTTGTTTTGTTGATCTTCTTACGACCAAAGCACAAATGATCATCGCAATGGGAGATCGCCTTCTATTTATACTCGGTTCTCCAGCTAAGAGGATAACCTTCACCCGTTTTTATTTGTTTTTCTTAATGTTCGTCCTCACTTTTCCTCTTATTGCTACTGATAAGACAACTTTTCAGCTTCCTTAACATGTTCGTTCATGATGCCGACTAATCTATTCTATCTAATAACGTGAATTCATATTTTCAATATTCGTGAAGTTGAAATATCCTCAGGTGTGGAATAATGAATTTCATTACTATACATAAACCTGCAAATCCGACTGATTGAAACAAATTCCTGGGCATTTTTAGATTTATAATTTACAGTTGAGCTGGGGAAAAATTGAAAATTCCCAGATTTTGTCCTAGGTTTGAGCCCAGAGAGAATTATATTTTTCAATAGGATTAAATGGGGGAAACGAAAAATGGCCATGCAGAGCAAATTTCTTTCATTCATTAAAATAAGAAAATGTGCGCATTCAGCAGTGAGACTTGGGCTATATTATGTCTAAAAGATCAAAGTTTTCTTTTCTTGGGACTGATTTTAACATTCCGATACATGAAAGTCACAAAATTTTAGTTTGAATGCCAATTTATTTTGGTTTTTTCTCCTCCTTTCGAAGATTAAATCTATGACAACGACCATTGTTTAAATTGAAAACAAATTTGTTGACAATACTAATTTCATACGCCATGATGAAGGTTTGGTGCATTTTTAATATTTTTTAAGGATTCATTCCATACATGTTATTACTGAAGGTTGAAAAATGTAACTTTCATCAAAATGGACAGCAAATATCTGCACGGTCAATGAGTTTTTCGGAAATACATACTGTGATGACATAAGCTTATGTAGAGGATACGAGACCATGTATCAACGAAGATAATCGGAAAGGTCATGTAAGTAGTGAGATTTTTCGAAAATGAAGTACATAGATATTAATATAAATTAATAAATAGGGATATTAATGTAAATTAAAAGAATTAAATACAATCTTTAGAAATAACATAATTGCAAGCAATATGAATCATTAGTTTCACGAACACTATAATTCAGTAATATTTTATTTCATAGCTCACTTAACCAAATACATTTATCGTATACAGAACTCAGACTAAAACGTTCCATGTATGCTTCACTTTCATACTACATACATTGTGATATATTGTCACCGAAAAGCTCAAAACGGCAACTAAACCCATTGCTGCCCGCCTTTCTTGAAGGACCATGTTATCATTGAATATCAAGGAATTGTAACTTTCATCTAATTGAACAACAAATATCTATTCAGGAAATACATGGTATCATGGAGCGATGTTAGGATATCGTTGTTCTACGTATATGGTGGATTGCTTTTCGTGTGTGAGTTTCTGTGCATTTTATTATATGCCTATTAAGTTTCTTCTTTTCTATTTTAAGAGTTTAAAGTTTTTTGATGTAAAATTTGTGATTTGTGACCACAAGGCCATCAGCAAAGTTCCGCAGATTAAATAAATCAGATCAAATTTTTGAATGTAAAATTTGTGAATACTGGACACAGTTAAACAACCATCACCGTTTGTACTGGTGGTTAAGAATCGCGCTAAATGAAATTGGTTAAGTGTATATATCGTAATATCTTCGTTTTCAATTAAGTAGGTTTTGCTGTGCGTAGAACGTCAGCCTAACCAAGTCTGCAAGTCTTCTTAAAAATTTCGTCGGGGCTGTTAGGGGTAGTTGGATCTATGAATATATTTGTGATTTTTTTGCGGTTCGTTACTGTGGTAAATTCAAAATAATTAGCTACGGTGACTTTTATAACAAACTCACGATATTAATCGCAAATAAAGCTTTAAAGCAAAGGAAGAAAAATCAAAACAATCCGGACGCGAACCTGCGACCAACGGGTTTGAAGCTCAGCGCTCTACCACTGCGCCACCTGAACGGTGAAAAGGGAGTGGAAGTTAAAAGATAATGTTTGATAAGCAAATCTTCTTTCCCCATTTTCTCTCGAACCCGGGCCTATGGGAGAAAAACCCGTATCACTTTTTACCGACTCACTGTCTACTTTCGAATGATATAAGTCACATCATGATTCTGAACATCGATCTGACATAGTCTCCTTGTCAGCCTTCTAGGATGAGTGTCATGCCCGGCAGTGATGGGAGTAAGGCCATCTCGGTCATCATTCCACGAAACCCTTACACAAGGAATGACAACAAAAGAAGAGAGATGATAGAAACGAGGGTGGGGACATGGAATGTTAGGACAATGCTCAGGAAAGGGAAATTGGAAAACGTAAAGTTAGAAATGAAGAGGTTCAACATAAATGTACTAGGGTTATGCGAAGTGCGGTGGAAAGACGAGGGAGACTTCTGGAGCGATGATGTTAGAGTCATTTTCAGTGGGGGAAATACTAGCCAGAGGGGAGTAGCTGTAGTGTTGGATAAGAAAGCGGGAGAATCCCTGATAGCCACCGAGCTAATAAGCGATCGCGTTATGTCGGTAGAAGTGAAGTCTGAACCAGTAAACACGGTTAAAGTTCAGGTGTACTTGCCCACTAGTGATTACAGTGAGGATGATGTAGATATGGTCTATGAACAAATAGAGGAGGTTATGGGAAGGGTTAAGGGCAATAAGAATCTCGTTGTTATGGGAGACTGGAACACGGTAGTTGGGCAAGGCAAAGATGGTGAAGAGGTGAGAGGATTCGGTTTAGGGAAAAGGAACGACAGAGGACAGAAACTGATCGACTTTTGCAAAAGAAATAATCTATGCATCACAAACACACTCTTTCAGCACCACAACAGACAAAGGTACACATGGAAAAAGCCCGGGGATACAGATAGGTACCAAATTGATTACATTTTGGTAACAAAGAGGCTTAGAAATAGTGTTAAAAACTCGTGAAGTTTTCCTGGTGCTGATGTCGACTCGGATCATAACCTGGTCATGATGAAAACCGAGATTAAGTTTAAAAAGATCATTAGACCAATACGTGCACCCAAATGGAATTTAGAAGCTCTAAGGGGTGGGAAGTCTAAAGAATTTCAAGAGTCGGTCAGCAAGGCTCTTGATAGTAAGGGGAGGGAACTAACCACTAAATTTGTGTGAAGGACTGTGCTCAAAAAACTGTTGGGAGGGTTAAACAAACTAAAATTAGAAAACCATGGGTAACTGTAGAAATGTTAAATAAAATGGAGGAAAGAAGGAAATGGAAAAGAGTCAACACTGACCATGGGCGCAGAATGTACAGAGCACTAAACAACCAACTAAGAAGGGAAACTAATAAGGCTAGGGAACAGTGGTTGAAGGGGCAGTGAAATGAAATAGAAAAGCTGGTGGAAAGCGGGAGGGCCGACCTAATGTATAGTAAAGTAAAGCAAATGACGGGGAATAGAATTAGTAATAGAATGGTGATGGTTAAAGACAGTAAGGGAAGTCTATTAAGGGATCCAGTCACCATAAGGGGACGATGGAAGGAATACGTTGAGGAATTATATGGGAAAAACATGAAACCCACCAGCATAGAAATAGAAACTGAGGAAGAAGTTGAAGAAGACAATCTTGGACCTGGGTTAATCGATCGTGAAATAGAACAGGCATTGCTGGATATGAAAGGGAATAAACCAACAGGGGTTGACGAGATCCCAGTGGAGTTCCTTAAGAGCCTGGGGGATAAGGCCAAGAAATGTTTCTATGATTTAAATAGGAAAATTTATGATGAAGGGCAATGGCCAGAGGATTTTACCAAAACTATCTTGATTCCTTCACAGATAAAGAACAAGGCTACAGAATGTCGGGATTTTTGTACAATTAGCCTAATCTCTCACGTGGAAAAAGTACTTCTGAGGGTTTTGAATCGACGGGTCGAGGAAAAAATTAAAGGGCTAATCGGAGAAGACCAGTTTGGTTTTTAGAGAGGAAAAGGAACGAGGGATGCAATTGGGGTGATGAGAGTACTTGCGGAACGAAGCCTGGAATTTAAGACGGACTTATGTGTATGTTTTGTAGATTTTGAAAAGGCTTTTGAAAGAGTCCAGTGGCCAAAACTGATGTGGATATTAAAGAAATATGGGTTAGACTGGAAAGATAGACGTTTAATTCAAAAATTGTATCTGAATCAAACAGCCTGCGTAAGGATAGTTGATGGGGAATCAGAGTGGGCTGAATTGGGGAGGGGGTAAGACAAGGGTGTCCTATGTCACCAACACTTTTTAATATGAATTAAATTAAATGAATGAATTAAAAAGGAACATATAACTTTTTGTAAGATTTAACTCAAGACGTGAGTATTTCATTATAAAAATTCCTCTATCGTAAAAATTATTTCGTATTCATTGTAAATAATCTGTAATACACAATTTGGCATCGATTTCAATTAAAACATAAATAATTAAAAAAAGGCGTTATTCGAAAGGAGCGGATAGCGGTGTCGCCAGAAGAGCTCCATCTGGTGAATTTAGTTGTAGTTAATTTGCCCCTAATGCTCCTATAGGCAGAAGATATGACTTGCACAACCCTGGTTAAAGTTCACCAAAGACTTATAAAGTATCTTTTGAAAAGACTTTACAAAACCTTCATAAAAGAAGGTTCTATGATGGCATTATATGATAGAAGATTAAGGAGTGCAAAACATTTTAACACAAAAGCATTATAAATTAAAAGATTAGAAATTGAAATAAAATTATAGATAGAAATAAAAAAATGAATTATAAATTGGAAATAAATTTGAAAAGTCTGTGAGGTTATAATTTAAAAATTAGTCTTGCGATACAAAGTAAATTTTATAAAAGTTATTTATCAAGATAAACATTGCATAATTAGTTTAGATGAAAAAAATCTTGGTAGGAATGGATTGATGTAGTGCAGATCACGGTAAGTGAAAAGAAAAGACATAATTAAACCTTAATTAGTAGCGTGGGGTCAATTTGACCCCAGGCAGTGGATGTCCTTCGTTAACACAGAAACTAATGAAAATATATCAACCAAATTATCGTTTTTAAAGATGTGTTCTATGCTATGATTATCAAAATTTTGTTAATTTCAAGAAATAAAATTATGCAATTTAGGCAGAGTTACAAAATTTACAAAATAAAAATTTTAATCATTATCTCAACAACATTTAAATAATTTTTAAGTGCCTATAAATTAACTAATTCATTGCTAAGCAACACAAAAAATGAATTTCTAAAACAAGTTTTCTTGGATGTTTTTAGGATTTTAATGAATATTTTTCAAATGCTTCTGAAATGTTTAAAATGCTTTTGGGGTTCACAAAATACTTGATTAAAGCTCACTGAGTAAATCTGTGTTCATATATTTCCAATATACGAGGATCATCCGGAAAGTAGTACCCGTTAGTGCCGCATGAAGTGCTGACGACGCGAGTAGCCGCTGGACAAGGTCAGATAGCTTCAGTAGTTTGTCTGCCTTCTCTGAGCCAAGTTGCGTGACGCTAGCATTGCCTGTGTTGTTTCTGTGATTGTTTACAATGTTTAAAAAAATTGAGAACGCCGCCAGTTGTGAAGTGAGGGCAGTGATTAAATTCCTCAATGCAAGAAACGTTCGCCCATGTGATATTCATCGCCAATTAAAGGAGGTGTATGGAGACAATGTAATGGACGAGTCGTCTGTTCGGCGGTGGTGTCGCAAGTTCAACATGGGGAGGGGGAACACGCACGACGATGAGCGTTCGGGGAGACCGTCTGTCATTACAGACCAACTGGTGAGCTCAGTTGACGAATTCGTGAGGAATGATCGGCGCGTCACAATTGATGACATCTGTGAGCATTTTCCCAATGTTTCTCGAACAATTGTTCATGAAATTGTTAAAGACCATCTGCATTATGCAAAAATTTGTGCAAGATGGGTCCCTCGCATGCTTACAGATGAGCACAAAACCAAGCGTATGGCTGCAGCACTGACGTTTTTGGGACGTTATTCTGATGAAGGAGACTCTTTCTTGACTGGCATAATTACTGGTGACGAAACATGGGTTTGTTATGCATCACCTGAGAGTAAACGACAGTCAATGGAGTGGCATCATGCTCATTCACCAAACAAACCAAAAAAATTCAAGACAGTTCTGTCCACCAGGAAACTCATGGCAACCATTTTCTGGGATCGACGAGGTGTATTGCTTATTGATTTTATGGCCCGTGGAGACACTAGTAATGCCAATGCGTATTGTGAAACATTAAAGAAATTACGGCGGGAAATACAAAATCGGCGGCGAGGTCTATTGTCTACTGGTGTCATTCTCGTTCATGACAATGCCAGGCCTCATGCAGCTGGGATAACACAAAGACTTTTGCAGCAGTTCAAATGGGAAACTTTCGACCATCCACCGTATAGCCCGGACTTGGCCCCTTCAGATTTTCATCTCTTTACACAGCTTAAAGACTTTTTGGCGGGGAAAAGATTTGACAGCGATGAAGAACTTAAAGAAGGAGTGACCCTGTATCTCAATGAGCTGGCGGCGGAGAACTATGCAGCAGGAATACAGAAACTTGTCACACGTTATGACAAATGCCTTAATTTGCTTGGAGATTATGTTGAGAAGTAGTTTAAAGTATCCTCTTTCAAATAAAATTTTTTATGTTCGTTAATATTTACTTTTGTGTCTTAATTTCACGAACGGGTACTACTTTCCGGATGACCCTCGTAGCAACAAAGAGCTACGCAATAAAAACTTTTGAATAGTTTGTTTTTAAAAATAGGTACCCTTACTATGTGAAGTTATAAAATAATACAAAGTAATAAATAATACACAGTAATTTTATAAAGATATTAATCTAGATAAACATTCAATAATTAGATAAGATACAAAAAATCTAGGGATGAGTGAATTGATGTAGTTTAGATCACAATAAATATTATTATACGAGTAAAATGTAGCTTGCATACTGCAAGCAGATCGACAATACTAATTTCAAATGGGCATCATATCGGTACGGTCCTCAAAAGAATAAAAAAGGATTGAAAATATTATTTAAATTCGTTGCAATTTCATCGTCTGGCATCGAACCAGGGTCTTACTGCTGAACTTACTATGCACCACAATAGAAGATCACCATCTCTAACTATGTGTGAAAATTCAAGCAGAAATACTGGCTACAACTGCCTCAAAAGACGTTCTACTTTTCACTAATGTAAATGGCTCTCTGGATTTGAACCAAGGACGATCATTGAAATCTAAAACGTGTTTTCGAAATTTATCTATTATTTCTATGTACCAAATTTCAAGTTTTAATATTAAAAGGAAGAGTTTCAAAATAATTCTTAAAAATTGGATCAGTTACTGATTGTAGAGACGCCTGGTGTCAAACCCAGGAGACATTGGTATCTGTGAATGCAGAGTTTGATTTTTAAGGACTTGATCTTACTTTTTGCAAAGTTTGAAGTCGATATCATGCCGGGAAGTACCTAAAATTTGTTTCCGTTATCTCCATAAGAAATGCATTGAGGAATGTAAATGGCCCTTAGGGATCGAACCAAGGACCATCAGAGAATTGCTAAAATTTGATTATGAAACATTTATGATATCTAACCCCATTCTGAATTTCAAGTTTCCGGGAAGGAGTCCAACAAAAATCTTCAAAATCGCCACAATGCATTTTAAACGGCCGAGTTTTGCCCCGATCTAGCATCAAACTATGGACAATATTCGAAGATGTCTTTTTGGTTTTTGTTGAATATGCACGGTTTCTAGCGATCCCTTGAATTTCATTTCTCTACTTTTCCAGAAAGTGCCACAAAAAATTTTCGAAAATCCCTGCCATGTATTCTTATGGGGAAAATCGCGACTTTGGGGCTTTCTGGAATCGAACCCATGACACCGAGGTTCAAAGTAGGCATTTTTCTGGAGGTTACACGTTATGGCCAATATGTCATAAAAATTTCAAGGCAGTGGCACTTGTGGAACATGGTTAGAATTTTGATCCCCAGTGAGTGAGTGTATATATATCTAGGTATATCCGGAGAAGCGTCTATATATAATAGATACTATAAATATAGCCTGATATTGAACATTGATAAAAAATTTATAAAATTATGAGCAAGGTCCCTTATCTTTGTTATTATTTTATTAAACAAAAATCGACATACAGAATGGCTGATACTTCACTGAGAAGATCCTATGCAATTGTCTTTCTTTTTAATTTGTAAAAAGTAAATTTGATACATTGAAACAACTGATCTTTCCTAATAGTGTAAACATAAATTGGCTGACGATGACTCAATAAACAAATCTTGCAACATTTATCATAAATGCATCAATTAATACTCTTATGGAAGTATCCTTCATCAATGTGTTTCTTATAGCAACTAAATATATACATATGATATATGCAAATCAAATTCGAATTCAATTACAGTAGAAGTCTGTTATAACGATTATGGCATATAACGAGAGTTGTGTTATAGCGAGTGATTTTTGGCCGTTGTCCGTCTCACTGCAGAAAGGATAGGGAGTTACGTCCATTATAATGAGTGGTCATTTCGGAATTATCGTTATAACGAGTGCAATGTTTGTCTTGCAGGAGGCATATCTCAGAATCCTCAATTGACGTGAGGGACAAAGTCCGACAAACCAACAGTTATCTCTTCAAACGGCAAATAAAATTACATACAAAAATTATCGTCACCTTATTCATGCATTTGTTTTCCACAAGTTGCTTTGCCCTTCCTCAGCAAAGATGCTTCAGGGAGCTTTGATTAGAAACTTCTCACTCTCCCCTTTATCCCTATGTGCATCGCATCCTCTTGTCTCTTTTCGCAGGGATAATTTCCCCTCTAGTCAGAGCCAAAATTTTCAATCGAGTTCCCATCACATTGGCATTCAGTGTGGAATTTGTTTTCATATCAAACTTGGCACCAAATCATCTGATCCAGGACCAATGGGAATATAGGAGATAAAAGCAGTGCTGATTCGGATTCCCAGGGTAACCTCCCTTGTGACTCTGTTGTTGCTTGTAATGAAAGTGAATGAAAAATATCTCGAGAAAGCAATTTGATATGAATTGAGATTATCTAAGGACAGACCATTATTTTTCGATGATTATTGAGCAATAATTTTCCACATTTTATATTGGCGGACCCAGTTTCATTGTGATGTATTAATCAATAAAATTATGCCTTAATTCGAAAATAAGGTGCCATCGTAAGAAATGGGCACCCCGAAATTCAAGCATCGGACATTGATAAATCATTTCCCCCCCTAATGTAATGCGCTCCTTAAGATATACGGTCACGCCAGTCTCTGCACCTTATACGCCTGTACTATACAGGCATACGCTAACATATACGTATATTTCATAAATATTGTTTATTAATATTATTTATTTGCATATACACTGTACAAAAAATGCCGGTAATTGTCTATGCCTCAAGTCCTACATAAGTGCCAATTCAAAATCGTTCATATGAAAATTTTTATGGGTAGCCAATTTCCTTTAATTAAAAACTATCAGCCTACAGTTTTATATTTAGTGCCAACATCGATAGTGGTTTGGTGGAACATTTGCCGAGTTATATGAAACCAGGGTGAGCCTAGGATGCATCCAGCCCCACGCTGCGGGACATACCAACGAGAAGTATTGTACCTGAATCTAGTTTGCAGTTGATTCTAACGTGCACCCCAAGTTTTGAGGCGAAAACAAGACCCAAAAGGGTGTGCGTTATTTTCAAGTAAATACGGTATTTTTATGCGAACATACTTTTTAAACGCATTATGAAGCATTAGCGTAAAGATTAAAAACCCTGCGGATCCATTCTGCAGCACTCACTGCTCTTGGATTCAAGAGGACGGAATTAGTAAGACTTAGTGTTAGAAATCAGCTATAACGAGTACTTTTCCGATGTTTGTCAGCTCTCGTTGTAAAGCCCGTCATACACGGTACAATCTAAAATAAAATATTGTCGACAATATTTGATTTTTCACTTCATCTCCGAGAGCCCTCATAAACGATACAATCTAAAATAAAATATTCTGTTTTTTAAATCCAACATGGCGGATCTGCGAAACCTGATTCTCGCTAGAATGAAAGGGAAGGATCTCGGCTTAAATATGCAGGGAAGGGCAGAAAAAAGGAGATTTTTCATACAATATAATACTAATTGTGTGGTAGTTGGCCACCTAAAACAAAACGGGATAGAAACAGTTTCACATATGTAAATAGATACAAAACTCGCTCACTTACAATGGAAATGAATCTCTCTGACTATCCTCGACCAAACCATCCTGGAACAATCCACAAACAAAGAAAATACCACAATTGTAAGGATCTTTAATCAATGATTATAACTCTATGATTATTGCTTATAATGTTTTTGAAGTTTGTTCTATTACGTCAGCTGCGAGCGTGTACAAACACGCCATTAGGTTGCGTGTTGTTTGCCTTAATTCCCTGCAATACCAATGGAATTTAAAATTAAATGTTAGTAACAATAAAAGAAACACAATTACGGCTTGTAGTTTAATTTATTGTTTGTTTCAATTCAATGTTACTTTTAATTTTTCATGTTAATATTGAATCAAAATAATGCTAATATAATTGAGACTGATATTCATAGAGGTATAAGATATATTGCATTTGGAATTCATTTCATTTTTGTGAAGATACGCGTATTTTCCGTTGAAACAAATAGTGCTTGCTAACTAATAATAGAGTATTCGTTTATTTGGTTGCTAGAACAAAATCACGTTTGTATATATTGCTGCCTTTTGGATGATTTCGACGGCAAAATTTTCCCTGTTTTTAGAACGTAAACATACATCGTTTGAAGTTTTATCTACAAAGCCGAAAACATTAATCTACATTATAGCAGGTGATATCATTCATAAAAATATATAGCTTCAATCAATTCAATTTCAAAAGTTAACGTACGGTTTTATTGCCACAAAATTTCGGCTCTTCTTCTCAATACATTTCTTATGAGCCTATCTTTCGCATTGATTCGTATGAGAGCTGAGTCCAACAATCACCTTTGTCGTTAGGGAATTGTTTATGTCCACAGAATTTTTACCAATTTTGTCTGAATTCTCTCAATTTCGACTCGAATGCGATATTCTAAGACCAAAATAAGAATCTTTATTCAATTTTCTTTCTTTTGGTATTGATCTCGATTTGGTACTACCATTATTTTTGATCTAATTCTTCAAAATAAAAAATGCCTGATATCGATCAAAATGAACTTTGTGTGCATTTATAATTAGAGAAGATAATACTGGTCCAGAGTCAAACCAAGGATATTTGGATATAGATTTTAGCTTTCTGCATTATTTCTCCATATAAACTTTAACTATGCCAAATCTCAAACTCCACCGTTCGCGAAATATCCTTAAAAAGGGATCCAAAGTTTTCTCTTCACGTATTAATATGTAGATTAACTCTTAAATAACGTATAAAACTAAACTAAACTAAAGTAACTAATCTAGTAACTACTAAAGTAAACGGGTATGAGTTTTTAAAAGAACTTTTTCCCCTCAAGAAATCTAGAAAGCAGCAATTTCAAAAGGTAAACAAGGCAATGGAGAAGTTAAAAGAGCGCGTCAGACAGTGTTGCAAGTGGCGGAAATCGACTTTGGCCAATAGGAAAACCTGATACATCATCTTTGACATCCTCAAACTCAACGAGTTCAACTTCCTGACACCTAGGTGACAGGATAGTCTAAATTGTGAAAATGGCCGATTCACAATATTTTTGGAATAGAACAAGTTCGAAAATCTGAGAGATTCTCAAAAATCAGCCAATCAGGAAGAAGAAGGCGGCCATGACACACAATATTTTATTTTAGATTGTACCGTGTATGACGGGCTTAATAGACTTATACTGTACATAATATCATGTAGCATTTATCTATCTTTTTGAAATAATGAAAATAAATAGTATTTTTAATAGTGAATTTCCTGGTCATAAATTACACTATGATTAAATTTAAGTTAAGAGTATTTTACAGTGCAAATAGCGTAAACATCCCGATTGCCTACGACCTCACTGGCCTATGGAGTGAAAGAGGGGGGTTAGGGTAGAATGATCAGAAAAAAATGCCGATTTTCTGTAATGTAACAGTAAGAAAAGGCCAACTTCCCTCAATTTGACAAAGGAAACCCTACCTACCCTTCTCAACTCATACCTCCCCTTGCACAAGTAACGGAGGGTGATAACACAAATCAGAATGCCTGCAACTGAAGTTCTCATTACCTTCTGGATAAGAACCTCTCCAGCATCCATCCTACCTGGAGACGATCAATCTTCCTTGCTTTTGTAGACGTTGATTCTTCTTCCTCATTATCTAAATTCATCTGGCAGAGTAAGGGTTTTACAATCACCTGCAGCTGCAAGTAAAAGACAATAAATGTTCCTTAAATTACATAAATTTCAGTAAAAAACCATAAAATTGATATTATATTAAACCATATTAAAAATACTAAATTTATTGATTAAAAGAAATAGAGAGTATGTATAGGTTATTGTCATTAACTGCATTGTAATTACTGAAAATATTGCAATTAATTAAATTATAAATTATGTCTAGAGATTTAAAATGCAGACTTAAAATTAACTTTACTGGAAAAGGATTACAGTGACAACTAAAAAACACATACAAGAAATATGTAAATGACTTCACATGTAGTATTCACAGCACACCGTTACGCCAAGCAAACCAATGAACATGGCCACTCAGTCAAAACAGGTTGTTCTAAAATAAATTTATGGAAAAGTATACATCATCTTTATATTATGAATTTCCACAACAACACAGCCGCATCCATTGATTTTATATAATACGAGTAAAATGTTGCTTGCATACTGCAAGCAGATCGACAACACTATTTTCATGTCGGCATCATATCGAGACGGCCATCAAAAGAAAAAAGTGCATTGAAATTTTTCTTAAAATTCGCTGAAATTCCATCGTCTGGCATTGAACCCGGGTCTTACTGGTGAACCTACTATGAAACACAATAGAACATCACCATCTCTAACTATGTGTGAAAATTCAAGCAGAAATATGGGCTACAACTGCCTCAAAAGACGTTCTAATTTTCACGAATTTAAATGGCTCTCTGGATTCGAACCAAGGACGATCTTGGAAATCTAAAACATGTTTCTGAAAGTTATTTATGATCTCTATCTATATGCCGAATTTGAAGTTTCTATATTATTGGGAAAGGGTTCAAAATAGTTCCTAAAAATTGAATCAATTACTGATTGTAGAGACCCCTGGTGTCGAACCCAGGACCTACTGGCAGCTGTGAAAACATATTATGACTGGCTTGACCTGATCTTATTAAATGCAAAGTTTGAAGTCAACAACTTGCCAGGAAGTGCCTAAAATTTGCTTCCGTAATCTCCATATGAAATGCATTGTAGGATGTAAATGGCCCTCTGGGATCGAACCAAGGACCATCAGCGAGTTCTAAAATTTTATTATGAAATATATTTATGATATATATCCACGTGCCAAGTTTCAAGTTTCCAAGTCATCTGTAAGTAATTTAAAAAAATACTAAAAAATCGCAATGTAAATTAAACGGGAGAATATTTGCCCTGGCCTAGCATCGAACCAAGGATAATATTTGTAGATGTCTTTGTGGTTTCCTTTAGATATACACGGCATCTAGCGATGTCTTGAATTTCAACTCTCAACTCTTCCGGGAAGTGCCTCAAAAAATTTTTCGAAAATCCCCACCATGTAATCTTATGGGGAAAATCGCGACTTTGGGGCCTTCTGGAGTCGAACCCATGACACCTAGGTTCAAAGTCGGCTTTTTCCTGGAGGTTGCACGTCATGGCCGTAACGTCGTAAAAATTTCAAGTCGGTGGCACTTGTGGAACATGGTTAGTATTTTGATCCCCAGTGAGTGTATATCTAGGTATATCCGGAGAAGCTTCTATATATAATAGATAATTTATTTGTCCAAAGGAAAAAAATAACACAAAGTTTGTTTGTCATAGGATATGTCAAAGAAAATATTGTACTAACGCAGTAGAGTAAAGATGAGCCTATCTAATAAAATAAAGAGCTAAAGTGTGTTTGTGTTCATATATGGTTATACATATATATAAAAAGCAAACTTCGTTCGTCCGTACCCCTCTCTATCTCAGAAACTATTTGTCATAGAGCTATGAGACTAACCGCATTGTATTTCTAATAAGATAAAAGCCCCTCGAAAACTCATCTCTATGAAGGCTCGAGTTCGAACCCAGAACTCCATAATACGTTTCCATAAGGAATGCACGTATAGTTCGTTTTTGTACCTTGAAGATTGGAAATAATGGTCCTACCAAGTCAAGAGAAGTACCAAACGAAGTTAAATTAAATACAGAGTATTATTATTGCCGTGAAACACACTTTTCGAATCGAAATAACGAGAACTATGACAAAATAAACGAGAATTTTGTAAAATGTCGCCGTAGTAAACAACGAGTCCCCCTGAAGACCAAGGTGATTGTTAAATCCGATACATTCGTTTTCCCACAAGAAAACACAGTGATTTTAAGTCCATACCGAATAAATTTTCAAACAAAACACTTAGATCTGGTGCAGCACTTAAAAAATATGTACCCTCATATTGAAGAAACGTTTTGTTTTACTTACCAAACGCATATAACCACAGCAATATCAAACGAAAAAATTACACTTCAATAAAGTTAAATCGTACTCGGAAGGCTGTATAACATGTAAGAGCACTCGGGATCTCAATACCTACAACAATATTGAGCAATTTAATACTAGCAGTAACGGTATTCTACTTCGTTGGGATTATTTACATCCTTTGAGCGCCATGACAGTTCTTATCGACTGTGACTTCGATTCGACTTCGATGTGTCGAAGCCATTGCTTATCGCTTTACACTAAGGCGGCTGAAAAGAATATCTTTCTTCTTCCTCAGTGTTCATTCTACCAATAGATTTGCAGAAATATATATACCCCTCGTTTATCTGTCTTCCTCTTCATTTCCACGTAGCTTTTACAGCCAACGTCCTCCATTATCTACTTCAGAAACTGCGAGGTCTTCTTTCTTTCTTTTTCCCTTTCTAACTTTTCCTTCGGTTATTAACTTCAGGATCCTGTCGTGTGTCAGCGATTGCCCTACAAACTTAACTCGTCTCTGAACTATTGTTTGCCCTAATACGCGTTATTCCTATATCCTTTGCAAAACTTTATTTAACCTTGAATATTTTTCCGGTAAATTTCTAGAAGAGGTCTGTTTGGGTTTTAATTTTTTTTTCCCACTAAATGTAGCCCTATTTCAATGATATTTTCAGGGATGATACTTCAAACATTGCGGCTTATTATACAAATTATAGCCAGTAAGTACGTCATGTAGTTACTGGCATATGTCGATTATAGTGAGCGAGGTACAGGAATTGGCCTCCATAGGCCATGTTGGAAGTGTTAGTTATGGCATTTTGACGCCAGATGTAGCGGTGATCGACGAGTTTCAACTCTCGGAAAACGTCAAAATTCCGGAAATGCAAAAAGTCGATGGGTTGAGTTGGGTTGGCGGGATTCCTTTATTTACATCGTACGTAATGATGGAAGTATATGACAATAAATGGAACCCCGCCCGCCCAACTCAACCCATCCGCTTTTTGACTGTGTAGCAAATCCGGTAGTGGGCATCTGTTAGAGTTGAAATTACAGAAAAAACCCCTACCGGAATTCCAAGGAAATATCAGAAATGGCCGAAAAGCAGACGAAAAACGATCATTTTCGGAGTAAAATTCCCATGAAATGGGAGTACTTAGGAGTGATTTCTCATCATATATATTAGCCGCAATCCTTCTTCTATAAAATGGAGTAAGAATCATAGTTCTATCTTCAATATGAAGGGAGATGTAGAATTTCTCCCAAACAGACCTCTTCTAGAAATTTAATTTAACATTTTTCCTTACCATTAGAAAAAATTTATGCACTGCGATAAACCATGGAGGTAAATTTACCATTTACCTTGATAACTATTGTATACCACTTATCTATGACTTAGAATGAGACAGAATGACAACATAAGCTTCATAAACTCTCACGCATTCTTGTCAGTGGATAACATTTCGATGATCAGTTGTTTTACTACCGCGAGCTAGAAAAATTCTTCAAAATTTTATGAAATTGAATAAAGTAATATCATATTATAAACGTATATGATAGAAATCGGTTGGCAATTACGTATTCGATTCAAAGGTACATATTACTGTAGCAGCTTGGGAAAGTGGACATTCTTCATTCTTTTCAAACCGTTATCTTCGAGAATCCATATATATATTTTGCGCAGTAGGCGTCCATCCGCTATGCATTTCAGAAATGGTTTGATTTAGAGACATTAAACAACTTGCTACTTGATCTTGCGAATAACAAACCACTAGAAAACCATTCCCGTTACTGAAAAGAGTCGGGTTCGAACCCAGGTGCCCATAATATGTTTATATCCGAAATACACGTAAGCTTCACTTTAATGAAGCATGACTTGTTAATTTTGAAAAATTAAACTAGAAAGAATAGTAGTAGAAAGTCGAGAAAGGCACCAGAAGATGAGAATATAAATAAAGCTTCTTATTATGTTTAAGGAATATTGTTTAAGATTCAAAATTACAATAATTTAGACAAAATAGCGAAAATTTTGAGGCTATGAATAAGCCCCTTCCAAATAACGCCGAATGAGATTGTCAAGCTCTCTAATTTGAGTTACACATCGAGAATTATGCCTATAATAAAGTCACATTTGTTTATAGCATCGTATTGTTAGCATTTTTCTATAAATTTCCTTCATGAAATCGGGAGATATGTTTGAACAATTTAAAGTAATATTCTGACTTCAGCGCTTGTTCTTTATAATTCAAGGCTCCTTGAGCATCGATTTTGGACTTCTGCAACCACATAAGAGCAATTTAAATCGCAATATTATATATCTAGTATGAATATAGAAGGAGAAGGCAAAGATAGCATCACAATGGTTAATTGTACAATTAATGTTGTACTTTTCTATATGTTATATTATAAAATAAAGAACAACTTTGTAGAGTGCACAATCTTTACTATTCTCAAGCATGACCTAGGTTTCGTTACAGAGTAACATCTTCAAGTGAAAGGCCTAGGAGAAAGGAATAAAGATGTTACTCTGTAACGAAACCTAGGTCGTGCTTGAGAATAGTAAAGATTGTGGACTCTACAAAGTTGTTCTTTATTTTATAATATGAAGGAGTTCCACAGAATTACACCACAAACCGTCTCATTTTCTATATGTATTTTATCTCGAGAAGTATCACAAATGTTATAGCTGTATGTGAAAAGTGAATGTTTTCATTTATGCAATGAAGTATGAAGATAAATTCTTTTACTTTAATTGATAATTTGCCTATTTTTTAAACAGAAGTTTTCGTGATTCAAGAATGGATTTCCATAAGCGATGAATCTCTTTCTAAAATACTTAATTTTTTTAGACAGAATTTTCTGGAACCCATCAACCATGTAAAAAAGGAATTCCTTTTACTTCTGTTCCCTTTTCTTCTGGTTGACTGTGACAGGAACTATGAACATGCCTTAATGATGATCATTATGATAGTAAGTAAACATCTTCTACTGAAGTTCTACATTACAATAAATGAAAGATACATATATGTTACAACTGATGTATTCCTTTCAGTTTCTCCTTCCAATATATTTCTTTCAAATAGTCTTTTTCTTTTTAACCTTTCTTCCCTTTGCATCTGCCTTCTCCTAGTAGAACTGAACTAAAGCGATAATTACACTGGTTCAACCCGATGACTCTCGTTCATTTGTCACAATTTTGCTTTCGCCGTTGTATTTTTGAGCGTCCGAACGATGGAGCTACTGGTACCAATGGTTCCAAAGCTAAGGAAGAAGGAGGTGGGGGCAGGCGTTCTCTTCGAATATCCAACGGAGCTCATGCGGCCATTGACGCCATTGACGTTATCATTGCGCTTCTAACGCGGTCCTGATATTTTCTTCATTACTCCGAAAATTGTGAAGATGAAGAAGCTTCGCTGTATAGTATCAAGGTGTACTTCCACCAGCGAGCAGCCAGATGTAAGGTTTTTTGTTATTCCCAGAGCAAAGCAAACGTAAGTAGAATAATTTTGGTTAATAAGTGTCCAAAATGGAGGACGTAAGGTGAAGTAAGAATTTTTGTATATAAATTGTAGGGACTGGAGTATAAAGAAATTCGGCGATATATACTTTCGAAATTCGATAATTAAAGAAGCAGTTACATTTTATTAGCTGTCGAGGACATGCAATAAGCTAAACTATTTTTCAATAACTTCTGAATTCCCATGACGCCATATTTGTGTGCAATCTTAATCTGCGATTTTTTAATTTCTTCCATAATGGGGATTAAGGAACTATAACTATTACATGTTTTGTGTGCTAAAACATATTTCTCATCATGTGGTCATAAATATTAAAGAAATTGAATACATTTATATAAAACATTACTTTCGAAATAGTTAGTAAAATTTCAGTTCTATTTCAGTTATAACAATAAGGTTACCATTTCCTTAGGTGGACAACAGTGAAGTGGTGATGAACATAAATAATCAGATAGGTAATCTTTTTATCACTGGGAAGATGGAGTTGGATTATTTAAGTGTATGCTTTCAAAAAGAGTAACTTCTAAGTCCTTTAAAACAACTCTGTCATATCTCTCTCATAAAACGTTTGCTACAAGCATGGTTTCATATATTGAGGGCTACCTGTTTCTTAAATGATATTATATTTTGTGTTTTTTTTAATCAATTATCTGCACATGGATTGAATTTAAGTATATTCTATACAAGTGAGCTTTCTTTTTCTATGACCAATTTCTGGACCTACTTCAAAGTTAGATTTCAGTTGCAATTCAAATGCTAAATTTTGTGCTAAAACATATTTATCAGCATGTGGTCAAATAGAATAAAACAATTAGATACATATTTGTAAATTATTATTTTAAAAATAGTTTTATAACTTTCAGTTCTATTTCTGTTACAACATTAAGCATTTCCTTAGGTGAATGAGAGAAGTAATTATGAAGGTTAATAAACAGATAAGTAATCTTTAGTCACTTAGAAGATGGAATTAGATTATGATAGTGCATGCTTTCAAAAAGGGTAATTTCAAAGTGTTTTAATATACCTCTTTTATCAAAAGTTTGCTAAAAGCATGGATTTATATATTGTGGGCTATCTATGTTTCCCAGATGATCATATTTTACTGCTTTATGTTTTGTTAGCATTGTATCATATAGTATTGGCTCCCTGAATTTTCTAAATTATTATATATCACTGCTTTGGGTGTAGTTGCATAAATTTAATTACTCCTTCTATGTTATACTAAGTTGTAGTAGGATTTTTGTTATGGTACTTTTTGGCTAACTAAGTTTCATTAGGCTACTGCATTATGTTCTGAGTACCTCTTCTTTAATTGTTGATGCATCCAGAAAAAAAAGCTTTTGGGTCTTGGAAGGTATACATTTTGGCAAATTATTTTCTGCTCCTCTGTTAATTGCTGGAATTGTTTTTTTTTTTCAGTTTTGATTGTGAGCTTTGGGTAGCATTCTTGGGGAATGCTAGTGTGCAGACTAGGTTGGCAAAGGAAGAAACAATTCTACATCTATGTTCCCTTCATTTCCTTGAAAAGGACTACACTAACTTTTGGAAAGAGAGGCTAATTAGAGGTGCTTAGCCAAAGTGGTTTGCTGGAGGTGCAGCTTCAAGAAGATGCTGTGTGGGAGTGCTTCATTGTGGAGACTATTGACAAGAAGGAGTGCTATACTTACCCAAGTGAGAACTTGGTAATCTGTGTGAGTGCCACCATAATTTTGTGATGAGGTACCTTGATAGTGGTTCACCAAGGGAAGGAGTCTCTCATGCCACATTGGAGATACATAGTGCAAGTGGTTTGTTTGGGTGGATGCTGGGCTGCCTCATCCATGGTGATTACAAGACTAAGAGTTTAACTTATTTTGGTTTTAAGAATTGAGGATATCCTTCTTCACATGGACAGATAAGTGACTTAATCAGAAATATTGTGAAGGAGCAGGATAACATTGATATATCTTAAATTGTTTGTTTTAATAGTTTTAATTATTAGCATAACATCCTAAATTTTTGTTTTATCTATCATGTGATTATTGATATTTTTCAATTGAAACTGTACTGAATTGTTTTGAATTTATATTCCAAGTTATGTTGTTTTTCATATACTATATGCTTATCTAGTTTAACTACGCAATCCTAGAATTAAATTATTTAATGTTGTTTGTGTGTTGAATTGTTATGTGTGTATCTTGCTTTGTGGAATTTTTTAAATAAAATCATATTTTTACTTCTTAATTTCTGGATATTAATCATTATTAAAATTCCCTTTCCTAAAAATAATCATTCTCTCGTTGAATTACTTTGCCTACGTACAAAAGCTCGAGTCGAATTTTAAACGAACCGCCGCAGAACGCTAGTGGATGACGCGTTAGCAGACGGCGTTGCAGACCTTTGAATGCGAATAACAACGCCACCTATCTGTGGACGCCGGCATTGTTGGTTTTCCCCCTCCTTACGGAGAGTCGCTCCCGTGCACTGGTTATACTTCAATTTAATAAACAAGCGAGGGCTGAATTAGAATCCTCCCTGATATTTAAATATACCTGCATGAAGATAAGCTAATTTGTTTCAAAAGATGATTATTATTTCGAAAACATTACTTAAGATTTTGTTTTAATAACTAATTATAAAGGAAGCTTAAAAAAATATGGACATAAATAATAACTATGCTAACACAATTTCCAAAATTAAATACAGTAAAGTAGTAAATAATATCTCTGGCAGAAAAGCAAATTATGTTTATGATGAAGATAAGATTACAAAGCTTGATAGTAACTTAGATGGGCATGATATATGTAAGAGCTTCCTCCACCAATTTTCAACAGGAATTGAAAATATTTAAAGTAAATGACCTGATAAGCTGAATAAGGACACCACTGCTTCAGTTCAGTATTCCATGATTTTACCTGAACCAAGTATGGATGTGATTTTTAAAATAGTAAAAAAATGAAAAATAATGGCCCAGGATTGAATGGCATACGAATAATAGATAAATTAATTTGCCTCCTATTTCGGCCGCATAAGAGGCACCTCTGCCCCATACACGGGGACATGCAAAAGGTGGGGTTATTTTATAGCCAAAGTGGTGATATTTTTTTACAAAAGTGGTGTTATTTTACCATGAAATCGATGTTATTTTAAGGACAAAATAATTGATGTTGATTGAGTGCCATGCTTTTAATGGGCCCACCCTGACTTTTGGATACTATTGACTAGGGATAGTTTAATAATAAACATGGAGTATTGACTAAATTCACATAATATATATTTTATTATTCACATATTAAACTCACATAAAGAGACAAATTAACTATTTAACATCTGTAGTTTCAAATGAAACAATTGTCATCGTGGCCAAATTGTCTTCTTTTAGATTTGTTCTCCAATCTGATAAGACTGTGCTATAGCAGGAAAGAAATCTTTCTGAGTCCACATTTGCACAGGGGGTCCAAATTGCTTCCAGGCACTTAAATGCAAACGATGTCTCAGACAATTTGAGCACCTGCATTACCTTAATTATATCCACTGAACCCTGGGAATTTTACTTTTGTAGTAATTGCTGAAATTCTCCAAACCCCAAATTCAACTTCTCTGTCTCATTGACTCAAGGCCATGAACTTTTTTAAATTTTGAAATTAAGTCGGGGTTCACCTCTGTTGTCAGAACTTCTTGGGGATCAAAAACTGAGATATTTTCAAATATTTTTCTGCTTGGGTCTTCAACCATAAGAGAACTAAGTTTGGTTGATGCCTTTAAAGCCATCTGCATTAGTATTGACTTTACAGCAGCTGCTTTAGATGTTGTCATGCTTTGTAAGTTATTAGTGGTTTTATGAAAATAATACCCTTCTGAATCTTCTCGAGACTCATTTTAACTTCCTTAACTCTCTATGTAATGTGTGAATATATGGTATCATTTTTTGAAGTACAAAAATATCCTATACCAGAATTGTGAATTGCTTCCATTTCTTCAGTGTTACAAAAGTCAACAATGCGTCAAAAAAAATCTGCTAAATAAAAAACCCTAAGAAACCAGGAGTTCCATCTGCTGACAATAGGAATAGGGAATAATGCTAAACTCTTTTCATTTCTGTCCTGAAGAAATTTTAAGTGCAAATGTTATCTTTTTCTTGTGTGTAGAAATAAAATTTTGGTTATCAGTACTACTCTGGTCAGCCATCTGATGGATCCAAATATTTCCCACAAGATTTAATTTGTGAGCCCAGCGTTTTATGTGGATTAACTCCTCACCAATAATCAATTTCAAGCCTTCAACAAACTTTTCCATATATTTAGCTGAGTTTGTTATAACACTTTTAACATCTGAGTCTTGCACATTATAAATCCTCAGGGATTCAAGTATTACCATAATACACTTGCATCAGTGCTTTCAAGAAAGTGGACACCACCAACGTAAAGCAATGGCTGATAATTGAAATCTTTAAATGTCCTAAACAGTACCACAAATACACATCTGCCTTTTTTGTCCATGGTTTCATCACAAAAAACATCAATGGGCATCCTTGAACAGCAACTTTAACTTCTTCGATTCAGTCCTTGGCCAGGTCATTAACATATTTTCTCGAAGTGTTCGAGCATGGGGTAGGTCCCCAGCCCCTGGGTTTAATCGTAGATATAAAATGAAAGGAGAATGAATCCTAATGCATAAAACAAAGAAGTTGCAGAATTCATAAAATTTGATCAATATTTATGGGAACATATTACGTTCGCATGCATTATGGAATAGCTAGGTGTATGAAAAACATAAAATTTTCACTTATTAATGCATACTAGACCATAGTCTAGTAGAGCTACTAAAATACATAATTTAATACTAACCTTCTACATATTTGTTTAACCATCTTCTATGTTTGGATCGTCCACCTTCTCAAGCGGAATGTTGGCTTTTACGAAGGCCTCTGTTGTGTCTTTTGCAAATTCATAGGAGGCATCTCTCTTCTTGGTCCTTAGGAGCAATTTTGTAAATGATGCCTGCCGAATAGTTCTACTTCTACTTGCAGAAATTTGTTTCTACGCTAGACTTATGTCTTTCACTTGCAATAGGTATGCTTCGTGCAGCTGTTCTTCCTTTCCCACGAAACAGTTGCATTGCAAAAACGACAAAATATTCTTTTGTCATCAGCACAATATAATCCGTGGTCCCGAAATTCTGCTTCGCCTTGTTTTGCGGTCACTGCCCCCTTCGGCATTGTACTTTTTTTAATACATCGAATCGAAATAAAGTCACGATACCCATGTCTCAAACGTAAGTAAGCTGCTTTTAACCCACTTTACTTTTCGAGCCTTCCCGGGATTAAAATGGGAGCGCCGGTAGTCGCGATACGAAATACGTAATGGCATTTCGGCTACTTAGTAGACATCGCGTGAACGTGGTGTAGACATCCTCTTGACAAACAATTCGTCTTTTTTCCTCAAATGTGTTACTTTGAGGACATCGAGAAGGCACCTTTATTTTAACTATTTCCCGAAAATTTTTTCATCGCGTTTGATGCTTTTCGACAAGAAAAGCATTTTTAAAAAACTCTCTTGCGCGTATTATTTTCGAATAATATCAGTATAAACTCAGTAAAAAGTTTATACTAATGGTGAAAACATTACGCAGTGATTTCTCGCTGACGACTCATTCACGATCGTCGATTCCTATGGTGCAGTACTGTTATTCTACCTTATATTATTGAAAATTAGCTAAGAAAGCTATCAAAATCCACAGTTTATCGGGACAATGTGGCATAAACATACGCCTTGGAAAAAATTTTGTGGGAGAAGCATGAGCAGAAGAAAAAAATATGAAATTCGCGATTAACACGAAATTCGCGTATTCGCGGGAAAACCGCAAAATTCGCGTTATCGCATTTGCGACTTTTGCATGTCCCTACTCATTACACATCAGAGAAACAAACTACATTTTCTCTTTACCGTTTTCTGTCTCATTTATATTAACCAAAAACCAACAGTCACGAATTCAAACGTCAATCACAACCACGAAAAATAAAGGGAGTTGGTTTGTTAGACATAAAAGTAACATTTTATTAGATGAAGATAGCAAAATATCAAACAGGGAATTCCCGTAAAATACGCGCCGAGGAAATTTTACATTGCCATTATACGAATAAACACAGAGCGGCGAATGTAATCCTCCCTTTTCCTTCAAATAATTCCGAGCTTGAAAAAAATATAAACTCATCCAAAACACGAATATCCAGTCTCTTATTAACCTCGCAAGTCCCAGAAAAAATGCACATCCGACCCATCGCTAAAATCGGCCCTTGCGATAAGAGAGAAAGGCAAAACATCTATTATATATAGATGCTTCTGCGGATTCATTCATATCTATTATATATAGACGCTTCTCCGGATATACCTATATCTATTATATATAGACGCTTCTCCGGATATACCTATATCTATTATATATAGACGCTTCTCCGGATATACCTATATCTATTATATATAGACGCTTCTCCTTATATATATACTTCTACTTATATATATATACACTGGGTATCAAAAGTCTAACCATGTTCAACAAGTGCCACCGACTTGAAATATTTGCGACGTTATGGCTATGACGTGTAACCTCCAGGAAAAAGCCAACATTGAACTTCGGTGTCATAGGTTCGATTCCAGAAGGCCCCAAGGTCCCGATTTTCTCCATAAGGATACATGGTGGCGATTTTCAAAATTTTTTAAATAATACTTCCCGGACAGGTAGAGAATCGAAATTCAAGGAGCTTACAAATATTGTCAAAAACTATTAAAAACATTAATGTCTACTAATGAGAACGTCCTGGGCTCGATGCTAGGACGATGCAAAAATCCCGCATTTAACATGCATGGGGATAGTTTTTCATTATTTTTTTTTTGATGCACTTACCAGAATGTAAGGAACTTTTCGCTCAGCTAGAAGATATATATTAAGAATTAGTTTAAGAAAAATATTTCATAAGCCCGTACTATTCCTGGGTTCGATGCCAGAGCACATTAACGTTTCTCTCTTAAGGAATATAAGGGAAAAGTAAGTCGTCGTTTGAGGCAGTTGCAGCCAATATTTCTGCTTGAATTTTCACACATAGTTAGAGATAGTGATCTTCTATTATGTTGCATAGGCAGTATTACCAGAAAGATCCGGGTTCGATGCCGGGCGGCAAATATGTCTCCCGTTTAAAATACATTGGTATAGTATTTCATTATTTTTTTCATGCACTTATCGAAATGATAGGAAGTTCGTACTCGGCTGGAAGATGTATGAAAAGAATTGGTTTTAGAAAAAAATTTAGATAACACCGTACTATTCCTGGGTTCGATGCCAGAGCACATTAGCATTTCTCTCATAAGGAATATAAGGGAAACGTAGGACGTCGTTTGAGGCTGTTGCAGTTAATATTTCTACTTGAATTTTCACACATAGTTACAGATGGTGATCTTCTATGGTTCTGCATAGTAAGTATGACCGGGAAGACCTGGGTTCGATGCCAGACGAATAAATTGCAGCGGAAATTAAGAATATTTTCCAACCATTTTTTTTTTCTTTTGAGGACTCACTCTATGTGATGCCGACAAAAAACTTTTGTTATCGATGAGCTAGCAGTATGCAAGCAACATTTTACTCGTAAATTATGTATATACGAGTAAAAAGATCGACAACATTAATTTCATATCGGCATTATATCGGGACGGTTCTGAAAAGAAAAAATAAGAATTAAAAATATTCTTAAAATTCGCTTCAATTTAATTGTTTGGCATCGAACCCGGGTCTCTCTTGTGAACTTACTATGCAGCACAATATAAGAACACCATCTCTAACTTTGTGTGAAAATTCAAGCAGAAATGCTGGCTACAACTGCCTCAAAAGACGTTCTACTTTTCACGAAATTAAATGGCTCTCAGGATTCGAACCAAGGACGATCTTGGAAATCTAAAATATGTTTTAGAAACTTATTTATGATCTCTATCTATATGCCGAATTTCAAGTTTCTATATTATTGGTAAAGGTTTCAAAATAATTCCTAAATATCGGATCAACTTCTGATTGCAGAGACACCTGGTGTCAAACCAAGGGCATATTGTAAGCTGTGAATAAACAGTTTGATTTGTAAGGACTTGCTCTTGTATCATGCAAAGTTTGAAGTCGATAGCATGCCGGGAAGTACCTAAATTTTGTTTCCGTTATCTCTGTAATAAATGCATTGTAAGATGTAAATGGTCCTCTTGGATCGAACCACGGACCATCAGCGAGTTGCTAAAATTTGATTATAAAATATATTTATGATATATATCCACGTGCCAAGTTTCAAGTTTCCAAGTCATTTGAAAGTAATTTAAAAAAATCTTAAAAATCGCAATGTAAATTAAACGGGAGAATATTTGCCCTGACCTGGCATCGAACCAAGGATAATCTTCGTAGATGTCTTTATGGTTTCCTTTAGATATGCACAGCGTCTAGCGATCCCTCGAGTTTCAACTCTTTATTTTTCCGGTAAGTGCCTCAAAAAAATTTTCGAAAATCCCCGCCATGTATTCTTTTGGAGAAAATCGCGACTTTGAGGCCTTCTGGAATCGAACCCATGACACCGATGTTCAAAATCGGCTTTTTCCTGTAGGTTACACGTTATGGCCAATACGTCGTAAAAATTTCAAGTCAGTTGCACTTGTAGAACATGGTTAGAATTTTGATCCCCAGTGAGTGTATAACTAGGTATATCCGGAGAAGTGTCTATATATAATAGACGAGTAAAATGTTGCTTGCATACTGCAAGCACATCGATAACACAAAAATTTTTTGTCGGCATCACATAGAGTGCGTCCTCAAAAGAAAAAAAAATGGATGGAAAATATTCTTAATTTCCGCTGCAAATTATTCTCTGGCATCGAACCTGGGTCTTCCCGGTGATACTTATTATGCAGCACCATAGAAGATCACCATCTCTATGTGTGAAAATTCAAGCAGAAATATTAACTGCAACAGCCTCAAACGACGTCCTACTTTTCCCTTATATTCCTTATAAGAGAAATGCTAATGTGCTCTGGAATCGAACCCAGGAATAGTACGGGCTTATGAAAATTTTTTTCTAAAACCAATTCTTTTCATACATCTTCTATCCTATTACGAACTTCCTATCATTTCGATAAGTGCATCAAAAAATAATGAAATACTAACCCAATGTATTTTAAACGGGAGACATATTTGCCGCCCGGTATCGAATCCGGATCTTTCTGGTCATACTTCCTATGCAACATAATAGAAGATCACTATCTCTAACTATGTGTGAAAATTCAAGCAGAAATATTGGCTGCAACTGCGTCAAACGACGTCCTACTTTTCCCTTATATTCCCTATGAGAGAATTATTAATGTGATCTGGCATCGAACCCAGGAATAGTACGGGCTTAAGAAATTTTTTTTCTTAAACCATTTCTTAATGTATATCTTCTATCTGAGCGAAAAGTTCCTTACATTCCGATAAGTGCATCAAAAAAATTAATTAAAAACTATCCCCATGCATTTTAAATGCGGGATTTTTGCATCGTCCTAGCATCGAACCCAGGACGTTCTCATTAGTAATCATAAATGTTTATAATAGTTCTTGACCATATCTGTAAGCTCCTTGAATTTCGATTCTCCACCTGTCCGGGAAGTATTATTTAAAAAATTTTAAAAATCGCCACCATGTATCCTTATGGAGAAAATCGGGACTTTGGGGCCTTCTGGAATCGAACCTATGACACCGAGGTTCAATGTTAGCTTTTTCCTGGAGGTTACATGTTATGGCCAATACGTCGTAAAAATTTCAAGTTGGTGGCTCTTGTGGAACATGGTTAGACTTTTGATCCACTCTCGTTGTTTTGACTTTGATCTTCTGTGTTCTTTTACCGCGTTGCGGCATCTAGATTTTTATGGCATTACCTTGTCCCAAGCCAGGAACAGAGTTGGGGGGGTTGTGATTTTTGACTTAAATTTAATCTTAACCCAGTGTTGAATATACATTTTTTTTGGTTTTTTTACACAGTTTTTGTATACTAAAATTAGCTAATATTAAGTCTTACAAACTTGTTGGTGGTGCCACCTTTTGCTCTTCATTTTTTATTTCTTTTATGATTTTTTTTTATTTTCTTTTTTGTTATAACTTTTTATATATATTTTTCTCAGTTATTATTTTGGATTTTGTTTTTATTTGTTTTGTTTTTTTTTTAATTTTTTAGAATATTTATGGTATTTTTTAAGCGTTCTTTTTTACTTTTTTTTTCTAGGGGCAGAGCACTAGATGTTGTTGATTAAAGGGTTATTTACTATTGGTAAATTTTTATGAAACTTTTTAACAATTTTTAATGCCTTATCTTTTAAAGAACCTAAATTGTGGTATTTTTTAATTTCCTTAATAAGTACTAGTTTGTTTGTATTTGTGGCTGCTCTTATTGTGTTGTTGTAAAATGTTTCTAGTTTTTTGATGTTTTGTTTGGTTGTGTTGAAGGTGACTGGACATGCGTAGAGTATTATTGGTATTATTAATGTGTGTACTAGTCTTAATTTAGTGTTGGTTGATACGTTGTTTTTTCTTGCAAAAAGTGGTCTAAGTTTGTTCTTGATAGCATTTGCTTTTGCAATAGCTATTTTGATATGTTTGTTCCAGGAGAGTGTAGATGTAAGTGTAACTCCTAGGAATTTATGTGTATTTGTTTTGGGTATGATAGTGTTGTTTAGTAAGATCGGTGTATTACAGTGTTTGCTTTTGAATTTGTTGAAGTGTATGTGTTTGCTTTTGGCAGCATTTACGGTAATTTTCCATTTAAGGCACCATCTGTGGTATTTTCTTAAGTGTAAATTCAGTCGTGTGATTGCAGTTTCTGGTGAGTTACTTGTGGCCATGAAGGCTGTGTCGTCTGCGAAGAGAAGATTTTTGATGTCTTTTGTTTTAGGTATGTCGTTAATGTAGCAGTTAAATAGTATGGGGCTCAATGTAGATCCCTGTGGTAGACCAGCTGTTAATGTCGTTTTATTTGATTTAGTGTTATTTATTTTAATTTGTATTTGTCTGTTTTGTAAAAAATTTTGAATAATTTTGAGAATATAAATTGGAAATTGTAGTTTATGTAATTTGTATATGATACCATCATGCCATATTTTGTCGAAAGCTTTTTCGACATCGAGGAAGACAGCTTGTGTTGTTTTTTTACCATAGTTAATACCAAGTGTGATGGTGTCTGTTAGGTGTAATAGTTGATGTGTGGTTGAATGTCGCTCTCTGAATCCCATTTGTTCTGGGATGATGATGTTATTGTCTTTTAGATGTTGTTTAATTCTGTGTAAGATACATAGTTCAAATAGTTTTGATAGTGTACAAAGGAGTGTTATTGGTCTGTAGTTTTGAACTAGTGTTGGTGTTTTTTGAGGTTTTTGAAAGAGGATTACTATTCCTGTTTTCCATGTATTTGGGAAGTATGATGTTTGTAGACACGTGTTGAATATATCAGTGAGAAGTGTGATGAAGTGGGTATGTTTGCTGTAATTTTAAGCATATTGTTTGTAATGTTGTCATGACCTGGTGCTTTTTTGTTTTTGAGTGATTTGATGAAACTTTGAATTTCTGTAGGTTTAATTGTATTTGTTACTGTGTTTTGTTCTGCGTTTATTTTGTTGATTATGGTTTGTATTGGTTTGTCTTTGTTTTTGTTAAGTCTGGGTGCAGTCATTACACTGCTTAAATATTCCGCAAAGAGATTAGCTTTTTGTAGCGGATCTGAGTACCAGATGTTATTATTTAGTATAGGTACTGGTGGAGGATTAGATTTTGTGAGAGCCTTGCTCATTCTGCACATGCTGTTGTCTTCAAATTGTAGTGTGTCGAGTTTGTTGTTCCATTGTGTGTCGTTGAATTTTTTTATCTCTTTCCTAATTTCGTTTTTGTAGTGATGATAAAGAGTGTTGTCATGAGGATGTTTAAATGTAAGGTATTGTCTTCTGTGTCTATTTCTTAATGTGATCATGTCAATGATGTGCGAAGGTAGTTTTCTTTTTTGTTTATGAGGTGGAGTATTGGTTGTTGAGATAGCGATTGCTTGTGTAAATAGATCTGTTATTAGTTTGATTTGAGAGTTTATGTGTGTAGGAGTGTGATCTTGTAATAGTGGAATGTGTTGTATATAATTAGTGAAATATTCGAGGAATTTTTTCCAGTCTGTACTTTTTTGAGGCATTGGATGTATTGAATTAGGTTTGTTATTTAATGTGAAATAGACTGGAAAATGATCAGAATTGAATTCAAATAGCACTGATGGATCTAGTGATTCGTTGATGTTATTAGTGATTATAAAGTCTAATGTGTCGCATGATTTATGTTGATGAATGTGGGTATGTTGATCTGGAGCGTGTGTTGTTAATTGTTGAGAGGAAAGATTTAATTCTTGTATGAGGTTTGTGAGTGTTAAGCCATTGGTATTGATGGTGGATGAGCCCCATTGTGTGTGTTTAGCATTCCAGTCACCTGCGAATATGTTGTTACCTGGTAGTGTTAGAAGTGTATTGAGTTCCTGTTTTAGTTCTTGTGTTGTCCATTTGTTTTTGTTGTTTTTGCTTGGTTTTGGTGGAATGTACACACTGTAAATATTTACAATTTTACTTTCTAATTCTAAAGAAATACCTACATATTCTATGATTTTAAAATTCACTCTATTTAAATACTTAAAACTAATGTCATTTTTAATCAAAATCATAACCCCTCCGCCAGCTGATGCCCTGTCGTTTCTTATATTGGTGTAGTTTGGGACATATATTTTGTTGTTTTGTGTTAGACGTGTTTCTTGTAGTAAGCAAATGTTTATGTCCCATTCTGTTAAGAAGTTTGTGAGTTCAGTTAATTTGTTTTTGATTGTCTGACAGTTCCAAGACATGATTTGTGTATTATGGACAATGAATTTTCATTATTTCGGTTAGAATAAAAAGTTTTTTGTCTTCAATAGTGTGTAATTGTTTGACTTGATTGATTATATTGATTGTCCATTGAATTAAATTTTGTGAGTCTGATTCTGTGTTGTTTTGGGTGGCGTTGTTGTGTTGTGATTGAGTATGATGTTGATGGGTGTGTGGTGATGCAATTTGGCTGTATGTGTGTGTAGGTGTAGGTAGATTGGGAAAGATGTTTGAGTTGGATGTTTGTATTTGAGGTGGTGTACGAGTATTGCGTTTTTGCATAGCTTGTTTGGCAGTTCTGAAATGTGAGCAGCCACGAAAATTAGCAGTGTGTTTTTGTTTACAATTAAAACATGTTGGGTCATCAGCTGGTACTTTGTTGCATGCATTTGTGGCATGAGGCCCACCACATTTCACACAGTTAAATGCAAGATTACAAAAATTTTTGGTGTGGCCTATGCGCTGACACCTTTGACATTGGACTGGCATTTTAGGCTTAATAAAATCCTTGATTTCAATTCGTAGATGGAAGAGAGAATTGATTTGTTTAAACTGATTGCTATCTGCCAGATGGTCTAAAGTTACTTTAAACATTGGAATTGGTCTTTTTTGGCCAATTAATTTACCTTCTAATTTTTCGGTGGTGGTGGGCTAGGTTGTTGTCATTTGAATCACACTTAATGCATTAAACCCTAAATTTGTTAATTCTGTTTTGATTTCGCCTGTATTTGTATCAATTGGTAAATGCTTAATTACGAAATCTTGATTTTTTAACCCTTGTACTTGATAAGTAAAAAATTGAACTTCATTTTCCTTAAGAAAGTTTAGGCATTTGCGATAATCATCAACAGTTTGGTTTTTAACAAGAATAATGTTGTTGCCAATCATTTGGCACACCGGCGGTAGACTGGTTAGTTTCATTAAATTTTGAAGTAGGTTTGGCCAAGAATTATTATAGATTAATTTTATGGACGGGATTTTTGGTTTAGGTGGGGTGGGGTTAGGGTTTGTGGGAGTGGAAGGGTGTGCGGTTGGGGAGTACATGTTGGATATGGGGTCAAAGCGATTTTTAGTTGGTATTGGGTCCGGAGACACACTATTTACCTTGGAAATTTTTCTTTTATGGCTGACAACCCGGAAGCCATTTTGTACAATATTACCAAAAGCTGAATCATTAGAACTAGTGGAGGCGATTACATTATCACTATTTACAATCTGATTATTAATACTATTATTTGACACTGGGGGACTGGCTTGGGATGGAGTATTGCCACTTACTAGTTTGGAGATCACAATCTGGTTCCAGCGTTCTGGTGTCAGGTGTTCCCTCAGGGTTGCGAGGCCTTGAAGTATTTTTCTGGCTGCTTCCTCCGGGTTTGGGTAGCCAGCAGCTGCTTGTTCAATGGCGTTGTCCAAATCCATTTCCGATTCTGAGGAAGATGACGATGAATCAAAGTCCTCCTCTGGTGAAGTTGGTGATTCCTGAGAGGTTAAAGGTTCTCCATCTTGTAGGGTAGCCATCTTGGGCAAGATGGCTCCCTGTGAAGGGAGCTGGCCGGAAAAACGGCCCTGTTAAGGGCCAAAACTTTGACCGGCCGTAGTGGTGCGGAGATGCGGCGGAGCGGTAATGTGGGAGCGGAAACGTCCGAATCTCACAAGAACAAAACACAAATAACACAAAAAAGTTGAAATTTCGGCCGAAAAAATTTTTTCGGCCAGATGTCCGAGTGGTAAAAAGGCCCTTTTAAGGGCCACGATTTTTGACGCAGTGGTCCTCTAGCCGATAGCACAGTAAAATACAATCCATAGGCAGACTTTTGATCCCCAGTGTATCTATTATATATAGACGCTTCTCCGGATATCTATTATATATAGATGCTTCTCCAGATTCATTCATATATATAGATAGGTATATAGATAGATAGAATACAAATTCACAGCCTAAACCACAAGCGTGATTGAGTTCAAATTTTTACTGCGTATTGGCCATAACAATTAACCGGCAGAAAAATTTTGATTTTGATCCTAAGTGTCATGGGTTCGATTCCAGAGGGCCCCAAAGTCCCGATTTTATCCGTTTAAATGCATTGCTTACATTTTCGGGAATTTTTAAAAAATACTTCCCGGATAGATAGAGAATCGGAACTCTAGGAACTTTTATATATGGTCATGATCTATCGAAAATATAAATGACTTTTACGGAGAATATCCTGGGTTCGATGCTAGGTCGGGGCAAAAATCGGCCGTTTAAAATGCATTGTGGCGATTTTTAAGATTTTTTTTCGACCCTTTCTCGATGGCATGGAAACTTGAAATTTGGCAAGGAGTTGTAGATCATAAATATATTTCCTAATCAAATTTTACATATTCGCTGATGGTCCTTGGTTCGATCCCAGAGAGCCACTTACATTCCTCAATGCATTTCTTATGGAGATAACAGAATTAGGTTTTAGGTACTTCCCGGCATGATATCGACTTCAAACTTCGTATGAAATAAGATTAAGT
The DNA here is from genome assembly GCA_947579665.1 of Sympetrum striolatum. NCBI lineage: Eukaryota > Metazoa > Arthropoda > Insecta > Odonata > Libellulidae > Sympetrum > Sympetrum striolatum. The sequence continues at coordinate 193,282 of CANPUZ010000026.1, forward strand.
CCTAATAAATCATACTGAGCATTCATAATTACCAATATTTCCTGGGTTCGACACCAGGCGTCTCTAAAATCAGTAAATTATCCGATTTTTAAGAATTAATTTACACCCCTTCCCATTAATATAAAAACATGAAATTAGTCATATAGATAGAGAACATAGATACATCTCAAAATCATGTTTTAGATTTCCTAAATAGTCCTTGGTTCGAATCCAGAGAGCCATCTACATTCGTGAAAAGTAGGACGTCGTTTGAGGAAGTTGCAGCCAATATTTCTGCTTGAATTTTCGCATATGGTTAAAGAATGTGATCTTCATTAGTGCTGCATAGAAAGTATTACCAGAAAGACCCGGGTTCGATGCCGGGCGGCAAATATGTCTCCCGTTTAAAATACATTGGGTTAGTATTTCATTATTTTTTGATGCACTTATCAAAATGATAGGAAGTTCGTGCTGGGCTGGAAGATGTATAGAAAGAATTGGTTTTAGAAAAAAATTTTCATAAGTCCGTACAATTCCTTGGTTCGATGCCAGAGCACATCAAATTTTCTCTCATAAGGAATACATGGGAAAAGTAGGACGTCGTTTGAGGCAGTTGCACCCAATATTTCTGCTTGAAATTTCACACATAGTTAGAAGTGTTGATCTTCTGTTGTGCTGCATATAAAATATAACCAGAAAGACCCTGGTTCGAAGCCAGGCGGTAAATATATCCCCCATTTAAAATACATTGTAGAGGTTTCATTATTTATTTTGATGCACTTATCGAAATGATAGGAGGTTCATGCTTAGATAGAAGATGTTTATTAAGACTTGGTTTAAGAAAAAAAAATAGATAAGACCATGCTGCTCCTGGGTTCGTTGCCCGAGCACATTACAATTTCTCACATAAGGTATGTATATGAAAAGTAGGACGTCATTTGAGGCAGTTGCAGTTAATATTTCTGCTTGAATTTTCACACATAGTTAGAGATGAAGATCTTCTGTAGTACTGCATAGTAAGTTCACCAGGAAGGCTTGGGTTCGATGCCAGACGATTAAATTGCAGTGAATTTTAAGAATATTTTCAATGCTTTTTTTTTCTTTTGAGAACTGTCCCGATATGATGCCGATATGAAGGTGGTGTTAAAATGAAATTGGTGTTGCTGATCTGCTTGCAGTATGCAAGCTACATTTTACTCATACCTATATACACACTCACTCATTCATTCATTCATTCATTCATAGGCGATCAAAATTCTAACAGTGTTCCACAAGTGCTACGGACTTGAAATTTTTACGAAGTATTGGCCATAACGTGTAATCACCAGAAAAAATCCGACTTTCAACCTCGGTGTTATGGGTTCGATTCCAGAAGGCCCCAATTTCGCGATTTTCCCCATAAGATTACATGGTGGGGATTTTCGAAAATTTTTTTGAGGCACTTCCCGGAAAAGTAGAGAGTTGAAATTCGAGGGATCGCTAGAAGCCGTACATATCCAACGAAAATCAAAAAGACATCTTCGAATATTGTCCATGGTTCGATGCTAGGTCGGTGCAAAAATCGGCCGTTTAAAATGCATTGCGGCGATTTTTAAGATTTTTTTTGATCCTTTCCCGATAACATGGATACTTGAAACTCGGCACGTAAATAGATATCATGAACATATATTTAATAATCAAATTTTAGATGTTCGCTCATGATCCTTGGTTCGATCCCAGAGGGCCATTTGCAATTCTCAATGCATTTCTTACGGAGATAACGGAAACAAAATTAGGGTACTTCCCGGCATGCTATCGACTTCCAACTTTGCATGATAGAAGAGCAAGTCTTTACAAATCAAACTGTGCATTCACAGCTTACAATATTTCTAGGGTTCGACACCAGGTGTCTCTGTAATCATAAGTTGATACGATTTTTAGGAATTATTTTGAAACCTTTCTCTATATTATAGAAACTTGAAATTCGGCATATAGATAGAGATCATAAATATCTTTCAAAAACATTTTTTAGATTTCCAAGATCGTCCTTGGTTCGAGTCCCGAGAGCCATTCACATTCGTAAAAATTAGAACGTCTTTTGAGGCAGTTGTAACCAATATTTCAGCTTGAATTTTCACACATAGTTAGAGATGGTGATCTTCTATTTTGTTTCATAGTAGGTTTACCAGTAAGACCCGGGTTTGATGCCAGACGATAAATTTCAGCGAATTTTCAGAAAAAATTAAATCTTTTTTTTTTTTCTTTTGAGGACCGTCCAGATATAATGCCGATATGAAATTAGTGTTGTCGATCTGCATGCAGTATGCAAGCAACATTTTACTCGTATATATATATAGTCTATATCTATTACGAGTAAAATGTAGCTTGCATACTGCAAGCAGATCGGCAATACTAATTTCATATCGGTATCATATCGGGACGGTCCTCAAAAAAAAAAAAAAAGGATAGAAATATTTTTAAAATTTGCTGACATTCCATGTCTGGCATTGAACTCGGGCCTTTACTGTGAACTTACTATGAACCACAATAGAAGATCACCATCTCTAACTATCTGTGAAAATTCAAGCAGAAAAATTGGCTGCAACTGCCTTAAAATACGTTCTAATTTTTACGAAAGTAAATGGTTCACTGGATTCGAACCAACGACGATCCTGGAAATCTAAAACGTGTTTCTTAAAGTTATTTATAATCTTCATCTATATGCCGAAATTTAAGTTTCTATATTATTGGCAAAGGTTTCAAAATAATTCCTAAAAATCGGATGTAATTCTGATTGCAGAGACACCTGGTGTCGAACCCAGGACACATTGATAAATGTGAATGGACAGTTTGATTTTTAAAGACTTGTTCTTCTATTATGCAAAGTTTGAAGTCGATAAGATGCCGGGAAGTACCTAAATTTTGTTTCCGTTATCTCCGTAAGAAATGCATTGAGAAGTGCAAACGGCCCTATGGGATCGAACCAAGGACCATCAGCGAACATGTACAATTTACTTATGAAATATATTCAACATATATATACACGTGCCGAGTTTCAAGTATCCATGTTATCGGGAAAGGATCCAAAAAAAATCTTCAAAATCGCCACAATGCATTTTAAACGGCCGATTTTTGCCCCGACCTAGCATCGAACCATGGACCATATTATGCAATGTCTTTTTGATTTTCGTTGGATATGCACGGCTTCTAGCGATCCCTCGAATTTCAACCCTCTCCTTTTCCGGGAAGTGCCTCAAAAAAATTTTCGAACATCCCCGCCATGTATTCTTATGGGGAAAATCGCGACTTTGGGGCCCTCTGGAATCGAACCCATGACACTGAGTTTCAAAATCGCAATTTTTCTGGCGGTTATACGTTATGGCCAATACGTCGTAAAAATTTCAAGTCGATGACGCTTCTAGTTTAGGCTGTGAATTAGTATCCTATCTATCTATCTATCTATCTATATCCTCGAATGAATCCGGAGAAGCATCTATATCTATTACGAGTAAAATGTAGCTTGCATACTGCAAGCAGATTGACAACTATAATTTCATGTCCGCATCATATCGGGAAGCCCTCAAAAGAAAAAAAAGGTATTGAAAATATTCTTAAAATTCGCTGCAATTTAATCGTCTGGCATCGAACCAGGGTCTTCCTGGTAAAATTACTATGCAGCACAACAGAAAATCACCATCTCTTACTATGTGTGAAAATTCAAGCAGAAATATTGGCTACAACTGCCTCAAACGACGTTCTACTTTTCAGGAATGTAATCGGCTCTCTGGATTCGAACCAAGGACGATCTTGGAAATCTAAAACATGTTCATGAAAGTTATTTATGATCTCTATCTATTTGCCGAATTTCAAGTTTCTATATTATTGGGATAGGGCTCAAAATAATTATTAAAAATCGGATCAACTACTGATATAAGAGACGCCTGGTGTCGAACCCAGGAAATATATTTACGCTGTGAATGCACAGTATGATTTTAAAGGACTTGATCTTATTTTGTGCAAAGTTTGAAATCGATATCATGCCGGGAAGTACCTAAAAGATGTCTCCGTTATCTCCATAAGAAATGCATTGAGGAATGTAAATGGCCCTCTGGGATCGAACCAAGGACCATCAGCGAATAAAAAAAATTTGATTATGAAATAAATTTATGATCTCCAACCTCATGCCGAATTTCAAGTATCCATGCCATCGGGAAAGGGTAAAAAAAAAATCATAAAAATCGCCACAATGCTTTTTAAACGGCCGATTTTTGCCTCGACCTAGCATCGAACTTAGGATATTTTCCGTAAAACTCATTTATGATTTCGATAGATCATTACCATATATATAGGCTCCTTGAGTTTTATTTCTCTACCTATCCGGAAAGTATTTTTTTTTAATTCCCGAAAATCACGGCAATGCATTTAAACGGGAAAAATCGGGACTTTGGGGCCCTCTGGAATCGAACCTATGACACTGAGGATCAAAGTCGCTTTTTTCCTGGTGGTTTCACGTTATGGCCAATACGTGGTAAAAATTTCGAGTCAATGACGCCAGTAGTTTAGCCTGTGAATTAGTATCCTATCTATATAGCTATATAGCTATATGGCTATACGAGTAAAATGTAGCTTGCATACTGCAAGCAGATCGACAACACTAACTTCATAACGGCATTATATCGGGACGGTCCCGGAAAGGAAAAAAAGGATTGAAAATATTCTAAAAATTCGCTTCAATTTAATCGTCTGGCATCGAACCCGGGTCTTTTTGGTGAAATTTCTATGCAGCACATCAGAAGATCATCTTCTCTAAATACGTGTGAAAATTTAAGCAGAAATATTGGCTGCAACTGCCTCAAACGAAGACCTACTTTTCACGAATGTTAATAGCTCTATGGATTCGAACCAAGGACGATCTAGGAAATATAAAATGTGTTTTCGAAATGTATCTATAAGTTCTATATATATGCTGAATTTCAAGTTTTAATATTATTGGGAAGGGGTTCAAAATAATTCTTAAAAATCGGATCAGTGACTGATTGTAGAGATGCCTGGTGTCGAACCCTGGACGTATTGGAAGCTGTAAATCCACAAAATGACTTGCTAGGACTTGATCTAATTTCATACAAAGTTTGAAGTCGATATCATACCGGAAAGTACCTAAAATGTGTTTCCGTTATCCCCATAAGAAATTCATTGTGGAGTGCAAACGGCCCTCTGGGATCGAACCAAGGACCCTCAGCGAATATGTAAAATTTGATTATGAAATATATTTATGATTTCTAACCCCATGCCAAATTTCAAGTTTCCATGCATTCGGAAAGGGGTCCAAAAAAAATCATAAAAATCGCCACAACGCATTTTAAACGGCCGATTTTTGCCCCGACCTAGCATCGAACCCAGGATATTTTCCGTAAAACTCATTTATGTTTTCGATAGATCATAGTCATATATATAGGCTCCTTGAGTTTTAATTCTCTACCTATCCGGGAAGTATTTTTTTTAATTCCCGAAAATCAAAGCAATGCATTTAAACGGGAAAAATCGGGACTTTGGGGCCCTCTGGAATCGAACCCATGACACTGAGGTTCAAAATCGCAATTTTTCTGGAGGTTGTACGTTATGGCCAATACGTGGTAAAAATTTCGAGTCAATGACGCCAGTAGTTTAGCCTGTGAATTAGTAAAAATTTCAAGCCATTGACGCTAGTGGCATTTTTAAGGCATTTTTCGGCAAAGCAGGGAGTTGAAATTCGAGGGATCGCTAGAAGCCGTGCATATCCGACGGAAAATTGAAAGACATCTTTGTTGGCTATCCTTGGTTCGACGCTAGGTCAGGATCAATATTCTCCCATTTAAAATGCATTGTGGCGATTTTTAAGATTTTTTAATCTCTTCCCGATAACATAGAAACTTGAAACTCGGCATGTAAATAGACGTGATAAATATATTCTATGTAAACTGTTACACGTTCCGCTAATCGTCCTTGGTTTGATCCCAGTGAGTTATTTACATTCCTCAATGCATTTCTTATGGTGATAAAGGATATTAGTTTTAGGTACTTCCCAGCATGATATCGACATCAAACTTTGCATTAAATAAGATCAGGTGCTAAAAAATTATAATGCTCATTCACAGCTGCCAGTAAGTACAGGGTTCGACAACAGGCGTCTTTAAAATTAGAAATTGCTACGATTTTAAGATTTTTTTTGAACTTCTTCCCAATAAAATAGAAACTTGGAAGTTGGTATGTGAATAAAGGCCATACATAAATTTAATATTCGCTATTTAACGTATCCCTGATGGTCCTTGGTTCGATCCGAGAGAGCCAGCAAGGCTAGCAAGTTCCGCCTTGCGCATATTCAACATCACGTCACGCCCTTCCTACGATATCGCAACCGAGATTAAACACTCCGAGAACACTGTTGCCACGTCGTGCAACCGAACGGAAGAACGCAAACAGCAACTCGGAACGTTTTACATTTATCATTCAAATCGGGAAACAGCAACGCACCGACGACACTACATTAATCAATGATTTTCGTAAAAGCCCTTCTACAAGAACTCAGCTAATGGAAGACACCAATAGTGCAACCAACGCCCACTAATAATTCTTAGATGAAACTGACCAGAATCACTTGTATTATAAACGAATGAAGTTTATAAAAGACAATTCAATTTCATCTTTTGAATGTACTAGGATTTAGCGAGTAAGTACATGGAATATATCTCAATGAAAACTTTAACTGGAAATGTCATATTAATAATTTACACTCTGAACTAATTACATTTATTATAAAATTTTATATGCGTGCTCTTATATTAGCTACTTGTTTACGGGGCTTTGGAGTGGACCCAACATCAACGACTGACTACCCGTCATATCTAATGTACGAGCGCTAATTTCCTCATTAAAGTAGCCCATAGTAACAGGAGTGGCGGGAGGGACGTTTCTTGAAAGTTTCAGTGCGATTTTTATCTTTCGCTTTATTGGATTTTTCCCTTTCTTTTCATCGGACTCTGATGATGCACCAATGCTTTTTTCTTTGACAGCTCGGGAGAATTTTTGGAGTTTGATTTGCCAATAGATTTGCGGCGAGCCGGCTCACCGCAATTGCCAGAAGGAATTTTTTAAAGAAGTTTTGACGATGCTTGAATAGTGCTTTGATCAGCTAAATTGGAAGACGTGGCATTGTTGGAGGTAATGCTGTTGCCAGAAATATCGACACTTAGAATCTCGGTTTCCCGAGGTAAGGGACTTTGTTTATCGTTAGATGATTTTACATTATACATGGTCTGAATGCGCGGATGTGGGAGTTCTGTCGGGGCATGGGAGTTGACTTTGTGGAGCTTCGGTCGACCCTCTTGTACCCCCTCGCCTTGAACGGCTCTGGTGTTCACTATACTGCTGAAGCTGCGAGCGGGGTGGCTCATAGGATTTACGAGCATTGTAGGTTTTTTTAGGCTAAAGGGAATTTGTGGGAATGCTTCTAATTTAAGTGGCTCCGATATAGGAAATAAAGTTAATAAACAATCGAATACCTTAAAAATTACTGAGCAAGTTGAAGATGAGCAACAACGCGTTTCCCGGGCTTCTCCCATTGTAAATGAACTATCGATTGCCATTATTAATTGCAGAAGCATTAAAAACAAAGTAGCCAATCTTGAACATCTCATCCGAAGTAACGACTCCGACATAATTATAGGCACCGAAAGCTGGCTAACAGACGATATTAATGACTACGAAGTATTTCCTAAAGATTTTAAGATTTATCGTAAGGACCGTCAGGATAAAGTGGGTGGAGGAGTATTTATAGCGGTTAAAAGTTCTTTGCGGAGTAGTTCACATACGTATCCTAACAGTTGCATCGAGAGCGTATGGTGTACCATTAGTCAGCCAAATAAACCCAATCTACATGTATGTGCTTTTTACCAGCCGCCCAACTCTTCGCGTCATGTTTTGCATAACCTAAACGATGAAATAAATTTTTACTCGCGTAAAAACAACAATAGCATAATGATAATTGGAGGAGATTTTAATCTTCCAGACATCGATTGGCAAAAGCACGTAGTCCAGAAAAGAGCTCGGGACAATGACTCTTGTAGGACCTTTTTAAATTTAATGCAAAAAAATTCATTACACCAGCTAGTCAAAAAGCCTACCAGGGAATTAACCATTTTAGATCTTTTTCTTACCAACACCCCCGAACGAGTATCTAACACATCTGTTTGCGATGGAATATCCGATCACAAAGCCATTATTATAGATTTCGAGCTGAACTTGGTAAAGCACAGAAAGCCAAGCGCTAAGCGTTTATCTCCCGGGCGTTTATTACCCGCGAGCCGATTTCGAAGGATTTCGTAGTAAACTCATGTACGAATTTCTGGAGTATAAAACGCGCGCGATATGTTTAAATACCGAGGACACGTGGAATCTCTTTGTAAGAACAATGCGTGACCTAATGGATAAATTTGTACCCTCAAAACCTTCAAATCAAATTAATTAACCTAGATGGTATAATAAGGAGACTAGGAGAGCACTAAAGAAACAGAGGCGTTTGCATTCCAAATTAAAAGCCGCTGCGAGGCAACCGAATAGTATCAACATAGATCGAGTAGAGAGCGAACATAAGGAAGCAAAGTCGGAAACTAAACGAATTATGCGAGATGCCCTCCGTCAATATAAAAAGAAGATTTTATGCGAACACTTGGAAGAGAACCCAAAAGCGTTTTGGTCGTACGTTCGTGAGGTCCAAGGTAAAGAGCAAACTGTTGGTTCATTAAAGGATACTTGCGGTAATATAGTAAACGATGCTAATGGCAAAGCTAATATCTTGAATGATTTTTTTCGAAGCGTTTTCACGTCTGACGATACATCAAATACTCTCCCGAATGTTGATAAACCTGAATCGATGTCGAAAATCACCTTCAGAGAAGACGGCATCATTAAACTATTGCAACAGATTAAACCGAATAAAGCTCCGGGTCCTGAAGACATACCGGCTCGAGTGTTCAAGGATGTTGCGGAGAGCGTAGCACCTTTTCTTAAAGTTATATTTGACAAGAGTATGAGCGAAGGAAAGGTCCCGAAAGATTGGAAAATTGCGAATGTCACGCCAATATTTAAAAGTGGCTCTAAGGACGATCCAGCTAATTATAGGCCTATATCTTTAACATCACTGAGCGGTAAAATTATGGAACATATAATAGCTAGCTCTTTAATGGGTTTTCTTGAAACGTCCAATTTCATAATTAGGAATCAACACGGTTTTCGTAAGACTCGTTCTTGCGAGTCTCAGCTGGCTTTATTAGTACACGATGTTCTAAACTCTGCTGAAAAACATAAGCAAGTCGATGCGATATTTTTAGATTTTCGGAAGGCTTTCGATAAGGTACCTCATCATAAATTGCTGTACAAATTAGAAGTTGCGGGTATCAATGCAGAAGTTATTAACTGGATAAAAGACTTTCTCACCGATAGAGAGCAACGAGTAGTACTCGATGGTATTAGTTCCAACTTGGTTAAGGTGACCTCGGGCGTCCCTCAGGGCAGTGTAATTGGACCGTTGTTATTTTTAGTATACATCAACGACCTCAGCAATCACATTGAAAGCAATGTTAGGATATTCGCAGACGACACAGTCATTTACAGGGAAATAGTTAGTTCAGAGGATAGATTAACCCTTTCGAACGACTTAGATAGAATTATGAATTGGTGCGATGCTTGACAATTAGAGCTTAATGTAGAAAAGTGTTCGGTAGTTAACTTCTTCGAAAGTAAATCTATAATAAATGATTATTCTTATAGTCTCCGAGGGGTAAACCTAATGACAGTAGAATCGGTAAAGTATCTTGGAGTAACTCTCACGAATAATCTATCATGGAGTGCCCACATCCGAAATATATGTGGAAAAGCACTTAAGAAACTCGGCTTCGTTAAAAGCATAGCCGGTAGGAGCGAAGAAAAGGTTCGCGAGCGATGTTACTTAGCGTTAGCTAGGCCTCACCTTGAGTATGCATGTAGTGTATGGGACCCCGCCGAGAAATGTCATATTCGGGATTTAGAAAAAGTACAACGAAAGGCGATACGATTTGTAAAGAATTGCTACGATAAAACAGCGAGTGTCACTCACAAGGGAACCTTACGGTCTGTGGGAAACGGATCTTAATAATACTTTAAGGATAGGTTCTTTGGGCAATTGTAATAACTACTCTGTTACAGTTTAAACCAACGCTTCCTAGTTTCTTTGTAAAAAGAGTTTAAAAATCATCATTAATTTCTAATATCAATTAATAGCAAAATATGTAGTACTTCCAATATAATTGTCGTTGTGTAATGGTTAGCGTGATCGGCTGATAGCTGAAGATCATCTGGTCCGAGACCAAGTTGATCCGACTTTTTTTCACCTCCTTTTTCTGTCGTAAAATTACCTTTTTTTAGTAAATAGTTTATCAATTTCAATGTCACAGTCAGGAACAACTATTTCGCATTTGCTTTTAAGGCCGATAAATAAATACCAATTTTAATCAAATTGCGGATTCCGTAGTTGGTTTACCTAGATCGACGGTATTCGTATTTATTTAACTTATTTTCAGGATATAAGGAAATTAATATATGCATATTAATTAGCAGAAAAAGTTTTCAAAATATCTTTATTCTCCACAGTTTTTAGGATGATACTTGAAGTAAAAACAATCGAAGCAAATACATTTCCGGCACCAAGCACAACGCAAAAAACTGTTTGAATTGCATTTACATTTAACTTTAATAATGTCCAAAAAACAAACTTGGTTGACATTTAAGAACCCTGACCTTGTGGTAGATAATCAGCTAGAAAACCATGCATAGCACAGCATATTATGAAATATGGAAGCAGAAAGTTGGTGATGGACCAAAGCGTGAATGCGAATAGCATCCTCACGCTTATTTAATTCTTTTCTTAATGCCATCAACTCAGGAGCGTTGTATCCTTTTAATGAAATTCTTCACTTGCCGAAAGAAATAAACATCAAGAGGTTGGCACATTCGTGTGCACTTAGGCGGAATAACCTTTAAAGTGCATGTTGGAAAACCTTCCCTATCTACGAATATTTCATCGTATTGCGAAGTATTCGTCTGACCTGACCATGAGTCTATTATCAATAGAAACTTCGTTTCTTTTACGTACTCCTTTAGGATATTCAATAAATAATCCTTGAATAACCCTGAAGTCAACTTTCCAGATTTGGAACACGTAACATAAATATTACCGAAATCTTCGGTGAGCCGTCTAACCTCTTCACGTACTCGAGGACCGAAGACGCCACTAGGCTCCTGCAAGCAAATGAACACTTTCGGAAGCAATTTTCCAGCTAAACTTATCGAATACTGTGCCGTATAAGAGTGTGTGACTCTATTCAGGCTCCCTAAAAACACTTCAGTTTTTTTTTCTCCTTGGAAACTTAAAGTGCGGCGCAAACTTGACCGATATTCACATCCAGTTTGATCGGTGTTTATGATATAATCCGGATGATATTCCGGAATAAGAACCATAGTTTGGCGCTGAAACGTTTCTGCTGCCAACAAAGTATCCTTCATGGAAGCGTTGCTTCCAGAGGCAACGTAGTTAGTAATCTTACGCTGTCTGATCCGATATGATCTTTTGAATTTTTCCACCCAGGACTGCGACGCGATAAATTTAAAATCATCAGAAATAAACTGAAATGCTGCAGACATGGCCCATTGCTGAATCGTTCTGGTGGCGACATGGTAGCGTATCTCCCTCGTTTCTAGAAATCTGTCCCAAGTCCAGTTGTTAATGTGAGCATATTTCTCCGCTACAGTGCCCCCTCTCGTAATATCTTGTTCCCAGCGACAGAGTAAATCTTTTCTCGTTAATCTTGCGGAGCCATTCCTTTGGAGAGTTTTCAGAGTCCAGGTAGGATTCAATTTTGCTAATGCAACAACCTTAAGTTTCACATCCAACGGAACTGAAGAACATTTCTTTTTTGGTGTTGGCATATTCAGATGAACTCGACTCTGTCGAACTGTTCTGTTCAGGAATCTCCTCTTCTTTACTTGCACTAGGAGGTTCCTGCAAGTCCTCAGTTACTGCATCATCCCCTTCATTCAACAAAATGTCGCTTTCAACAAATGTCATCTCGCTATGCATTTCCAAAAGTCTGTCGAACATTTCCTTACCAATCAACTTTGACTGGTAAGAAATAGGAAATAACACACTTTCGGCAATGAAATTATTATTCCGCAGGAGTTTCACACAAAAATGCAAGGCGTTGGCGAATTCCTGCTTCATCTCGATGCTATTAGTCGATTCTGGCTCGCCAACGGACACTATGCTGGTAGATGGAATCTCTTCCTCCATTTCAAGTCGACTCTAACTGTAAATAAATAATTTTATCATTAAGAAAAATTTTCATAAATATTCAAAAAAATAATAAAAAAACATACATCGTATAAGCAAATCGGATACTTACGTAACTTTCTTCAAGAAATTCAGCCAAGAATGGAAATTCAATGCGCAAATAACACACTAGATCAGGATACTAAAGACGATGCTCTCTTCACGATGTTCTCTTCACGATGTTCTCTTCACGATGTTCTCTCCACGCTGCTCCTTGCTGAATGTCTGTCAACTGCATGCCTAAAAAATCGTTGCGATTGTGCAAAAATTGCGATTGTTGCAAAAATGTGCTGCGATTGTGATATCATCGGATGCTTAATCAACACTATCTCCTGTGCGGCGATTTTGATATCATCGAATGCTTCATCAACACTACCTCCTTCGTCGCGATTGTGATATCATCAAGCTGTTTAATCAGCACTCTCGGCTGCGCTGCGACTGTGCGAGGATCGGTCGCTTATTCTTTCTGCTAATAAATATGCATATATGTATGTCCTCATATCCTGAAAATAAGTTACATAAATAAATACGAATACCGTCGATCTAGGTAAACCAACTACGGAATCCGCAATTTGATTAAAATTGGTATTTATTTATTGGCCTTAAAAGCAAATACGAAATAGTTGTTCCTGACTGTGACATTGAAATTGATAAACTATTTACTAAAAAAGGTAATTTTACGAGAGAAAAAGGAGGTGAAAAAAAGTCGGACCAACTTTGTCTCAAACCAGATGATCTTCAGCTATCAGCCGAACACGCTAACCGTTACACCACGGCAATTGTAATGAGAGTGCAAGATGTTTTGCAATTAATTGATATTAGAAATTAATGATGATTTTTAAACTCTTTTTACAAAGAAACTAGGAAGCGTTGGTTTAAACTGTAACAGAGTAGTTATTACAATTGCCCAAAGAACCTATCCTTAAAGTATTATTAAGATCCGTTTCCCACAGACCGTAAGGTTCCCTTGTCAGATGTTACAGGACCCGGGATGGGAATCATTAGAAGATAGAAGAAAAATTCAAAGGATAAATTTATTAAATAAGTTCAGAGAAATTACGTTTTCAGATGATGTAACCGATATAATGCGACCCCCCTGTTATATGGGCCGTGCTGATACTGCCCGAAAGATTAGGGAAATAGATGCTAAAACGAATCGTTTCAAAAATTCATTTTTTCCGCGAAGTATACGCGAAAGCAACCGTTTAGGAAAATAGAGTCAAGGTGCTTGCACCCCCTGCCACACGCCGAAAGGCGGCTTGCAGGGTTCTTACATAGACATAGACAAGAGGGGCTAAGTTGATGGAGGAGTTCAACGAAAAACTAACGAAAAATGTAACACAAAAACAATTTGTGCTAAAAGTCGTGCGTGAATACAGACGGAAATTCCCAGACTGCAACAGAACAACGCTGGCCCAAGAATTTTAGAATTATGCATTAATAAAAATATATATTGCATTTTTTATCCTCAAACGGCCTCAATTCATTTACAAAACCTAAGTAGACCAAAAATTTGCTTTCAAAATCTATACCGGAATAAAATAATTTTAATTCTTTTATTTATTGTTAACTTCAAAATTTTAAAGTATATAACATATAATTAGGTCTTTAACCTACGCTATGCTGAAAAAATATGGTAAAAATTGATTACAGCTATAAAAACAAGATAGAATACAAGGCGGCGAGATTCGAGCGGAGGCGCCTAGTGAACACTTGTACGGCGCGCGCTCTCTATTCGGGCTGAATTTCGAAAACTACAGCGCAGATCTAATTAATATTTTACGAAAATTACAGTTAATGTCTAACAATGCATTGGTAGAAAAATCAAAACAGTTGAAATAAGGGAAGATTCCGTTATCTCCTGTGATGTTCGAAAAAAGGCCAAAAATGTTGAAAATTATAAACTTTAAGTGCGATGCGGCACGTCTTTCCGTTATCCGATTTAAATAATATATTACACGATTTATTTTCTAACCAAATGGAACAACTTTAGGGGGCGTCCCGAAAGAATTTCAAAGTTTCGAAAATAAGGACCACCCTAATGTACACACATGTCGTGCGACTGATAAGGTTTCATCCACCGTGCGATTCACTGAATGCACAAAATTACTCCAAACACCTTCAAAGTCATTTCCCGAGATATGACAGGGAAGGGCTACAAGTAGAAAAACTATCTCACCGTATAATTCGAATTATATACAGTTATAAAATATATATTGTGACGAATTTCTAGGGAAATTTGGCCATAGTAAGTTGCCCATTTTTAAGTTGCCCGTTTACAAGTTGCTGTCAGAATGGCTCAGTCAGAAAGGCCTCAGGCAGAAGGGCCGAACGGAGAAGGGCCGTTAGAAAACACGACTTTTATACTGACCAGTGCAGTGATACTGTCGGCGATCGGACTAATTAACACGGCGGAGTTCTGTGACAGTTTCTAGCAACGTGATTGGCCAATTTGCGGAACCCCTTTCGTTGCGAATTTCTGTGCTTCATTGTTTTTCCCTCTTCGTCTCCAAACACGGACTCCTCCACTGAGAAGGTCATTTCGCCCGAGAACGTTCGTGGCTGAACATTACCCATCCACGCCGGTGGCGGCAGACTTTCTTTCTTTCCTTGTGAATTTACGTGGGACACTCTCTAAAGGCTAAGTTCATATCATTATTATTTGTGCAAACTGAACCATATTATATTTGTGTATAATAATCTGTTATTTTTCACTTGTTCACATTTACTTAGTATTATTGTTCTGTGGTATCGTGCTTGAGAGTATTATCCTTGATAAAGGTCTTTCTGAGTGATTGTTTCTCATTATTTCGCATTTGGTCGTTTGTGTCGCTGGCCCTGTTGACTTTCTAACAGGTATTTCACGAAAATAATCGAATGCCGTGTACCGGTGGAGGACAAGGTGGGTTCGCCTTCCTTTCTATTGGGTATACTGCAACAATTGGTAGCAGAGCGTGGTTGTTTCACTTTCGTGTTGAATTCTGTTAGAGTGCGAATTTTCGGGCTCACCGACGTTATTCTTTGTAGTTTCGTCTAATGTTTCATTTTTGCCTCGTGGTTGCTAAGTCGCACCTTAATTTGTAGATGTTTCTTGTATCTCTTGTTTAATTATTGGTTATTTGAATGCCTCTAAATTCCTATCAAAAGGAATTCATTACGACTGCACAAGATCGCGCTAAGAAAATGGTCCCTACGAAGACCGCGGCCGGCCCAAGTCAACGTGACGAAGCATGCGGGGAGACCCCGGTATCTTTGTCTCGCACTCCTGACGTTAATTTTGATTTGGGTAAGCAGCTAATTCACGATATCGCTCCTTTGACAGATGCGACTTCCGAAAACTTATTTGCATTCTTTTCCTCTGTGTCGGAAGTAATAGATTTGGAGCTGTTTCCTTTAAATTCTTTATTAACTTTGTTACTTTGTAAGGTACCATCGATTTTACGTAATTTCTTCTTGTTGGCAATTAAAAACCGGTTGTCTTGGGCTCAAATTACTCGACAATTTTGGGAGGAGGAGATTAGTTCGCGAGAGTACGAGAAATTAATAACGGTCAAGGTTAAAAGGTTTCAATTTCCGAACGAAAAGCCACTTCACTTTCTCCATAACATACGTAATGCTATCACGGTGCTTGGATTATCGTATTCTGAAGAGGAGTTTGTTTCGCTCATTTTGAATGGTGTGAGTCCGTTAACGCGAAGTACTTTTATATTTCAATCTCGCCCGACGACTCTCGAAGGTTTGACCGCGTTGCTTAAATTTTCCTCTAAGCAGCTCGCGGATTCTACCGATTATTCTCGCGCTTTCTCAAATGTTAGTCGTCGCGAGACTCCTCCTGTTACGTGTTCTTTCTGTCATCGAAGGGGTCATGAGTTTACCGAATGTTATCGTCGGAGAAGATTGAGCAACAGAAATCTCCCTCGAATTTCGATGCCAAATTTCGAAGCCCAGAAACAGTCTTCCTCCGGGTCTCTTGTCCTCTCAAACTCAATCTGCACCCTGGGAGAGAATATTTATCGACCATGTGGGCCCATTGCCACGGTCTAAGAAAGGGAATTGTTATGTATTCACCGTTGTTGATGGTTTCTCTAAATTTACCTTCCTCGAAGCCGTCAAGGATGCTTCCTCTGCAAGTGTAATTAAGGTCCTTTTTCATAATTTATTTCACAAGTTTGGTTATCCAAAGTATTTAGTTTCGGATAATGCGAGTTCTTTTAAGTCCGAGGTATTTAGGAACATGTGCTTCAGCTATGGTATTAAGCAAATTTTCACGTCCCCCTATTACCCCTGTCCGAATATAGCGGAAAGAGTTCATCGAAATTTACGTTTCGCTTTGTCTGCCTTTACCCACGAACACCATGTTGTATGGGATGATATGCTTGGTGATTTGTCCTTTGCGTTTAATACTGCTGTTCATGAGAGTACTGGTTTTTCGCCTTGTAAATTGTTCCTTGGAAGAAATCTCCCCCATCCTTTGAATAATATTTGGGATATTCCACTCTCGCTACGTGACGATACTACTTCTGAAGATAGAATGTGGGAATATTGGGGGGATGCAGTTAAAAATCTGAAAAGAGCCCATCAAAAATATTCAAATACTTATAATAAATCACACAGTACACCCAGTTTTCACGTTGGCGAGATGGTTCTTTGCAAAAATCACCCTATTAGTTCCAAATTAAAGAAAAGGACTGCTAAACTAGAGCCTTTGTGGACTGGTCCGTTTGAAATACTCAAACTGCTAACTCCTGTAACTGTGGCCGTAAAGTCTGGGTCGTCTCAAGAAAAAATATGTCATGTGTCTCATCTCAAGCATTATCGCTCTCCATAATCCCGTCTTTATTCGTCACCAATGTTTTGATCTTTTCATGGTAAAACACTTTCGCATTTGTATTATTAATTACGTTGATTACGTAAAGGTTATTCTTTGGCGTTGTGTTGGTACCTCATCGCCCGGCGGTATCTCTACCGTCGCAATCTCCATCTAATTTTTTTTAATAAAAATTAGAAATAATTCTAAATTAAATGAAATGTTGTTTTCTGCATAGTTTGCCGGCACCCTAATAATGCCAATAATTGGGTGTCCGGGTCATGTGAGTTCTCTCTCAAATCCTCTTAGCTAACCTCTGTGATTTTTTTTTGGCATTTGCCGTTTTTTTATGTCATTGCGCTGCCTTGACGATGATATTGTAAAGGGTTTGTGGGAGACTCGCTTTCTGAACGTAGCCCCAGCGTTCAGCGTAATACTGGTTTTCCACCAGCTGTATATAAATATATATATGTGTTTCTGTAATTATTAATATGACTGGGTACCCATTACTATTATTATTCATGTGTAAATATTATCATCATACAATTTTGTTATAATTATGTCAAGAAATGCCTTGTTTTGTGAAACTTTTCATTTACTCTATTCGGCAGGAAGTGTCATTTAATTTCTTGTCCTGCCAAGACGTATTTTGAGTTTGAAATTTGCATTTTCTTATGATTTGCCAGACTGGGTTTAATGGTTTACATTGTATCTCGCAGGATGAACTATTTTGTAAAGCTATTTAATGCTATCCCCTGCAGATAACTGTAAATTAGTTTAAATATGTAATTTCATTTTTCTGACGTATTATCAGTTTGTCATAGGGTGTTCTGATTGTTTTTTTTTATGCTCACTTACTTTATGGTGTGCAAAGTAATTATCTAAGCATTGTTTTCGTTGAAATATAAAGGAGACCGCAAAATTCCAATTGCTTGACTTAGCAGTCCAGCGGCATACAGTCTTTGTTAAAGAAGTATTTAAATTGATTTAATATGGTTTATAGTGAAAGAGACACAAGTGTATATTATGTTATTTGAATTCAAAAACAAAGATGAATCAGTAGGAAAAGGACAGTGTCTGAACTGGTATTTGAATGAAATGATCAATAAACTATATTGTGCAACTGAACTGTGTCTTATAAACTGGTATTTTCGTCGACCTGATCAATAAACAATGTGTGACACTCAACTGTGAATCATGCAGTATCATTTCAAATTAACCCAGAGGATTAATTTAAAAGTGGGGGTGGATGTGACGAATTTCTAGGGAAATTTGGCCATAGTAAGTTGCCCATTTTTAAGTTGCCCGTTTACAAGTTGCTGTCAGAATGGCTCAGTCAGAAAGGCCTCAGGCAGAAGGGCCGAACGGAGAAGGGCCGTTAGAAAACACGACTTTTATACTGACCAGTGCAGTGATACTGTCGGCGATCGGACTAATTAACACGGCGGAGTTCTGTGACAGTTTCTAGCAACGTGATTGGCCAATTTGCGGAACCCCTTTCGTTGCGAATTTCTGTGCTTCATTGTTTTTCCCTCTTCGTCTCCAAACACGGACTCCTCCACTGAGAAGGTCATTTCGCCCGAGAACGTTCGTGGCTGAACATTACCCATCCACGCCGGTGGCGGCAGACTTTCTTTCTTTCCTTGTGAATTTACGTGGGACACTCTCTAAAGGCTAAGTTCATATCATTATTATTTGTGCAAACTGAACCATATTATATTTGTGTATAATAATCTGTTATTTTTCACTTGTTCACATTTACTTAGTATTATTGTTCTGTGGTATCGTGCTTGAGAGTATTATCCTTGATAAAGGTCTTTCTGAGTGATTGTTTCTCATTATTTCGCATTTGGTCGTTTGTGTCGCTGGCCCTGTTGACTTTCTAACAGGTATTTCACGAAAATAATCGAATGCCGTGTACCGGTGGAGGACAAGGTGGGTTCGCCTTCCTTTCTATTGGGTATACTGCAACAATATGCACTGATAAATTTGCAAATGATGTGTTTTTCAACCAATAAAATAATTACCCTCAAACGTAGCACAAAGGAAGGTATCTTTACATCATTCAATATTGAACCATTTGAAAGAAACGAAGCATTTTGCCGATTGTCATTAAGTTTTAGAGAGTTGTTACAAAATAATAATCTTTTAAGGTAGAACTAAATATTATTCAAAATTATGTATCCTGTAATTAACATGTATATAATTGTTTCATTAATATTCTTATTGAAAAATAGGAAGTTAAATTACTTATTCCTACTTATGAGGCTCCCCTTTGTCAAAATTTGGAAAATTATCCTACCAAATGTTGGGGATAATTAGGGACGGATTGCGAGTTCCTGCAGAAGATGGAACAGTATTAATAATTCGAAATATGGATAGCCTGGTGAAATATGTAAAGTATTAACTTTATGATTAGAATATTTAACTTGCTTTCTTAAGTTTGAAAAATAACCGGAATTCATCAACAGGGTTAATTTTCGTATCTGACTTAAAGATTATGGCAAAAAGACGTGTATTCACCTCGAAATCAAACTTATCAATTTTCGATCATATTGCTATCATCACAAATCATTAGCACATTGAAAAGGCGTGTGACTTACTTTATATGATTCCACTGTGTGATAATATGCAGAGATGAAATTCACAGAAGGAAACGGAGCCCAATAAATAGTTGTACAAAACTACCACTTAAATTTAGAAACAAACTCGTTTTCTTTCAGTTGGTCCGGAACATTACCACAAAATGCGACAAGCACAGGTACAGCCATGCCATTATACTATTGGGATACAATCCATTTGAATGTGGATGCGAAGTTCTTCATTTTCTTCGTGTGGTAGAGGAAGACGTTGTTCTCGCCAGCGAACTGTGGCGAACTAAAGGGAAAGACTGGGTACTGCAAGCAAGGATAGACACCACCAATTTAACATGCAGGTATTGGATATATCTCAAGACATTCTTAAATGTAAGTTCGACGTCTCTAATAGAATCCTTTGCTTTCATATGTACGCTTGATTGAGGAATTGGTTATGATTTTACGTGTACATCATTAAGTAATTTTAAGCTCTCCATCTAATTCATCAACTGCATTTACAACATGCTTTTCATTACTGACACGAATGCTGTTATTTTCAGGTATCCGGAAAGTGTAAATGGAAAGTTGGTGGTTGCTGTGGAAACTTGGATGCATCATCTTCTTCCAATGATGGGGTTTTGTTATTTGGCAGAAGATATGGATATTATCGAAACCAAATAATGCCATTTTTAATAATAATAAAGCTGTCTAATCTTTTTCTGATCAAATCCTATCACTTATCCCACATAATTGGATTTCCCAGGTGCGTTACCTGTGTTTTCTTACGAAGCTTGTACCAAAAGTATTGTCTCTGAATTAAAAAAATATTTTAATTCGAATAAATATTTATATAGATATATTGTGTTTATAAGTACTAATTTCTAACACAGCTCCCATTTACCTGGATGCACTTTTCATACCGCAATGGAGGTTTTTTATCCATCCGCATAGAAACTCACCGCCAGCCCCTTTTCAAGGTACTCGTTTACTCATGTTTTCACTTCCTTGTCTTCATCCTTCCTTTTTCCACCAAAATGATTCTTCAATCCCAAGAACAAGTGGGAGTTGGATGGGTTTTGGCTAAATGGGAGTTTGACGTCCCAACCAAACTGACCCAAAACGGCTTATGGGCCACAGGCAACATGTGACGGAGCGTTGTCACTCAGAAGGAAAATTCCTTTAATCAGCAAACCTCGTATTCGATTCTGGATTGCTCTGTGTCGTGTTCCGTAGTATGAAGCTGCGCAGATTGTGCTTTCGGTAGACATAGCCTCGATGAGAAGAACAATTGTTCAGTCCCAAAAATTGTTTACCATGATTCTTCGAGAACATAGCGTCACAACATTCACTATGAATTTCTGTTCGACCTTCAGAAACTTTTCCGCTTCACTTCTTCACATTTTCTGCAGACATACAGCTGGTTCTATATGTCTCCTTCAATTATTGATTAATTGAAGACGGCATTTCATCTCTTTTTTCTCTTAAGAAAATAGTTCCAAGTAGTAGGGGTAGGTTGCCTAATTTGGATCATTTTTTTATTTTCTTGTATATTTCCATCAATAATTATTCAACATCAAACTTTAGTTTAGTTTCATCTTTTAGTTCTATATTTTCAATATATTACTCTTGAGATAAAATGAGTGGAGAAAACCGAGCTAATGCTAATGGTCCAAATTGATAAACCACGCAGGGGCCATAAGCTTCCGATTTCACTATATTAGTAAATTTCCCTCGACTACCTCGTAGTCACATCAAATTGCACCATTAAATAAATAAACAATCCTTTATATGAGTACTCCTAGTCTGGACACAATTGTTTTTTTTTAATTTTTCGCTGACATGGACGACATAATTAAATGAAAAATTACTACTGAAATAGTTATTACGTATAGAAATAAATTCAAAAGAAATCTAAGATGAAATCAAAATTATAAAATTAAATTTAAATACAATCCCATATCCCAGAAGCTTAAAACTTATTTAAATGTATATTTCGTGTTAATGCGGGTTGATGAAATTGATTTTTATTTGGATTTTCTATTCATTTAAGTTTATTTTATGTGGAATAATTATTCAGATAAAAAAGTCTCCATGGCGTTCCGAACTTAATAAAGGAACGAATATATGAATAAAGGGTTAACTTTTATGAATACTCATTTCTAAAAAAAATACTACCGCAATACGGATATGTAATGGCGGTTCGTAATCTATTCTTTCACAGTTGTTAATGCATTGAAAGTTTCATTCCGAAGCTTGATATGCATTATAGTTGGACCACATAGCTGTGTGATATCCATTGTAAGCACAAAGAGAAAAGTGAATTCTCTCGAAAGTGATTTCTAAAAATTGATCGTAAATTTCCTATGTGGTTAACCTTACTGAGACATTTTCAGCACAGTGGCGCAGCGAGGGGGGGGGGTTTAGGGGTTCAAAACCCCCCCAAGAGTCCAGTCCTATGACTAGCTCTATACTTTTATTTCTGCTGAAGAGTACAAAACCCCCCCTCGCTAAGGTGGGGTTATCACGCAAATCATACAGATACACTGCTTGTCATGTGTTTGCTTGATAAATTCATCGGAAGCTTCGTGTACCCGAAAATATGGCTCCGATTTCAGTGAAAGTGATGTTTTCGGTAGCAGAGTAGACATCGATATCAATGGGGCGCAATGATACGAGTGTTTCGAAAACTATGTTCAACGCGTGCACTTCTTAATCCTATCCTTTAGTTAGATAACTCACGCCATAAGATAAGATTCCCAAGAGAAAAATTCGAAAGTGCTGATTTGTTTACTCCTCGAAAAAATACAAGCGAACATTCGAGAAGTAATTCGAAACTTGCACCCTGAAAACAGAGATTAAGATTACGTTTGAGGGACAAACAGATAGATAAAACACTCAGTTAGATCTTTTGCATGTGACTGTTTCAAGGGTGTAAATACAAAGATAGGCTCGTGAGTATTGCTTTCGAGAAATTCACAACAGTTCGAAGGAGAGTTTTGTTAGGATTTCATTTAGATGGACATCCAAAAATTCCTTTCACAGTCCGGTAACAGCTCGAGGCCGCTATCGGAAAAAATTTAAATTAATGGCCTTGTGTTTTTTGTGAAATAACCATTATTAGATGCATAAATTAGTATTTTCTCATTTTAGGGCTGTTATCAGAGGACACATCTCAAGATGAGTTTAGCGACAATTGAAAAGCTACTTTTTCCTTTATTAAGCATTCTAGACGATTAAAAGTCTGCACACAGTTGACTCTTTATTACTCGGGATGATAGAAAATATACTGATCTTTATTTTATGATTGCCTGTTAATTTGGCGTATATTTAATAAAAATTTTCGCTAACCGAATTTCCGTAAACATTTGAAAAAGTATTGGAGCAATGAAAGATTTCAGTAAAAATTAATTTTCGATGATATTATTAATAATATACCATTTTGGGAGCAAATCAGTCAGCTCAAAGATATTGTGCGCGTAAGTTACGTACATATTTATCGGAACTGTGACTTGATGACTTGAATTAAACTTGATAAACTGTAAAATAAATTTTTCAGTTTCCTTTTCGATGCAGCCAATTTTTTCTCTGGTGATAGAATCCCACGAATCTCATAATTTATCCTGTTAATTGCTTGGTCATGCAATGCCCATTCAAAATTTCAATTCATGGAAAATATTTGTTTTCTTTGAACTCTCAGTGCGTAAGGCTGGGTTTGCATTAGCTCTTTGCTGGTTAAACCACCTAATACTTAGTCTAAATAATTGTAAGTTGACGTCTTCATTTTTTCACCTTGGTAAGTGACTTTAATACAGCAAGTTCAATTATAATATCAACTATAATCAAGAATATACTGTATTTTTTAATGCAGCCGAATTTTTAATTTTCGGTATGAGGCGCATTCAATGAAATACATATCTAATACATAAATAACGAAATCAGGCTTAATTGTAAGCCTGGCAGAAAATTTCATCTGATAAAAATTATTTTTTGTTTCTTATACAAACCTTGTGCAATAAGCTGTATAGTATATACTTCATATCATTATTTTTATACATTGATGGCGTTTTCTTGACAGGCGATATTTCAATTAAATTCCAAAATCTGCTGATGATATAGTCAAATAACGAAAGATAATGAAATAAGCATGGGCGCGCCAATGTGGGGGAACAAATGAGTGGATGTTACGTTTTATATCGCTTGCCAAATAACCGTAGTTATTTTTTTCCTTCCCACGCTTTGCAACCTCTAGGAAGAAAGAACTCTCGAAGGCTCGGAAAGTTTATATCTAAATCACTAAAAAGCTTCAGCATAGAAAAAAAATGAGTTTTAAATAGATATTGAACGTATCCAAACCAGAAATCCAAAGAACACACTTGTTAAGTTTCCAATTGTTCGCTTATGTAAACTACTATCTTGGAAAGTGTAATAAGTTGGCCACATAAGCGTTAAACTCCTCTAGTGTTGAATGTATTTAGTTTTTGAAAGAATTGACATATATTGTAGTAAGTAGCGGGCATGTATATACTAGCCTCTGTAAAGTAGGCATTTTTCGTTTCCTCAGACCCCCCCATTGGTAAATCCTGGCTGCGCCACTGTTTCAGCACAAGTAATTTTAAGTTAATTGTGTAAATTTCAGTGCTCTCACTTACTCTTATTATTAAAAATGATCATTTAAATATGACTACACATGAAAGAAAGCATTAATCAAAAAACGATTAGCATACATTATTACAATATGAGCTAATTTCGTAAATATTCATTAAAAGGTTAATGCATGAACATTATTTTTAATGCGTTGTATGTTATTCTATTCTTGCCACTTTCTACGACTTTCCAATTACTTATTTAATTGTTGCTGTACATTTATATTCTATTTGTATCATATTTGTTGAAACTAACGCTATGCTCAATAAATAAATAAAAACATTTAATGAGTTGATATTCACACAGCTCTCTGTCCCTAAATTTGGCTTAATTTACCTTTTATCTTCTATTTATTTTTGGAAGTTTACTCAGCTTATCATAAAATATGCCATTTAGTAAAATGGTAGAAAAAACATTGAAGAACAAATGAAGATGTGATTAAAATATATAAAAACAGAACGCCGATGACGACTGGATATTTAATACCGACGTTTCATTCTCATTCAAAGCAAATGTTCCCATAGACCGAACACTTCATTTCGGCCACAAACCTAAAAGGAGAGTGTTTTCCCATTTAGAAACGAAACCCCACACACCAATGAAAGTAAATTTATATATACCTTGATCGCTATAGAATGGATCACGTAGACTACTTTTGAAGACAACGGAACTCGATTTACGAGCACAGAGTGAAATAAAAAAGTTTCCTGAGCTTTTCCAGCCTTCTTTTGTTATCCGAGAAAAAGTGGGTCGCAGCCAGAAAACGAAAATACGACGAAATCCGAAGCAATTGAGGGAGAATTAGTGAAAGAAACCCCTCTCACTGCAGGGGAAAATGCTGGAGAGGGTGTTTACTCTAGAAAGATAAGAAGGACTTGGAGGAAACGGGGGAAGTCTCGAGTTATTGGGGCGGATGCAAGAAGCGAAAGCGAAGCAAGGGCGAATGCTAACAGAGACCAGGGTTTCCAACCTTCCGAAAATATACGGAAAGTCCGTAGAAATGGTCGAAAATTGATCGAGTACCTAAAGTTCGTATGATCACTCACATATTTTAGGCGTATGTCTTTAGTCTATTGAATCAAGATAAGACTTTCAATATGACTCATTACTGAAGAATCGCATACCAGTCTGACAGCAAATTGTTAAGCCCATAAGCCGGATGGTAATTCATCTTGCTAACATAAGTTACCAACACTTAGTAACTGGGAATGTGGCTTTATAGTCTTGATAAGGAGTGAGGTAAATTGACTTCAGAAGTTCCTCTTTTCTTAGCATTCAATAAGAAATGGTCCTAATTATTCAGCGTCACCCTTGCGAGCCCAGATGGTACGATAAAGAGGTTAGAAGGGCTCTCCGCAAACAAAGAGATTTGCACGGAAAAGTAAAGGCTTTTAAGGGAATAGATCAGCCTGTTCCAAATCCACCACGATCACTATTGCTAGAAAAGCACAAGAAAGCAAAATGCGACACCAAGCGAGCTATGCGTAACGCCCACAGCAACTTTAAAAAGAAAATACTTGGGGAATGTTTAGAGAAAGACCCTAAAGCTTTCTGGTCATACGTTAGAGAGGTACAGGGAAAGATACAAACAGTGAGCTCGATAAGGGATATCGAAGGTAACATTACTTGCGATTCGAAGAGGAAAGCGAATATTCTAAACGAATTTTACCAAAGCGTATTCACATCAGATTGTAACATAGAGATCCTCCCTAAGGTTAATATACTGGATTCCATGCCAAATATAACTTTTACGACAGACGGTATAGTTAAAATATTACGCAAAATTAAGCCAAATAAGTCGCCAGGGCCAGAAGGCATTCCAGCAAGAGTGCTTAAAGAACTGGCTGAAAGCGTCGCCCCTTATCTCAAAATTATATTTTGTAAATCGATAAATGAAGGTAGGGTCCCATCCGATTGGAAATTAGTTAATATTACTCCTGTTTACAAAAGCGGATTAAAGGAGGACCCAGGAAATTATAGACCCATATCATTAACTTCGCTGTCCGGAAAGGTAATGGAACATATCGTTGTAAGCTCACTCTTGGGATTTTTAGATAGAAATGAATCCCTCGACGCAAACCAGCATGGTTTTCGTAAGTCCCGATCATGTGAAACCCAACTTGCTCTATTTGTACACGATATCTTAAAGTCCGCCGAAAGTAAAAAGCAAGTGGACGCTATTTTCCTAGATTTCAAAAAAGCATTCGATAGAGTCCCCCACTACAAACTAATTTACAAACTAAAACTAGCGGGCATTAACAAGGAAGTAGTCGACTGGGTTAAGGATTTTCTCTACGAGAGGGAACAACAAGTTGTACTGGATGGCGTTAGCTCAAATAGAGTCAAAGTTACCTCTGGCGTACCTCAGAGCAGTGTAATTGGACCTCTTCTTTTCCTTATTTATATCAATGACTTGAGTGACGAGATAGTTAGTAATGTGAGAATATTTGCGGATGACTCGGTTATATATAGGGAAATAACAAACGAGGAAGACCGGACTTCTCTCTCAAACGATTTAGTCCTCATCCAAAGGTGGTGCGAAAAATGGGAATTAGATATTAACGTAAGTAAATGCTCCGTAGTTAATTTCTTCGAAAAGAAAAAAATGCGTCCAAATCACCCATACAAAATTAATGGAATTAGTATCAAAGTAGTAGATTCAGTTAAATATCTCGGGATCAACATTACTAATAACTTAAATTGGAGCACACATATTCGAAATAGATAAAAGATAAAACAACCCCAACCACTGATTTCCTTCCTACCTGAGAAACAGTGGCGAATGAAATATACTTCGGGAAGTTACTGTGCATACACAATTAGGCTTGTTTATGTAAAATGAGTTGTTTTAATTGAACCTATTGGTAACCATTCGAAATTAACTTGTTTTTAAGCATTAAAGCTTGAAATTTAACTCTCCTACATAAGATATTATAATAACTTGAAAACTAAGAGGAGAGGCAGTAGTACCCTATGTTCCTATCTTATTCACGATATCATTGAATAATGGAAAGGTACCGACAGACTGGAAGTGCACAATTGTAGCACCGATTCACAAAAGGGGTTCTCGTACAAACATAAATAATTACAGGCCGATTAGTTTAACAAGTGTGTTTGCTAAACAGATGGAAAAGTTAGTGGCCAACTACATTCGCAAGTTTTGGAATTCAAAACATTGGCTCAGTGATGCACAACAAGGCTTCCGTAAAAATTATTCATGCGATACGCAACTAACGGCATTTACGCAGGATATCGCCGAGTCGTTGGATTGGGGGAAACAGATAAGATGCCGTGGTCGGCGATTTTTCGTAAGCATTCGATAAGTTAGATCATAGACTGATAATGGAAATATAGTCAAAATGGGGATTGACGAAAGAGAAGTTAGATGGATAGATATATTTTTATATCAAGGCCCTCAAAGGGTAAGGGTGGGAAACAAATTTTCCAGGGAATTAGAAATAGCGTCAGGGAAGTTCCTCAGGGAAGTGTTCTCGGAGCATTGCTGTTTTTAATATATATTAAAGATTTAACTGGATTGTAAGATCAGGTTGTTTGCAGATGACTGCTTAATTTACAGAGAACTAGAGCGTTTAGATGATTGCATTCTGCTGCAAAAGGATATAGATGAAATTGTTCAGTGGGCTGACTTAAATAGAATGGAACTAAATACAGTTAAAACAAATCTGATTCGTTTTCCTAGATGTAAGAAAGTATTGCAATGGGGGTACATGTTAAACGGCAGTTTACTGGTAGAAAAATACGATTGTAAGTATCTCGGAGTTACGCTAACGAAGGATCTGCAGTGGGAAACTCATATCAGCAATACAGTATCTAAAGGTTGCATTGCACTTCATTATAAGGGTATTGGGAAAAGGTTATCTAAACTAAAAATAAATGGCGTACAAATCATTAGTTAGGCCAATATTGGAATATGGCGCAACGGTATGGGATCCACAAGCAGTAGGACTGATTAAAGAAGTTGAGATGGTACAGAGAACAGCCGCACGATATGTTAACAATAACTTCAAAAGAACTGCAAGTGTAACAGAAATGTTAGAAAAGCTAGGTTGGGAAACTTTAGAAAACAGAAGGAAAGTTTACAGGTTAGGAAGCTTATGCAACGCTTATGCAGGCAAGACAGCATGGGCAGATATTAAGAGAAGAATTATGAGCCCCACTTATTTAAGCAGGAAAGACCATAGTTATAAAATTGAACCTCCCTCTCAAAGGACTAATATTGCTAAATTCTCATTCCCAAATAGAATCAATGGAACGCTCTCCCTGCAGGTATATTTGAGCCATTTCCTTTCCAAGTGCGTACCTTCAAGGCGAAGTTAAATAAATTGTAATAGCTGTTAATTTAATTCTGGTTATGTTTTCTTTTGATGGGACGGGATAACATTTGTACATTTTTTATTACGTACATGTCTTGACTTCTGTCAGAGGGAGGTTTTCAGAGGGGTTTTCCCCCCTCCAAATGCCTGACAGGTATATTGTTCACCACTCAATTTATATTTATATTGACTATCTATATATTGCTTGACCATGTACGACTGCATGTATGTATGTTTGTATTTTATGTAATGTCCAACCACTGCCACCAGATTTATAATCTACTTGTGGTGTTCATGTATTATTAATAATAATAACACAGTGGTTATAATGTGGATGATATTGAGTCTTCTTACGTCCAAATTCCTTCAGATATGACCGAAATAATTCTATTTTCTTTTCAGGTATGCAACATAAATGAGTAATACTCGAAAAATATGTGCCATTTCGCTACGTTTCATTGATACCTTACTTCCGGCAGGAAAATTCACAAGGAAGAAATTTAAACTGAGCAGATTTCCGACAGTTTGCGAAAATCATTTTTATGGTTCGAGCTATCTCTTTAGCTCATTTTGTTTAAGATGATTATTCGAGGAATTACATGATCAGCTCCAATATACTTTTGGGATCAAAATTAAATTATATTTTAGTGATGAATCACTAGTAAAAAGTGATCTTATTTGAATTTAAGTGAAATTGTACTTAAATATCACTATTGTTTAGCTGAAAGCATACTATCTCGAGGAATTTATAATTGCACTCATTTATATATATGATTTAATAACCTTTCATACAACTTCTAAATAGGATATCACAGTAATAAAGAGCCTATTTCCTCTCACCCTCTCCGAATAGAATTAAAAAACGGAATAGCCCATTTCATTATGCAGAAAGCGATTATGAATACTTTTTCATGCATGAGCCACTGTTGCTCTCAATAATTTAATTACTTATATATATATTAATTAGATGAGTTACATCATCAGAAATGTTTAGAAGTGCAAAATTCTACTGAAAATACATCATTAAGTGATCTAGATAAATTATTCCATGACCAAATCAAGAATATATCGAAAAAATTATCAATTAAATAAAATCCATTATATGATTTTATTCTGCCACGACTGGTTTCAATTGATAATGGTATCATCAGTAATCCTCTATTACTAGCTGAAGTCGGTCTTGGAAAATTAAAACAATTTAGTGGAACATTTTAAAAAGTATTCGTTTCCAGGCAGGGAATCCCACTAAGTAACGGCTTTATCCGTTGATTATAAAGAATACATGGAAATTAAAAGGAATGACACGGAAAGAAAATTTCCAAACCAACAGCTCTGGTAAAAGATCAACTTTGCATTGTTCCATTCACTTGTGTCATTAAGAGGAGTGGGTCAATAGGAGAAAGAAGAAATTAATAATATTAAGGGTTGGAAAACTGAACCGTAAAAAAGAAAGAATAATGGTAATGGAAATGGGAAATTGAGGAAGAGAGACACGTAGCAAAAGATGGGGAAGAAATAGGGTCTAAGGAAATAGGGAAAGAGTTTAATGGGAAAACTGATTTAATAAGAAGCGACTATAGTGTGGGAAAATTTGATTCCAAAAGAATCTCTTTAATCTCCTCTCTGAGTCATCTCCTAATGGAAATTCCCTCTGCAAGTTCCGGGACTTCTTAATTCTTGACTAAGTCCACTCACATCTTCGAACTCGGAATTCCCCACAAATCATTTCTATGATAGCATTAACGTATACTTGCATGAGCCGAAAAGATATCTCACAAAAGACTAAATATTGCGTAATCTTTGTAACCACCTCTTAATGCTGATTCATAGTAGCTACTATCCTGGAAATACGTTATCAAAATTTTATTTATACATCATAAATAATACAAACATACCTTAATTGATAATGAAATCTTTTAACATATACAATAAATCTTGATTTCAATTGTCAGATACAGTAACACCGCATTAATACGACCTGGAAACATTATCCAAATACAGTACCGGTCAAAAGTTTGGGTCCACTTGCTTTATTTTAGAATTCTACACAATTAACTCGGCTACTCAGTGGATTTTGTCAAGCACGTGCGTCTTGCTACTGGTCAGAGTGTAGGAGGGTGTCAGAGTGGAGATGGGAGATGCGTAGATCGAGCATAAACGTGTTTAAACTTGTTGCATTCTATCGATGCGTCTAGTGTCTATTACGCGTAACATCCTTGTACTGCAAAACTCACTCCAAGAGTTATATTTCCAATTTTTTGTTATATTTTTCTTTCCAAAAAGGTGAGCAGAACATGCTTAGTATTCAAAATCATAAGTTTTCGACAAAAATGTTTATATAATTGACGCAATTCGAAAAATATCATATCATTATAGAAATGTGAATAAAGCTATATATTTCATGTTTCATTCGTAGAGAAATGGGTTGAAAAGCAGAGCTAAGTGTAGAGACACGAGCAGTCAATGTGGCACTACATGAAGAAGGTTATTCAACGCGAATAATTGCTTCTAAATGTAATGTTTCTAAAAATGTAGTCATGAGAGCCTTACAAAGAAAGAGCGAAACAGGGTGTAATCAGAGTGGTCATCGTTCTGGGAGGCCTAAAACTACTTCAAAACAAGAGGACAAGTTCCTCTGTGTTGTAAGCAAGAAAAATCGTTCTCTCACAGCCCCCGAAATTCGCGAAAAACTCAACTCCGCGCGCGAAGCACCAGTATCTGTTTCGACGGTACAGCGACGTCTACGAAATTATGGCTTGAAAGGATGCGTCGCCGCTAAAAAACCACTACGCAAGCAAAACAAAGTTAAAAGATTGAATTGGGCTAAGAAAACATAAAGATTGGACAACTGAACAATGGTCTAAAGTCTTGTTCACGGACGAATCAAAATTCGAAATTTTAAACAAACTTCGCCGACAATGTGTTCGTCGTTTGATTGGCGAACGCATGATTAACCAATGTGTGATCCCCACAGTCAAGCATGGTGGAGGGTCAGTGTTAGTCTGGGGATGCTTTGCTGGGGACATTGTTGGTGACATTTTGAAAATTGAGGGTATCATGGACAAAAAAGTCTACCACAACATTCTTCAACGGCACGCTTTTCCGTGTGGGAAAAGAATTGTGGGCCGCGGTTTCGTTTTTTTGCAAGATAATGATCCTAAACACACTTCTAAATTTTGCCGGGATTAAATCGCAGCCAAAGATTAGCAGAAAGAACTCAAATATATGGAATGGCCTCCTCAGTCGTCGGATTGTAACCCGATCGAGTTGTTGTGGGACGAGTTGGACAGACAAGTGATAAAATTGCAACCAACTAATACAAAACAGCTTTGGACGTTCCTACAGAATTGCTGGAATCAAATAACAACGGAATCATCGCATAAATTGATTGAAAGGATGCCCAGAATATGCGCTGCTGTTATGCGAGCAAAAGGCGGATATTTCGAAGAATCAAAAATATAAATAAATACTAGCGGGTTTCTTTGTAAGTTGACATATTTTGTATAAACAATGATTACTTTTTCATAAATATTGATAGTAAAAAATAATGAACTAAGAAAACCATGGTTTTTTGAA
Organism: Sympetrum striolatum; assembly: GCA_947579665.1. Lineage (NCBI taxonomy): Eukaryota > Metazoa > Arthropoda > Insecta > Odonata > Libellulidae > Sympetrum > Sympetrum striolatum. Next base: position 225,574 of record CANPUZ010000026.1, read on the forward strand.
CATTTCATCAACATTTTGAAGTAGACCCAAACTTTTGACCGGTAGTGTACATTGCATTCTGACAGAGATATTTAAAAAACAAAATTTTGTTCTGGATAAACCGCAACTTCCGGTTAAGCGATATTCATCAAAACCTTATCAACTCTTAGCATTGTTAGGGAAATATTACACATGAATTTTGGGAATGATCAGGTAATTACGTTTTAATATAGCGCACCCAAAAAACTTTTTAAAACAGACAGACACACACACACAGACATGTTGGGGAAAATAGCGAAAACGTGCTCTATGGATCCCAAAACATCTATTTCCGTCGAAATCTGGAGGTCGAATTTTTTTGCGAATACAATACTTTCTCTATACTACGTACAGGGAGAAAGTAAAAATGGTGCTACGAAATAGATAAAAGTATCAAAAGAAAGGAAACTAAACAAAAATTCTTATTTTGGCGGTGGCATACGATGTTTGAATCAAAATTACGCGAACTATGGCAAAATGAACGAAATTTTGTGAAATGTTTTCGTAGTAAACAACTCTGTCTGACCAAGACAATTGTTGAAGCCTAGCTCAACCGTTTTCTCATTTGAGGGGAATATGAGCCTACCTTGAATTAATGATATTTATCTAAACTTTAAGATGAAATTTACTGAGATTTCAACACATGCAAACACTGCTAGCACAAATAGCGGGGAAAACATTACAGCCATTTTACGGAGTATCTTTTCATCCAAAACACATTGAAGGGACATCCCGGTATGATAGAGAATTCAAAATCACTGAGGTGCAAGAAAACGGGCACTTCAATAATATTATCACAGAAACGTCATCAAATGTGCGTGAGTTCGACGCCAGGTGGGTGCAAAATTCTCCCATTTGAAATAACTTGCGGCGATTCGATTTCTTTAATTTCCTCCAGGTAACATGGAACCAAAAAAAACGGCATGCGAACAGAGAAATGCTTTTCTTATACGTGGTTTGCCGTTTCCCTGATGATCTTTGGTTCGATCCCAGATCGGCATTTACTACATTAACTCTTGCATTTCAAAGTGGGTTATCTTATTTTCGGACCTACCCGGTATGACTTCATAATCTGGATGAGTGTGATTAAGTATGTGATCACAATCGACAAAAGGCGGTCTCAATTCTAAGGAAATGATCGGTTTTCAAATACTTCTATGAAGCGCGCGAACCGAAGTCAGGAACACGTTTTACAAACGATCTTTACCGTTTCCCTGAAGGTAGAAACAATGGAAACATTAGCACTTGTACCATTCAATTAAAGGGGGATACTGGATGGGGACCTTTAAACGGACTTGAAATTTCGTCGATGTCAAAATTACAATCAACAGGCTAGCAGAATGCAAGCAACTTTTCCTCTTATCTTACATTGATTTTATTTGTTTTTTTCTTTACGTATATCAATATTTGTTTATCTATCTCTCTTAATTGGCTAGCTTGCTGTATCTGAAATCGCCATAAAACACAAATAAATAACACTGAATATTTAGTTAACTCGATATATATTGCCAAACACTCAGCGATCTCAGCAAAAAGTAATCTAATCCAACCTAATCCATATTAATTGAAGAAAGTCGGAGCGAAATATAAAACAAATAAACGACGAATAATGTGTACCTAGATGAGTGTCCGACCTTTCAGTGGAAGTCTCGACCCCATGTGATAATCACCGATGTGTTCATATCCATCGGATGTCGACTTCTCTCCACGAAAAAAGGAATTCAATCAACTTTTGAGATTCAATTGCTTACCGATGAGATAAAAATTTGAAATTTAACGATTCCTAAGAAGATCGACGGGCAATGGATATACAACGATATTAATTATACATAAGTATAATGGGTCGAATTCAAATCGTAGGGAGTCCATAAGAAATGCACGTAAATTCTATGTTTTACTTCATTTCATTAGCACAATTAAATTAGAAATTCTATGAAGTGGAGACCAAAGTAAGGGAAGTTAAATGAAGATTCTTATTTGGGTCATGAAATAAGTGGTTGAGATCGAATTTACGAAGAATTGTCAAAAATTCGAATAAATTGTAAAATTGACTTTTTATTAAGAACCAGTTGCGTTAACGACTGAGAAAGTTGTTGTACTTATTTCTGATACTGATGCATGGGAATAATAAATCCATAATCTTCTTATACATAAAGTAGAAGTTTTGTATGTTTATGCGTTTGTGTGTTAACCGCAGTATACACGGGTTTCTGAATTTAAATCGTCTTCTCGGGACAGATTAATGTCTAACTATTAATGAGTAACAAAGCCTTTAGGGTACAGAAACGAATTTTACGTGAATTTCTTATGGAAACGTATTATGGAGTCCTGGGTTCAAACCCGAGCCTGTACAGAGATGAGAATAGTTTTCGGGGGGCTTTCAGCTTCAGCTAAGAGAAAACAAATCACAAAATTGATGCAAATACAAGGTAAATAAAAGTCAAATTCATTGACTTATTTGGAGGATTATGTATGTACAAACAAGTGAATTCCCCCGGCAAATACGACGGAAGTAAAATTAATGTTAGTTACCGAAAATATGAATAATCTCGGTACGATAGGGTGAACAGCCAAAACATTTGGGTAAAACTTTGAGGTGGAAAAATCAACGTAAAACGATTGTGCTGGAATTGAAACGATCTCGCGACGCACTGTCGGAAAAGCGTAGTTAGGGGGCATCCATTAATTACGTGAGGTGATTTCTGCGATTTTTTGACCCCCCCTAGTGAGATATCGTGAGATTTGGCTCGACCCCCTCCTCTAATCTCACGTGAGATTGTTCAAAATGCGTGTTTTCAGTGTAAATATGTTAATCTTTGCTTCATTGTATTGGATTTATTAAAAAAACGTATTTTATTTAATTATTTTAATTTAGGACTAGTTGAGACTAGTATTGAAGACTACTGAGATGCACTGTTTCTTGCAGATAAAAAATCGCGTAATCATTGCGAGAACCCCCCACGTGAGAGTGAGTGAGATTCGGCTTAACCCCCCTAAACGCCTCACGTAACCATACAATAAATTTCTTGTTGCTGTCACTTAAAGAACAGCACACATCACTATCTGAAGTTGTTATACCGTCAACTGTAATTGGCCTCGTGCTGTTTGCCGATACTTACTACTAATGAATGAATGAATAAATATATTACATTGAAAAATTACACAGAAGAAAGGCATACCGAAATAGAAAATGTTTTACGGCATTTACATAATTGTAATTTAAAAGTGAGAATGAAAAAGAAGAAAAGAGACTAACCAAATCAAATTTGATCAAGTTTATACTAAATTTTCTTTAAAAAATTTACCTACAAACCTATCCACATTCGGAAGAATTCGGTATAGTTATCGAAGATGATGATGACACTAATGTAGATAGTGAAAAGGAATTGTCTCTTGAACAAAAATTAGAATTGGCGATATCTAAAAAAAATCAACAAACCAAAATACAATACAGAAATCAGATATATCCAAAACCATCCGACGAGAAATCGATATATTTGAAAAATGACGGATTTAGAGGTAAATACTTGGAAAAAAGTATATCGCGCATTGCTAATAGTGCCACCAACCAGCGTAGATGCTGAAAGAACGTTTTCGACAGCTGGGAATTTTTGCACAGAATAACGTTCCAGGCTCAATGACAGTACAATTGATGCATTATGTTTTTTAAGATCACATTTCAAAAATTTGTAGTAGTACAACAGATTGAATAGTGATTTACACTTTTTTGTGAATTATATACATAATATGTTCCTTTTTCCTTTACTTTTTTGTGATTATTTGTATACTGGTATAGTTTATAAGTTACAAATGATTTTTCGTGGTATTTATTCTCTCTAATAAAACTGGCAAATAAAACAAAGAAACACCTGTGTTTTCTTTCTTTTTCTAAAATTCTACCACCGGTATTAAAACCGGTATTCAGGTAATAAGATCTAAAAATACCGAATACCGGTATTGACATTTTGGTCCGATATTGCAATCCCTAGTCATGTATTACGTGGGATTACAGCAAAATAAATGTTGAGAGTAACATTCAAAACATCCGAAAAGACGTCAAGCACGAACCTGTCTCCACCTATTACAAAGAAGATTTTCTAAGTTACTAGAAGGCAAAAACTAAGGCCCTATCTCTGAGGATATCGCTCTCAAGTTGTTTTTTTATTAATCATAGCAGCAGGAATTTTAAATTAAATCAAAAATAATGTTGCGGAAAATAATTTCCCGTAATTGGAACTAACATTTGAAAGATATTTCCTCCAAATTCTGAAGGGTAACTTGATGTTTCCTAGGAACCAATCTGGTGACATAAACATGTAACACAACAATTAGCGTGTGAGTTTAGCCATTTAAGCAACCATTCAAAACGGGGTGTATGGCAATTATTGAGAGTGAAATGTATTAGCTGGCCAATCGAGAGTGTGGTCAAAAATATAAATAAATATCAATATTAGAAATAAGGAATATGTCAAATCTATGAAATAATGAAATTGTGGGAATACTATCACAGATTGTTTAATAAGCCGTGATATTAATACCAAAACGAAGTGCTACAGTGTGCTAACGTAAAAAAAGCATCCAAGTTGACATGAGAATGAATAGCTTTGAGAACTCACCGTTGATGTGCGAAGGCTGCTTCAATATCCTGCAAGAAATGAGAACAGAATAACTATATTTATTTATTTAACGAAACAAAATATCAATTTCCGAGGGTAATGCACAAAATATCACATTACATAAAACATGTAGGGATCTCGGGAAAATCTTAAGAAATTCAAGGAATAAATATAGAATTATATTGTGTTATTAAATAAATATGCTCAGGTTCAACTTTGTGGGAAGCCATAATAAATTAATAAACTACGTAATTTTCCACAGATTTTATTTCACGACCGGATACGAAAGAAGAACTTACATTTCCAGGCAAAAATAAAACTTTTACAGCAGAATATATATTACTAGCTGAAGCGCCCGTTGATTCTCAACGGGGAATATAGAAGTAGATTAAATTCAAGCTGCCGGTCGTGCAATACGTAAGTTCCCTTTAGAATACAGTCTAAAATCCTATGCTACTCTTACTGTATAGGAACATTCATGAGCTCGGCTTACCAATCGCATTGATCGTCAGAAGGATTAGCTGTTTACAACCTCAAAAATTTTGGATAAGTCACGCGTATTTTATCAAAATTCTCGAAATTTCGATTCGGAAACAAAATTTCACGATCAAAATATGAATATTCATATAATTTCCGTTCTTGTCTTGTCTCGACTCCGCTGGACTATTTTTCTATTTTAATTCTTCAAAAGAAATATAGCAAACCAATATGTATAGGAAACCCATCTAAGCGATTTTGGTTCAAACCCAGCAAAATTATTATCGAATAAAATTGAGACAGTACGTCCTTCCTGGTCCCAGAAAACACGTACGCAAAGTTTGACGCGAAGCTGGCAAACGGTTTGTACTAAAATCGAAGACACACAATCTCCTGACTATAATTACGTACCTGCAATTGATGGTTACCTTCTTACAGAAAATTTCTCGTTATCCATATAATATATCGTCCTCTTAAATCATCAGCTTTATGAGCCTAAAGTCCACGAGTATTTTTACGGGATAAAACATGAGCTCGGATTCATTAATGGGATCGGTCGTCAGGGGGATGAGTTGTTTATAGCCTCGAATTTTCACAAAATTTTTGTATATTTTACCGATATTCTCGCAAATTCTAATCGAAATAAGGATTTCACGACCTAAATAAGAATATTTATTCAATTTTCTTTCTTTTGGTGTTTGTCTCGACTCTATACGACTATTCCTTCTAATTTAATTCTTCAGGAGAAATAAAGCCTGCAACCGGTAAAAGTGAAGCTTATGTGTATTCCTTATGAAAATCTATCTGAACGATCTTAGTTCGAACCCGTACTTCCACAAAGAAACTTTTAAAAAATTTCTGTACCAGATGATGCTACTCCGGTAGCGAAACTGGTCGTCAGCTAAATAAAAGTGTGGAAAATTACACTGCTTTTATTCATTATCTAATATCATTCATGTCTCGATCTTTGATTTATTCCTTCACATTTCATTCCTCTAGGTGAGAATCATTTTTCTGAGACGCTAGAATTGTAGAAGTCTCAATTACTCCACATTCGATGGATAACTAAACAATATATTTTTTAACGTCACCCCAAGTTCGTAACAATCATTTTATTCATTGCTTAAAGCGATCAGAAGCGACATTGTTGCTGAATGTATCAAAAATTTCACAAACGATAATTATCGTACTATTCCTATGATTAGCCATCACCCACTTGTGACAAATCAAACATTCGGAACGTTGTTCATTTCCGGCCAACGCCGGGGGAGAGAATTCGGAAATTGACGGAGAGACTACGCAAACGAAATTTACATTAGCTTACTTCTCGTATATTTAAAACCTATACCCAGCAACCCGATGGTCGCCAGATAAGTTTTTTGCCGAAATTAGGGTCGCCAGGCTTACAATCCAAAAAAAGCACAAATTAATGTATGAATTACTATTGATCTGAGAGTTAGATTAGATGGTGACGTCAGAAGATTTTAGCATTAGAACTTATAGTTAATGGTAGTTATCTTAATTTTCATCGTAGAACGTCGATCAAAAGACGCTTGTATATCTCTTAGGACCAGTGAGACGACGAAGATAATAAATTGTTGCTCATTTGAGTTGTTTATAACTTTTTAAATCGTATTCCACGCGGTCAGTTTTTTTTATGGTACCCCAAGCTGGGAAGCCTCGCCAAGGGTCCGGATTACGACGGTGACCCTCGAAATTTCTACCTGAAAAAAGTAACTGTGAAACCCATGCATAACTACCATTAACCGAACTTTTTAGCCACCATAGCTTTAGAATTAATTACAATAGAGCATTAATTAATAGTATTAAATCATAATTTATGATATAATTCTAGGAATAGACACAACATTTACAGACTAAGATTTTACAGATGATGCGTAGAGCACTCATTGATACCAATATGATTAGGGTTAACATATTCTGAGAGTAAGCAACCGGAACTTCAATCAAACTCAAACCCGGGTAAAACTAGAAGTTTATTTATTTATTTATTCAAATTACGCTGCGATTAGGCCATCAGGTCTGGTGACGGTGGTGTAGTAAACTTGGAACTAAATTTGAGAAATTTCCATAAGCTTCAAGAGTGTGATATATGGGATTCAATGATTTCTAAAACCGAAATCTTTTTACCAAATTTTTCCATCTGAGGCAACAGAAAATTTACCCTGACCATGCGTAAGAATGTCCCGATCAAAACGGGACAAATTGTAAGTAATAATACTTGCCTACAATCACACTTAAATGATGATAATGACCCTCAGTATACTTCTGCACAGACAGACCTCAAACACATCGAGTGCCTTCCTTTCAGAATCATGGTCAATTGCAGGAGAAGATAACAAAGCATTATTATGCTACGCACCGATAAGGTCAACCTTCCCAACCTTTGATCAAAAAACATCTGAGATGCGAACGTGAGTCTGGTGTTAACAACGGACAAATCCTGCACCAAACGCTGCTGAGATTTCCTCACATTCAAATTGATTTTAAACTTGTCGCATGAGAATCGATGTATATCTTCGCAACGCTGTAATTAGGAAATATGCCAAATATGTTATGAATCGATGGAATCTGATAAGAACGTATTTAAAACTGTAACGAGGAACTGACAATGAATATAGAGCATCTTTATAAAGAACGTTGTGGTTGCAATTCTGAAATAGTGATTCAATAAAAGTTACAGATTGCAATGAGTGAGAAACTCTTTTCCCAATTAATACCAGACATACAAGATATAAGAAGAGTAATTGCAGAGAATCGTCATCTTCTTCGGGAGTTGAAAAGTTCATAAATATTGTTCAAAACCAACTCTAGAAAAATCAATTCAAAACAAACCGAATTCCTTTGAATCGAAAAATATCCACCTGAATCTCATTTACGACTTATTTAAATTCCACTTATCGATCAAAGGTTATACTGGAGCACGCTAACGAACTACAGAAACTGTAATTGATACTTTGAAATCAATACCGACCACATCATCTATCTAAAGCATAAGTGAAAAGCAACCTCTATGAATAGTACAAGTGGTCCACAGTGAAGGAGGAGGCTCAAAAAAAGAATACTTTTAACCCTTCCTCGTCGGAGCGGGGTACTCGAGGACCCCAAAATAGCTAAATTCAATAGAAAAGTTTTATTTTCAACCAAATACGTTCCTTATTCCATGTATTCGTGCATCAATGTTTCTTTTATATTATAAAATTGAAATAAATTTGTTTCACACACTTATTTCCAAAATATCTTTAGTTTTTGAATGGATTGCACAGCCACTTCTGCTTGGATTGCTATACACGAAGTCATGTCGTGTGATTGTGGCAATTCAGTCACCTTTCTTACAGATTTTTCAATTGATTCATTATTTATAGCATTAGCAGTAATTATATCGCATTATCATCACAAATCTCATGTACAGGGATGTTTTTGGGAATGCCTGGGTTGACATCAAAGCTCCGAGTGGAGGTCCTATAGAGGCTTACTCAAAGCATATTTCTGAGTGAATAAATTTTTTATTCATCAATATGTCGTTATTGATTATTACTAATAAACAGAATTCACATTTATTTACTGTGGAGCTTCATTTCTTTAGTGAATAATGCAAAAGAAGATAATGTCGTGGCCGAAAAAATGCCAAAAAATTGTTTCGCGAGCAGTAGGTTCGCCACCCCTTGTCGCATATCCCTTCATCTCAAGTTTACTCTGGCATGGTTGGTAATAAGAGGGGAAAAAACAAGGAAATCGGGTAGTTAACGAATTGGTCCGACCCTACTGCGGGACATGGCATGGGGTTACCTGACAATTTCTTTCCATACCGCTAGCTCGGGAATTGTACGGTCACAAGCTAAGTATTACTGATCAGTGATACTTACCTTGTGGTTATACCTAGGAATTACGCTCAGTAGTAATTTTTCCTTCAAAGAGCATATTCGAAGTGTAATAGAAAATACGAATGGGATGCAAAGGTTAGCCAGTAGAATTCTTAGGGGATGTTCATAGAGAGTAAAAGAAATAGCGTACTTTTCCCTGACCTCTACTTGAGTATTGCTGTGCGATCCTCACGAACAGGGCCGGTTTAAGGGCAGGGCCGACGGGGCCGCGGCCCCCACATTTTGGGGACCCCCACAAAAAATGCGAACAAATAGGTTTTTTAATTTTTTAAGGATTTAAGTTGACAAAATTTTCGTGAAAGTGATTCGAAATGCTGGCTGGCTGACTTCTACGCTGTATTAGATGACTAAGTTAAAATTGTGATAATAAGTAAATAAAATGTTATTGTACAATGTAGTTAATTTGTGACCGCAAAAGGGCCCAACACATTGATCGGCCCTGGGGCCATTCTTAATCCGGCACTACTCACGAAGTGAGATTAATTTCCGATCTCGAGATGGTTCAATGTAAAGACATCAGTTTGCGATGGAATATCCGATCACAAAGCCATATTTATAGATTTCGACCTTAACTTGGTAAGGCACAGAAAACCTAAGCGCAGAGTTTATCTTTACCCGCGAGCCGATTCCGAAGGATATCGTAGTAAACTCATGTACGAATTTCCGGAGTATGAAACGCGCGCGTTATGTTTAAATACCGAGGACACGTGGAATCACTTTGTAAGAACAATGCGAGACCTAATGGATAAATTTGTACCCTCCAAACTTTCAAATCAAATTAATGAACCTAGATGGTATAATAAACAGACTAGGAGAGCACTAAAGAAACAGAGGCGTTTGCATTCCAAATTAAAAGCCGCTGCGAGGCAACCGAACAATATCAACGCAGATCAAGTAAAGAGCGAACATAAGGAAGCATTGTCGGAAACTCAACGAATAATGCGAGATGCCCTCCGTCAATATAAAAAGAAGATTTTATGCGAACACTTGGAAGAGGACCCAAAAACGTTTTGGTCGTACGTTCGTGAGGTCCAATGTAAAGAGCAAACTGTTGGTTCATTAAAGGATACTTGCGGTAATATAGTAAACGATGCTAAAGGCAAAGCTAATATCTTGAATGATTTTTTCGAAGCATTTTCACGTCTGACGATATACCAAATTCTCTCCCGAATGTTGATAAACCTGAATCGATGCCGAAAATCACCTTCAGAGAAGACGGCATCATTAAACTATTGCAACAGATTAAACCGAATAAAGCTCCGGGTCCTGAAGACATACCGGCTCGAGTGTTCAAGGAAGTTGCGGAGAGCGTAGCACATTTTCTTAAAGTTATATTTGACAAGAGTATGAGCGAAGGAAAGGTCCCGAAGGATTGGGAAATTGCGAATGTCACGCCAATATTTTAAAGCGGCTCTAAGGACGATCCAGCTAATTACAGGCCTATATCTTTAACATCACTGAGTGGTAAATTATGGAACATATAATAGCTAGCTCTTTAATGGGTTTTCTTGAAACGACTAATTTCATAATTAGGAATCAACACGGTTTTCGTAAGACTCGTTCTTGCGAGTCTCAGCTGGCTTTATTAGTACGCGATATTCTAAACTCTGCTGAAAAACATACGCAAATCGATGCGATATTTTTAGTTTTCGGAAGGCTTTCGATAAGGTACCTCATCATAAATTACTGTACTAATTAGAAGTTGCGGGTATCAATGCAGAAGTTATTAACTGGATAAAAGACTTTCTCACCGATAGAGAGCAACGAGTAGTACTCGATGGTATTAGTTCCAACTTGGTTAAGGTGACCTCGGGCGTCCCTCAGGGCAGTGTAATTGGACCATTGTTATTTTTAGTATACATCAACGACCTCAGCAATCACATTGAAGGCAATATGAGGATATTCGATGACGACACAGTCATTTACAGGGAAATAGTTAGTTCAGAGGATAGATTAACCCTTTCGAACGACTTCGATAGAACTATGAATTGGTGCGATGATTGGCAATTAGAGCTTATTGTAGAAAAGTGTTCGGTAGTTAACTTCTTCGAAAGTAAATCTATAATAAATGATTATCCTTATAGCCTCCGAGGGGTAAACCTAATGACAGTAGAATCGGTAAAGTATCTTGGAGTAACTCTCACGAATAATCTATCATGGAGTGCCCACATCCGAAATATATGTGGAAAAGCGCTTAAGAAACTCGGCTTCGTCAATTGAATAGTCGTTAGGAGCGAAGAAAAAGTTCGCGAGCGATGCTACTTAGCGTTAGTGAAGCCTCACCTTGAGTATGCATGTAGTGTATGGGACCCCGCCGAGAAATGTCATATTCGGGATTTAGAAAAAGTTCAACGAAAGGCGATACGATTTGTAAAGAATTGCTAAGATAAAACAGCGAGTGTCACTCAGGAAGCGGGATGGGAATCATTGGAAGATAGAAGAAAAATTCAAAGGATAAATTTATTAAATAAGTTCAGAGAAATCACGTTCTCAGATGACGTAACCGATATAATGCGACCCCCTCGTATATGGGCCGTTCTGATACTGCCAGAAAGATTAAGGAAATAGATGCTAGAACGAATCGTTTCAAAAATTCATTTTTTCCGCGAAGTATACGCGAGAGCATTCGTTTAGGAAAATAGAGTCAAGGTGCTTGCACCCCCTGCCACACGCCGAAAGGCGGCTTGCAGGGTTCTTACATAGACATAGACATAAAGCAGCAAGGTTCGTGAAGGGAGATTTCAGATTTGACAGCAGTGTCTCGGCTGTGATAGAATCCCTCGGATGAAACTCTTTAACTAATAGAAGACTTGAGTATCGAAGGAAGCTCTTTGATAAATGTATCACTAATGATTTCGGGGAGGAAATAACTGATATTGTGATTCCAGTTATATACTTCCGCGATCTTCGGGAGAAAACAGAAAATAGATACAAGGAAGTAGTTGCCAGAACAGATAGTAAGTAAGTAAGAACTAATAGCTCTTCAGGTTAGTTAGGGATGTCGGTGTTTTACACCCCCTTCAACGCGTCACTGTCGGATTGTAGGGTTTAATTGTTAATGTGTATGTACACTTCGGGCAAATAAAATAGAAATTCCAACCGAGTTCCTTCCGAATCCTTCAAATTACATTTTTATTAGTTTATTTGGATTTAGTAATGACTCTCGTTTCATATGTCCCAAAGAAGAGAAAAGCGGTTATTCTTTTATTTGCCCAACATGATAGAGATAAAAAATCAGGACTAGATTACAATAACAAACCACAAATTAAAATGCATTATAACGGTGCCGAAGGGGCTGTTGACAATGGAGACAAAATGACACGTGAATATTGGTGTGTTCGTAGCACAAGAAGATGGAATATTAATGGAAATTATAGATACCCTAAACTAATACACAATTTGAAAAGAAAACCATCCTGATTGGAAAGAATGACCGAAGTCGAAGCAGGCTCATTCTACTATAACTATAAATGGAACTGAGTCAGTGTAATGTTCTCCGAAGTAAAACTCTGTCTCGAAACTTTCATTCATTTCTCAAAGCAGCAATGTGTACGTTATTGAAAGAAAACAATGTATGTGAGAGTAAAGAAAGTAATGCTTCACAAAACAATTTTACAAAAAAATTCGTGGTCACTTTTGCCCAAGGAATCAAGATAAAAAAAACAAAGGTTTACTGTAGTGGTTGCGGTCTGTCTTTCACACAGAGAGGAAATAAAACAAATTTGTTGTAATCAGTGCCAAGAAAAAAAGGATTTCAATCACTTATTCTTATATTCTATATTTTACGTATCCAATTTTTATTGTGTACCCATTTTGTAACAATTGAAAGGTATTTAAATATATAATTAAATTAAAAGAGGTTAAACAAATTCCCATTTTTCGCAACGCCTTTGGATGAGGACTAAATCGTTTGAAAGAGACGTTCGGTCTTCCTCGTTTCTCATTTCCCTATATATAACCGAGTCATCCGCTTTGCATTGTTTTAATTAATGTACCTCCCGGTAAGAGATCGACTTCAAACTTTGCATTAAATAAAATCAAGTCTTACGGTCTATTCACAGCTGCCAATAGGTCCTGGGTTCGACACCAGGGGTCTCTAAAATTAATAGCTGTTACGATGTTTAAACATTTTTTGAACCCCTTCCCGGTAATATATAAACTTAAAACTTGGCATGTAAATAAAGAACATAGATGCATTTAAAATGCGTGTTTCTTGATCGTCCTTGGTTCGATCCCAGAGAGCCATTTACATTGCCCTATGCATTTCAGATGGGGATAATGGAGTCTTATTTCAGGATTGATATGGACTTCAATCTTTGCATTGAATAAAATCAGGTCCTAACAAGTAATAATGTCTATTAGCATCTGCCAATAGGTCCTGGGTTCGACACCAGGCGTCTACAAAAATTAGAAATTGCTACGAATATTAAGATTGTTTTTTTACCTCTTCCCGATAACATTGAAACTCGAAACTTGAAATGTTAATAAAGATTACAAATATATTTCATATGCTTGCAGTAAGCAAGCAACTTTTACTCGTATTATATATCACCTAAAATTGCTATCTATCTCGTCTCTCATTGATATGAATCTATAAAAGAAGAGGTTACGTAATTTTGAAATTACGTCCCATTTAGTGCAAATAACTTCCAATTTTAAGTCCAATTACGCTTCATAATCGTATACTGTCAAGTGGAAATTCCTCTCACCAACAACTCAATTATGCTTTCACTAAACTCTTGCAAATATTCGATTAATCATTTAATATCGGGTGGAACACTCACAACATTTATAATATTATTTAGAATAAAGTCAGCAACGATGAAAGTATATTCCTTATGGGAATGGTTTTGGGGCCTCATGACTCGAACCAGGGACCGCAGTGTGATTGAAAGTAGCCAATTATCTTCGTGAAATCGAGATTTAATGTTTTCCCAAATTTGAGAGCCGTGCGACTCTAGGCTTCTGAACTGGAAGGACAAACAGACTTTCGTTGTTAAAGACTACTGGGAGAGTTTTACACTTATTGACTAACGTTTTCTATAAAGAGCGAATCATATTTGTTTTTGAAACTTCATTTCTGCAGATTCCTCAACTGAATGATTCGCTATTCCATCTTTAATTTGCAGTTCAAAGTACTGAAATGATTAGGGAAAATAATAGATTGACATAAGACACTAGCCGAAGCGCCCTTTGATTCTCAACTCTGCGTTTTAATATTTTTAATTTTAGGACTCTGTCTACCAGATAGCAGCTTTAGTTTAAGGAATAGATGAGAAATAATAATAGAGAGAACAAGACATCTGACTTCCCTCTTCAGTGAGTTACCCTTCCTGACTGCAATTACGTACCTGCAATTGCTGCTTACCTTCAGAAAACTTCTAGTTAACCATGTAATATATCGTCCTCTTTAATCACCAGCTTTATGGGCCTCGAGTATTTTTACGGGATAACACAGCGGATTCAACAATGGGATCGGTCGTCAGGGGGATGAGTTGTTTATAGCCTTCCTAATATTCTTTTTCCCTGAAGATGGCTGCAGTGTACGTAGCCGAAACGTTGACAGAATGGAGAGGCGCTGCCCGGTTGGAAACCCGAGAATACTTCCTTCAAGCAACTCACCGGGAAAAAACTACTTCTAACTATAAAGTATACAGTTGGTAAACATACTCATTGGCGGAGAATGCTCAGGAGTTGCAATAAGTGTATTGACATCCAAAAACAAATTCTGTGAAGTTTATGTAACTTAGTTGAATGTGTTTTAGCGATTTAAATACTGGAAGTTATTGTGTTTCAGAACGTTGAATTCCCGTTTCAATGCATCCTAAACAATCCCTTTTACCTAAACGTTTTGAATGCAACTCAATCAAAGCGCTTTATCGTCATCGTAGTATGTACTAGCAGGGGTGTAGCTACCGCCGTATCTGCCGTATCAATTATACGGGGCCACGGGGGCCCCTAACGTGCGCAAGCAAAAATTAATAAAAACTTCCCAAATTTGTCTATAGAGGCAGAAACTTTAGAAAAACTTAAGTCATCATCAGCTATAAATGATTTAATAAATCAGTTTGCCGAAAAAAAGGCAAGGAGAGTGTATATTTAATTTGAATTGCTTGTAAAAATTTTGGAAAAAGTGACAGATAGATAATTATGATGAATAAATATTTCTTTTAATTTTATGCAAACAATTTTTTTGTGATAAATCTTTACCCTTCCTAAGGGCCCCCAAAAAAATTTTTATACGGGGCCCCGCCAAGGCACGCTACGCCACTGAGTACTAGATTTAGATTTAGATATATACCCCGCGAGCCGCCAGAGGCGTATGGCAGGGGGTGTAATACACCACCATTATTCATTCATCCCTATTAGCATCTCTAATAGCTTGGGGAAAAAACGACTAAAAGTAATTATCCGTCCTTGCGATTACTTCCCTATAACGCTTCGTCGATGCCTCTCGGAGATCGCTCCTTACTGGCACTAACATTTCACTTACTTCGTCTATAAATACTGAACGAATTGACTTTTCGAGAGGTTTCCGACGATATTCAGATCTTCTCATCTGTAGTGAATTCCATCCGAGGGACTCTATCATTGCCGTAACGCTGCTATCAAACCTGAAATCCCCGCAAACGAATCGGGCTGCTCTACGCTGGACCATCTCTAAATCTGAGACTAAACCTACTTCGTGTGGGTCCCAAACCGCACAGCAGTATTCAAGACTCGGACGAATAAGAGAAAAGTAAGCTATTTCTTTGACTCTCGATGAGCATCCTCTCAACGTTCTACCAGTTGATCTTTGCATTCTATTCGCTTCTCCTATCGCATCTCGAATATGTTCTTTAAAAGATAAGTTACTGCTAAACGTGACTCCTAGGTGACTGAGATTTGGTACTGCGCGGGAATTATGTTTGTGGAGCGCTTAAAACTCATGGCAACGCATTTATTTATATTTAAATCCAGCTGCCAATCTTTACACCATCCTGATATTACGTCAAGGTCGTCTTGAAGCACATTACAATAGTTTTCTGTCAAAATCTCTCTGTATATCAGGGTATCATCGGCAAATAATCTAACCTTACTCTTTACGTTATCTACGAGGTCGTTAATGTAAATTAGAAATAAAATCGGACCAAGAACACTTCCCTCTGGAACTCCTGATGAGATACTTATTTCGTCGGATAAAACTCCATCTAACGCAACTCGCTGAGATCTGTTTTCTAGAAAAGATTTGGTCCATCTGATAACTTTTTCGTCGATCGCGTAGGCACTCGGCTTTTGGATAAGCTTTTCGTGAGAAACTGTGTCGAAAGCTTTCCTGAAATCTAGGAAAACTGCGTCTGATCTAACACCGCCGTCTGCTGCTTTAGATACGTCATTCATAAAAAGCGCTAACTGGGTCTCACAAGACCTACCTTTACGGAATCCGTGCTGGCTCTGACTAATTGCTCCCTTTTCGGAAAGAAAGTGCATGATAGAGCTCGCTTTAATATGCTCCATTATTTTGCAAAAAATTGAAGTTCATGAAATAGGCCTATAATCATCTGGTTTTGACGCACGCCCTTTCTTAGGCACCGGAGTGACATTAGCTTTTTTCCACGACATTGGGACGGTTCCCTCATCCAATGATTTCTGATAGAAAATCTGTAGAAGCGGAGCAATTTCATCGGCTAAAGTTTTTATTACAACAGCGGGAATGCCTTCGGGTCCTGGCGCCTTTTTCCTATCAATATCTCGCAATTATTTTCCAATTCCATCAACCGATATCTCGATGGGACAAATCTCTGAATGAATGCGCGAGGTAAAATCCTTAACTTGACCATTGTCTACAGGGAAGCATTTCTGGTAGTGCTCGTTAAGTAAGTTATCTTTATCTTCTGATTTATTTACGGTAATTCCCTCTGTGCTTATGAGGCTAGGCACAGAAAACTGACCTCCACGGGTCTCACGCACGTATGACCAAAATTCTTTCTGATTGCCTCCTAATGATTCTAATAGGGTTCGAAATCTATATTCCTGGTATTCTTATCGCGCTTCTTCCTTAACTAACTTTCGCACTTCTCTATAGTTTTGTTCTTCGAGCTCATGGTTCGTTCCGCATGCTTTGAGTTTTCTCCATCGCGAGTGAATGACTCTTTGCTTCCTATGCAATTCTCGTAATTTAGGTTTCGTCCACCGTGGCCCGCCTTAAACGGATTTCAAATCCCCTTGAGTAATTCAGTAAATAATCTTGGCCTTTCCATAAATGAAAATCTGCAATGGTCGCAGCAAGTAACAAATATTTGTAAGAAAGTATACATGTCCCTTCAAAATCTCAGGCGCTTAGGATATTCTCTCCCTTCTTCTCTGAAAGCACAGCTCGTGAAGTCTCTAATTATGCCTCACTTTGATTACGGAGACATTATCTACCAAGACTTGTCCGGTGAACTAACTCTTAAACTACAGCGAGCTCAGAATGCAGCTGTGAGATTTATTTTTAATTTAAGAAAATACGACCATATATCTGAATCATACGATAAATTAGGCTTACAAGTGCAATACCCTGTTTTCGAGTTCAAAGTTATGGTTAAAAATTATTTCTACGAAACTCCTCCGAATCTCCGCTACTACTCGTGACATACATATTGCCAACGGGTTGAGTAGGGTTTCTGGCGTCTTATAATGTCAAGACTAAAGACTATTTAAAAACTTTTGGTTTTTATCTAAATACATAAAAACAAAGTTCTCTAATATAACAGATTGCGTAGTTAATATTTCTTTAATACCAATTTACATACACATCTATCTTTTAAAGGGGTTGCTTTAGAATTTCCCTCCCTGCTTCTTCTGTGGACGTACATTTGAAAAATCTAGTAGATTGTTCAATTTACTGTAATGATTTTATATACCATCTATCGATAATATTTCATGAAAATCTTTCTTTCACTACTGGGGTTTCATTCCTGATTAATCCTACAGCTGGAAAGATCTTTTCAAGTGCAGATTGGTTGAAATAAATATATCAATTATTTTTATTGCAGTTGAAGTTTTTTTTAGAGTAAATTACAACATTGAAAACCTTGAATAAACTACAGTTCAAGTTTTTCTTTGATCATCCTTAGCCTGTTTTATGCATACTATATAAAAATTTTCCATTTAGTTATATTCTTATATTATTTGGGTAAAATTTCATTCCTAAAAATAATATTGAAGCATTCATTCAAAAGCAGGCTTGGAAGTAGAAAAATTACTGCTACCTTTAATAGAAAGAAAGAGTCACTCTTGAGAATTAGAGAAAAAACCTACTATCATAATTTTGATGACAGAAAATTCAAACATTCTTTAAGGGCACCAAAGGAAATTTTGTCATTGTTAGTTGCTTTCAACAGTTTTTTAAATCTTTAATCTGGACTGCAAATAGGGAGAGAATCAATGCTTCATAGATAGTATCACTGAGAGCTCTTATAAAATCTACCCACAGATGTGACCCTTGATTTGTAAACTACATAACGAGTTACATGAATGTACTGGTGCACATATTTTTGGCTCACATATAGCCGCCAAATTGGTTATGAGATTATGGGTCTGAAATTAGCTCTCCAACAAGGAGTTGCCTAAAATGTGGAAACGTCTTGAACACTAGCACTGAAGAAAAATGAGACCAACTCAGTCTGAACAGCAAGATAGATTGAAGAAATTTAGTGATGATTATGACGAGAAGAATGATATTTTTAATTGTGATAAGATAAATCTGTTTTTCAAAGGTGAAAAAACTATGTGGAATATCAATTATCTGTGCAGTGGTTGAAAGCAGGCCAGCTAATAATGATGTTTTTTTTTGGTATAAATAAAATATTAGAAATAAAACCATAAATTGTGCATAACAACATGCATAATGATGGGATGTTTGAACATTTTTGATTTGAAAATGAAAAGACACTGATTTCAAGTTGTTCATTTCTTGATAATGCTACCTACCATTCAAATGCTTAAAAAATTAGGAATGTGAACTTATGTTTTTTTGCCACTTAAACTTTGGTATGTCAGTCCCTTGATAAAGGTGACATCAAGGATTTTTAAGCGTTTAAATTGGAAGAAAGTTTTACTACACTTCTTATCTAAAATGAACTAAGCTCTTACAGTTAAGGAAGCTACAGAAATTATAAAAATGCAATGCTAATAGTGCATAAATTTATGCAAAATATTATAATTGAATGTCTTAAAAAAAATTATGATATTGTTACGTGACACCAGAGGTGTAGTGGAGCAGACATGCGTGGGAATAGGCATTACCACACTGATTTTCCACAGAAAAAAATAGTAAATTTATTGCTAAATGTTGATTTGGTATCATTGTTATTCAGCCATCTCAGATACATTCTAATTCTACGCTCCTGGCTATTGTAGGCATTCTAGGAAATCCTATACATAAGACTTTTAATTTGACAAATATATTTAGCATTCCTGCACTAGAAAATTTGCCACTACACCACGGTATGGCACATATAGTGTGTATAACAAATCATTAACCAGTGGAATGTTTCCCTCACTCTTTAAAGTTAGCAATATTACTTCTATTTATGTAAGTGGTGATGTATGTAATGTATCAAATCATAGACCTATCACTTCACAGACATCACTGGACAAAATATAGGAAAGCTATATGCTGTCAACAGTTGCTCTAATGTCAAAGTACTGATAAAAGGAATCATATCGAAATTAACAATAAGAAAAACAAAAGGAGAAAACATTTATACAGATGAGTGCATTAATACAGCAAAAATTGTGCGATTGTAAATTTCATTCACTGTTCTATAGTTCACAAAACCTAACCCCGGATTTCCCTTACGCATAATGGTTCACCAATTACAGGGTATTTTGCAAACTTAACCCCTACAATTAGCAAGGGATATCTGCAAATAATTGAGTAAAAGTAATCAGATTACTGGTAAATATTACATTTTGGGTATTTTTACTTGTAATTGTTATTTTTAGAAAAAAGTAATGTTTACTTTTAATCTACTCCTCATTTACCTTGAGTAATCGTTCATTCACAAGTGTTCTACCTTCTGGTAGGTTCATGTAAAACCAAAAATCTCTATTAAGTGCCATCTCCTTCATTTCCTTGTAGTTATTTCCACCCCTCATGTCATCCAACATCTTCTGTCTTCCCCTTTGTTTTTTCCCCTGAATCCTCCCCTCAATTACAACCTGTACCAATCCCTCTCATCAATATTTGACCCACCCATTTCTTCTGTCAACTGTTGGTCTTATTTTTTCATTTAACAAACTCCAATTATTCCTTTGCTCTGTTCCCCAACATTTGAAGCAGAGATTATTTGCATTAACTTCTACTTTAAATCATTCAAAGAGTAATGTAATAAGAACCATATATAATGATTCTTCAATATGTGTAACAACTTACTTTTATTTCTATACTGAAATTCTTTTAAGCTTGTCCTTTTCATTCAGATTTAATACTTTCTAAACACAGTTTGTCTTATCTGATGATTTTAAAGGCAATGAATACTTAACTTTAGTTCATATTGTTATTACCATTGAACTCAATGATGCAAGGCTTGGTGAACAAAGGAGTTCCAGTGATCTATTAGTAGTTTATGTAAAAGTTTAATAATTAAATATTATTTTATTAAGAAAAAAGTAATGGTCACCATTATTTCAAAAACCATACTTGGTATTTTATTACAATATCTAGTGATAAAGGAAGTACCTTAAAAAGTTTGGGCAAAATATACAATAATGGTCATATTTTAGATTGATAAAGTTAGTATAAAATGGTAGGAAAAACTTGTTGCTAAAAATTTGATCATATTCAAAGGTTACATTGAATTAAAAATTTAACGGTCCATTATTTAAACTATGCTATTGAGGTAACAAAAAACACGTAAATTGGAGTCCTGATTATTTCATTCCAAAGCTCATGGCAAATTCAAAGTAATGTACTAATAATGGCAATCAAGTACTTTCTTGGGAAGTAATTGATACTTGTAATCAATGACATTTACGTCGGAGTAATTGTAGCCCAGCCCAATTATTTTTGTCTTTAATTGAGCCATCACTGGATATCTGTATAACAAAATTTCCATTAGGAGACATAGTTATACTCAGAATTAACCTGCTTTGTCCTTCCTCTATATGTAAAATAAACAAGACCATAAAATGTCACATTCTCTGTTTCTGGTTACATGATTCTTCCAGATAAATGGAGTCACACTTTATAAGACAGTTTCCTGGTTTTGATTCATCCTTGCATGGTATCTTAATCAAGGGAATCTTCAGTAAATACAAGTAACTTTAAATGGTTATTTGACTCATGTTTTGGAAAAGCATTTTACTATGAGAATTTTAAAACAAAAGTTTCATCATAATTTTTAAAATAAAAGTTTCATGAATACTGTGTTATCAAATAGCAAAGGACTGCTGTAGTTTCATTAGTTAGTGCTTGACTTCCACCAGTCACAATGCCTTTTATATTTAGTGAGTGGTGTATAAATGCATTTTGCTAATATGTTTTAAGGAAAGCATAAGTAATTTCTACTTCTTCCCAATCCATTACCTAAAGCATCAATTTTACAGATTTGAACGCACTGTGTAATGTAGGTGGTGCAGGAACGCAAGTCTATAGGTGCTGTTTGTATTCCGTTACTTTGCAAAGAAATAATTAGAGAGAAGAATAAGATGGGGAAATAGAAACTTGATGTTTCATTAATTTTTTCAGAATTTTGAAAAAATATGATACAAGAATTTTGATTGAATATCCTTCTATTATTTAAATGCAGAATATGAGCAAGTAATTAATGTAACTTGTGACTTATAAAGCTATTAGAAAAGAAATATGTAACACGGACTGTCCAAATGTAATAAGAAATATTTTCCTGGCATGTAGGTAGCAGCAGCCACCACAGTGAGTTCTTGGTGCCTTCAGGGTGTCTAGATAATTTCTGCAAGAGGATTCAGCATTTGTCTGGAACAATGGAAGGAGAGGTCTTGCTGCATGAGAATTCACCTGCTCACACAGCTGGAGTTGCTGTTTACTTACTAGGAAAAATTAAGCGCCAGTACCCTACATTCTCACCAGATTTGGCTCAGAGTGACTTTTTATTTCCAAAAATCAAACTTAAATTGAACAGTCAACCTTACATCAATGTACCTAACCAAGATTCTAGGTTACTTGTTATATCTTAAAATTTAACAAGCAAATAATATAATTGCAATATGCAATGTAAAAGCATAATAATGACCCAAAGGCCTTGGAAAATTCGACATAGGGAAGTTGGAGCCAAAATATATTTCAGAAAAGGAGATAAAAAATACATTGGTATCATGGGAATTCAGCCAGGGACTAATGAGTAATTCAACTTAGGATGGTTTGACTTAGCACGGTACAAGTGCATTAAAATGAAATTAATGGAGAAAGAATTGTTCAAAAGCTATCTAACTTGAAGCTTTATTATATAAACATTATTTTATTCGGAATAAGAGTACTATTAAATTTAATCAAAATTTCCTTCAATGACAGCAAAGAAATTGAAAATATTTAATGGTAAACAATACTTTCACAGTAAGTAGTTGTATTCTAATTTCTATATACTGAGCCAAACAAGTAAGTTTCTAAATACTCCTAACATGAGATAGATCTTCATAAAAGTCTGTTAGTGGAATTTTTAAGAGCCTTTTTATCTTTATATGCAGTGATAGCACATTTGTGATGACCAGGGTAATATGGAATGAACATGCCTGAGTCAGAACATTGCAAGTAGATAGATTTTTAGCTTGTTCTGTGTTCTGATTTTTAAATCTGGGAATGGTAATGCACTGTTTACTTCTTCATATTTGTTTTTGATTAAGTCATATAGTCCATTTAGCTCTATAAGAGATCTAAAATGTTAGTTTTTTAATGAGTTGACAATGTCATTGCCTATCTGAACTAAATATTAGAAAAAAATTGAGTTTTTTCACAATTTTTCCTGGTATGCCATGAATAGGCAATAGAATAGGCAAGGAATGCTGATAAGAAGTTACCCTTAGCTGTTCCTTAAGGAACATCTAAGGTACCTAGAGGAGAAGGAATGTTTACAAACAAACAAAATTTATTTTGTTTGTAAACATTCCTTCTCAAAAGAAGTTTTGGTTTGTGCATACAACGACATCACATAATTACCATGCAAGCATGTGACAGGGGTAAAGCATACTGACAAGTTTAAGAAGGATTAAAGAAAAGAATTTTGAAACATTTTTGCACTGCAATTCTGCTTTGAGAATTCTGCCATTTCTCAAGAAATTTATACATAAACAGATGCATGGAAAGAGATTTTACATCAAAGGAAACTACATCTTCTTTCTTTCCAATTAGATATTTCTTAATATACATAGTATTATAAGTAAGGTAATTATGTTCACCCTGGCAAGCAAAAGACGCAGCATTGGACTGACATATTTCAAGCACAGGCATTTAAATTGAAGCTTTCACACTACTAGAGGGTGAGCAATGAAGCTACAGAGTATTTTCATTTTGTAGCTGATCTTGATTTAAAACTCTGCATGTGCATTGCATCTCCTCCCATTTCACAGAAGGATGTGTTTAACTATCATTACTAAAGAAACAGTGTGTAATATATGGTCGATTGTTTGAAGTTCATCCTATTTTTTAACATTATATATTATTTATTGTCAATGCCACTGAAAATTTAAATCACTGTTCCGATTATTTGGTATAGTGTATAGAATAATCTCTCTTGAGTGAACTAACTCAATTTTGAATTTATGACTAATGAGAATAAATGTTAACAACTTGCAACAAGCTCAAGGTATAAAAAAATAAAAAATGTAAGTCAAAACTGGCATTGGTAGCCGAGCCAATATCATGCCTTCTAAGCTATCGCTTCTACCCAAGGTCCCAGGTTGGTATCCTGGCTTATCGGATTTTTCCAATCAGGGAATGATTGTATATGTTTGTTGTTTCTGTTGCCTCCGGAAACAGCACCTGATGAGTTCATCAGACCTTAGGAGAGGTTCACCGGTGAAGGGCAACAGAAACTTAGCATGAAAAAAAAACATATCATGAAATCGCGTATAATATGACAAAATTGCTTTTACAAAAAAATTGCGACTTTGAACGTGTCACCGTAATGACCAGAGGCAAGAAGCAAGCTATGAAATAAATACATACTTTTAAATTGGTAAATGTGCGCACCTATAAGGGACTTTTGACATGGACAAATACCAGTATTTCCTATGCAGTGTATTTAGGGGAACAAAATTCTAACCATGTTCTACAAGTGCCACTAACTTGAAATTTTTATGATCTACTTGCCATAGGCTGTAACTGCCAAGAAATGCAACTTTGTGCCTCAACATCATGGGTTCATTTCCAGAAGACCCAAAATCCAGATTTTTACCATAAGGATGCATTGCAGGAATTTTTAGAAATTTGTTTTAAGAGCTTGCCGAAAAATTATAAAATTGAATTTGAGGGATCGCTGGAAGCCATGAAAATCCAACGAAAAACCACAAAGACATCTTTGAAGATTGTCCTTTGTTTGACACTCTGTCAGTATGAATATTTTCCTATTTAAAATAAATTGCAACAATTTTTTAGAATTTTTATGAAACCCTTCCTGATAACATGGAAACTTAAAACCTTGCATGTGAATAGAGATCAAAAATACATCTCATATAAGCTGTTTAATGTCTCCCTAATGATCCGTGGTTCTAAGATCTTGGGTTTGCGACCAGGCGGCTCTACCATTTGAAATGTATGGTGGAAATTTCAATTTTATTATGATTCATTTACCGAGGAGGTGGAAATTCTATGGCCAGTCATGTGAAGAGAAGTAATGGATGTTTCATAATAATAGTTTATCTTTTACCTTATAATCATTGGTTCAATACTGAGGTACCATTTGTATTCTACCATGTATCTCAAAAGGGGAATACAGAATTAATTTTGAGGACCTTCTCGATATGATATCGATTTGAAATTTGTATCATCAATATGCTTGCAGAATGCAAGCATCCATTACTTGTATGTGTATAAATATAAACATATAGCACGGTATACAAGTATCGTAAACACCTATATGGTACATCAAATGGTGTTACCACTTGCCTTAAGGTGCACACTACATTCAATGGTGCATGATTTTCAAATAAATATGGTATATATATGCCTTATAAGGTAACTAATTACAAAATTAGGATAAAATGATTACTGCAGTAATGCTGCCATTGCAAAGTAGAAAGTTCAAGATTCTCAATGTTTTCCTTAAAGCAAACTGCTTCCTAATTGGTCAGGATATACCTGCTAAAATTTCTCTCATTATTTCTTTCTCTTATTGGAAGTAGTTCTAAGATATATTAAACTTCCTATCACTTGCCAATAATGCATTATTATTCTCTAAAAATTTTACTTTGAAGTTCACACAGTATTCAAAACTAAAACCTTAACTGAACTTCAAACATATCGCATAC
Source organism: Sympetrum striolatum (assembly GCA_947579665.1). Lineage (NCBI taxonomy): Eukaryota > Metazoa > Arthropoda > Insecta > Odonata > Libellulidae > Sympetrum > Sympetrum striolatum. The sequence goes on from CANPUZ010000026.1 coordinate 251,057, forward strand.
ATACTCAATTTTCTAAAACCTAACTCTAGGAGCTTTCCAATATGCTTATTCTTAAATGTTCAGGGTAGGGGATTTAAATTAGGCGTGGTACTCAGGATGTGAGCAGTAAGTTTAAAATGCGAAAAGACCTATTGCAATACATTTATTGGTACAAATTCAGTATTTAAGAAGAATCTTTCAAATCATGATCCTTTCATAGAGATTCAATTCCTATGTCAGATGAACATAATTCACAAACCCGAAACATTTTTAGAACCAATAATGTCCACCCAAAATTCATATGATTCTGCTAACCTGTTAATAGTTAGAAACAAAAATCATGAAAATATGGGAACTTACTGTTTAACTTGAGGACTATAATTGGCTGGTATTAGATAAAGTTCAGCCTCAAGCCTCAGTTTCTTAGTTGCACAAGAAAGTCCTGCTTTTTGAAAGCTCTCTCCTTGACTTTATTGTTCCAAGTTCATAAATCAATCCATAAATAGCCCCAGTGACCCTCTATCCAATATTTTTCATCATCTATGAGTAGACAAGTAGCATAGAATGAATACCAATACCAGGATGACAATTTGGATGAGGGCAGTTCAGAAACTAATCACTCTTTAGCTAAGTATTAAACACCCCCTGGATAAAAATATTTGATACGGTACATATTAAAACTGCCTCTTTCCACTATTATTCAATGTAAGCTCCATTTAAATTCAAATTTTTTAATAATGTTTCAGCAATTGGAAAATCCCCTCTGCATAAAAATTAACCACCAGGGTCATAGTATGTCAGATTATGTATGTCAGTCAGTCAGTTGACCACCAGGGTTGTATGTAGTCTGATTCTCACAGCATTTTGAAGATTTTCATTGTCGTGGAAGTACTGGGCCCAAGAGCCCAAGGGCCAGTAAGAGATTCATTATAGCACGAGATTTTTTGGCCATTGTCCATCTCACAGCAAAAGGGACTAGTAGTTACGTCCTTTATAACAAGTGGTTATTTCTGAAGTATCGGTATAACAAGTGCCATGTTTCTACATTTGTCTTGCAGGAGGCATATCTTGGAATTGTCAATTGACATCAGAAATGAAGACCTGTAATCTGAGGTGCGTTATCTCTTGAAAGAGCAGAGTAAAATCAAATGAAAAAATTATCCCCAACTGATCCATGTATTTGCTTCCCACAACTTTCCTCACCCTTCCTCGGCAAAAATGTTTCAGGGAGCTGTGATTGAAGACTTTTCACGAACTTCACTCATCCGTTTGTCCCTCCGTCCATTCTATCACATCCACTTTTTCTTTTCAGCAACAGAATTGAGTTCCCATCCAATTGGCATCGTCCCCTAAGATTTGCTTTCATACGAAACTTGGCACCAAATCATGTACGATGGGTGGGAATATAGGAAATTAATGCAGTGCTGATTCGGATTCCCAGGCTAACCTCTCCCCCTCCCTTGCAACACAAGTCTTTGCTTATGAAGCATGTGAATGAAAAATATCTACAGAAAGCAATGAAGTATGATATGAAGTAAAAGTACCTTTTGCAGATAATGAACATCGCTCTTTGCTCAATCGATCGATAGATGTGAGTCCATGCAGCACTTTGATAACAGGTTATGAATCATTGAAATAATATTTTTGACACAAATGTACTTTTATACGAGAACGTACCTTTTTCTACATTATGAAGTATTTGCATTGGAATTAAAAACCCTACAGTGCCATTCTGCCACACTTGCTGCCCTTGGATTGAACAGGAGGCATATTTAGCATTAGAGATTAGCTTTACAACGAGTACACTTTATAACAAGTACTTTTCCAAATTTTGTCAGCTTGTTTTAATGGACTTCTACTGTATTTAATATCAATGGATATTATATTATTTCAAATGATTGATTGATACTTCCATACTTATATATAATTCTAATTCAGTCAGTAACAATCTAGTTAATATTAACATTCAGGTTGATGATGCTATTCCATTTTGTCTTTAGCTAAGTAGAGAGATATTGAATAAATAATTTCCATATATTTGTTCTAAAAATATGAGAAGTTGAGTGATATGTATTGTTTAAATAAAAAAAGATAGTTCATATTACATAAATTCTATGGTTACAATTCATATCTAATTTGCAAATGTGTTCTCACATTTCAACAAGCATGAAGCATTATAAGACAAGGAAAAGTTTAAGAAATCGAGTACACCTAATTCTCTTTTTACATGTCCTCTTTTTTTGATAGTATTCAATGTGATACAGTCAACAGGACCAGGTATCACTTACACAACAAATTGGTTAATTCCAGAGCTGGAGTTGAGTGAAAATGGTGAACAAAACAAACATACCAGAGATTTACAAGAAGTTTTTGGCTAAAAAAATCCTAACAGCAAAATATTAAATGTGAAATAACATCTGCAAATGTCAGCACTACTGAAGAATTTGATCAAAAGCTCTAAAAATGTATTGAAGTAGTGAGATAAATTAATTATCGAAGGTGTAGTGCCGAAGAAACAGGGCTTTCGGAAATATTACCAATCAGGACTAATGTGGTCACATTCCAGAAAAATGCTAGTGGATTTAAGGTTGTTAAACACAGCATAACATTTTCATTTTGCAGCAATGTTCAGGGGATCTCTTATATAAACCTCTCTCTATCCATTTATCTCAATTGATAAGAAATAAGGATTTGAATACATTACCAGTTCATTGGATGGAGAGTGAAAATGGATAAGTGATTACACAAAGATTTACTAAATGGTTTAACAGATGTTTTGTCTTCAAAGTTAAAAGATACTTCGAGAAAAACAAACCCAAATTCAAAGATCGCAGCACAATGCAGGTACAATACAGTGCACTCTCTCGTTTAGAAAGACTGAAGCATTTAAGTTACACAAGGAAGACATGGAAAATTCGAATGGTTCTTAGAAATATCGTGCTAAGATATGATCATGGTGTAAATCTTTCCTTTATTTGAAAATTCGTTGTTCCACAATTGAAAATTCTTCATCATAAGCAAAAGAATGAGCCATTCGTCGTAACCAATCCATTTCCATGCTGTTTTTGTTTATAACACTAATGTAGCTATGCTCGAATAATAGTAAGAAATGATTTTATTTAGAATATTTTAGTCTCGGTGATATTTTTAATGATCGAACACAACACAATATCAAAATTTAGAGTGTTTTTATAGTTATTAGGAAGACTAACAATGTTTTGGAGAAATTATAAAATAAAATGAATTTTTAATTTAACTAACTCTCATCAGAATCAAGGTAGTAGTGGCCACACACAAGCCGAGGAACTGCAATAAACACATAAAGCCCATCTCCATCTAGTTTGTGTATCATTAATTTTACCTTCGGTACAGCAACACGCTAAAAGGTTAACCAATTGTTTATGCTCAAATAGACTCAACTTTCCAACTAACTTTTGCTTCTTTCTTTGAATTATTTATGAATCAACTCTTCCTTTTTTTAATTCAAGATTCATTGTTCTTTATATTTAAATATATTGTTTCCTTGGGTAAACAGGATGTCAGTGACTTGACCTTTGTTGTAAGCAGTTCTGGATTTAATACATGGAATGGATATTTGATACTGCTTATTGTAATAGCTCAAAAGGTAGCTGTGCCGAACCAATATCAACATGGTACATCTTTAATGAGTTATACCAAAAACTATCCTGCTTTGTGAGTTAAAAAATAAGAACCAGATAATAACCGAATGTTTGGGATGGTCGATTATGACATTTGCAGGGTAATACAACACAGAGACGCTTATATTCCAAAACTTACTTCTACACTTTAGAGCAGCAGCATATGTGCTGTATTTTTGGATGCATAAGACGCAAAGCATGAAAGCCCATATAATTATGGCTGCAATTCTATTAGTGGGTGATTATTAAACACTAGAATGACAGGAGTATCACTCTACCAAGAAAGATGGGAAGGAGTCGTTTGAATTCAGTGCTTTTTAATACCTGTTTCAATGCTTCTATGATTCACAGAGGCATTAAATTGCATTAATATTTATTTTGGCATAGCTATACTTACAGCAACTTTCAGTTTGTCTTATCCTGCATTGATTCATTATTTATAAGACATCCTCTTGGTCCAACAAAAAATTCATTATATTCACAATGAAGAGTTTGAAATAATAATCACGCTAAGTTAAGTTCTTATGAAATATCATTTATTTTCTTAAAATACAAAACAATGAAATGTTTACGTACGAATAAATAGAATAGTCACAATTGACATTACTCTGATTGGGAGAAGTTAACAATTTCTTAGCAAAATTTTGAAAGATGATTTATTTTGCATTTTCCAGAATGTATATTTTTACACAGTAAGCCTATGATATATGATTTGTTAACATTTGGGAGAAATTTGACACTTTTCTCTTTTGAGATCTTAGAGACATTGTAGTTTTACTCATCAGAATCAGATTTTTAATTCCGTTTCACTCAAAGATCCAGTGTACACATTTGAAGATACTTTTATCTGACCAAGTGAAATATTTCAGGTAATGTCACCCACATTATTACATACCAGTAACTACTTAATTATCTAAAAATAATAGCAAATCTTAGATTGCTGTATCAACAAAAATATTGGCTATTGAAAGAGCGAAAATCAGATAGTTAGGAATTATTAGCAATTAAGCAGATTTTGAAGAAACATCATAAAGACGCATATTCTAATCAAGATTTTACAGAGTAGGCCAGATCATTATGAACCTTAAATAGTAAGTTTTCACAGCTTCATAATTAAAAGAAGGGAAGGAAACAAAATTAAATGGGTCATATGGGCAAAATGGATACCAAACTTGTGATGATTCCTCAATCAGAACTATGCACTAAAGAAATGATAAGAAGTGTAGCTATAAATATTTCAGAAAAAGAATAAAATTGTTTATCGACCTACACTGCAGATGGACATAAGATGGCATAAACAATTTTTAAAAGAGAGTCTCCAAACATCACATAGGCATTGGATTGAAGAAAAAGGATTTAGATTGTTTGTTAAAGAGGCTATTAGTGTTGGATGTATTCAGATTTCATCATCAAAGGAAGAATAACAGAATTGCAAAACAGAAATGCCAGCTATAGCAGGAGGATCGATATCACAACTAAGGCCATTAGGCATTTCTACTGACAAGCTATTTGCTTCAAGACACAAAGATTGGAAGAAATACATGTCTGATGCAACTGAAGTTACAAATTCTGGATGAATAAAAGATGTAGACCTTCAAAAGTGTGCAATGTCAGCTAGTAAACACGCGGCAAAAGAAGATGCTTCCGAAGACTTAAATTAAAGGCATAATGAAATATCCTTCAAGGTTAAAGAGTTGATTTACAAATTGTAAAATGAAGTATAGAATAAACAGAAACAAAACAAAGAAAAGTCACAAGAATTTGAACTTTACAAGACTGAGGAAAGTGGCATATTACACATCACTATGAGAGAGAAAAGAAAAATTAGAAGCAAAAATTGGACAAGGACAAACCTTTGGAAAATGGCCCATATTTCAAAATAATTTTATTTTTCATTATGTTCAAGAATGAAATCAATCAAAAAACTAAAGAGATGCTCAACTGATTTTATGATAGCTAGTTTGCTCTCAACTGCTACAAAACTGTTTACCTTTAGTTTTATTCTAAAAATCTCCTCAATCTTCAAGTCCTCTTATACAAATGAATGATTTCAGTATATTATGATGCCTTTCTGTTACTTTTCTTGGCATCAAATTCTCTGAAAATTTACACTGAACTCTCCAAATAGATGCTACGACGAAGAAAGTCTTCACAGGCATTTTAGTGTCACACATTCTTTCTCCTACTGAATACTGGAAAAATCTATATTATGCAAAAATACTTATATATTACTTATACTAAAATACACACAAGCAGAAAATAGGAATCCCATAAATATAGTCTCATGAGTACCCAGCAACTCCTCATTGGCAAAACTCAAAAAGAATCTTCATCTATATCTACATTAATACCCTAAAAGCCGCCTTTTGGCGTGTGGCAGGGGGTGTAAACACCCCCAAACCCCCCCAATCAACATATTCTTTAGTTTTACCAGGCATCAAAATATAATATGCTCCATAATTTAAACAAGTAATTCATACGTCCCCATGAGTTCTTTTGTTATACTTTTAGTATTCTACTAATATTTATCATAAACTGTATTATGGGGTTGTAATCTTCAATGCCTATACTCCCATATCCTTTATCAACAATTTTGCTAATTCCTACACACGTATATGTTCTAAGGCAGTAATAAATTGTTATCATTATGAATATTGTGTTACTGACAGTAAGATAAGTAATCTTAACTGATCTATGAACAGGTCTAACTGTAGTCTAGATACAAATATAGCATAATTTGCATTTAAAAGTTTAACCCTAATTCGAAGGATAAAGTTCAAATCTTCTCTCTCCAATTATCATTTGAAAATCTTAAGGTATACGTTTTCTAGTCTCCTAATCCAATCATTTGATATATTCCCAAAATAATGTTTCATGGCTTATATGAATTTAAAGTTGCACATGTTGTTTACTCTTATTTAAATTTAGATACATTCCTTATAAATCGTCCTCACAATGTTAAAGGTCCACTAACAGTCATCTGCAAGGGATGACAGCTCTTCCACCGGACGCTGCCGAACACAGAAATGGAAATGATAAATCATAAACTGGTTCTCACAGTTATACAATTGGAGGTGATCTTAAATGAAAAGGAGTAACAAAATAAAGAAATAAAGAGAAAAACAAAAACCATGAACTACCAAGATTGTACATGATACAATTTCTATTAGTAGCATATTGGGAGGAAGCTTAACAATATTTGATGAATCAAAATCAATTTCAACAGCGTTCCTCAATTGCACACTCAACAAATTTCTTTAAAAACATCTGAAAAGAACTCTTATGATTACGAGAGCAGCAATGTAAGGGTTGAATAAGACAAAAACTCTCGTGTTTATTAAAAGCCCGAGTTAACAGCACTCTGAAAACATGTAGGGAACTTGTTCAAGCTATGATAGGCACACTCAATTCACAATAATTCCTCACATAATTACTACACGTAATACATTACTCCTGTTTTTTTAAGCAAACGTAGACTTACATTCTAACTTTAACTTCTTCAAATGACATTTAAATTAATAATTAGTCTCTTTCTTAAGCATTTCAACGATATATAAAACGATGTTATTATAAAAAGCATCCGAGAGGGAAAAGCGCACTCAGGGCCATGACAAGCGTTCATTTGTCATATTTCTGTCCTCCGCAGCCTTTTCCCGCACCGAGGGAAGGGCGCCACTGGAGCCAATAGTAGCAATGAAGAGGTGTTTAGGCCTCTCGAAAAAAAGCCAATTTTGAATTTACACTGTGCATGATGTTCGTCTACGGTCTTAGAATGTAGTTAAGTGATTTTAAATAGCGGCGTACATTTGTGAGACTGCGTTGAAAATATTCCCGTCGACGAATAATTTTTCTATCGGAAAGATTATATGTATTATTCAGCAAGATGAAATGACGAGTAAAACCAGCAGATAGTTATTCCTGATAGTGGCATTGAAATTGATAATGTATTTACTAAAAACAGTAATTTTGCGACCGAAAAAAAGATGCGAAAAAAATCTATCCAGAGGGGTTTCGAACCAGCAATTTACTGCTACAGAATCGGATCTGCTATCCACGACACTAAAATTTCGTTAAAGCTATGTAAAATTATGGTAAAGTTTTGGATTTAATTTAAATTAAAAATTGATGCTAACTTTTAAATTCATTTTACAAAGAAACTAGGAAGTGTTTTTTAAAACGGTTTAAACTGTAATAGAGTAGATACAATATGCCAAATACAATATATAATACATAAAAGTATATTCGTCTGGTACAATATACAGGCCATCTGTTAAACTTCGGCAAAAAGAATCCGTCCCACCCCCCCCTTACGGAGAGTCGTTCCCGTGAGCGCACTAAACGCACTAAACGTCAGAATAATTGAACGTCGTAAATACGGTAAATACTTGCTGCGCAGTGATGCGCGTCTTTAAACCTAAGATCGCAGTTGCTACACAAATGTATGCCTCCCAAAGGACTATAAATCTTCAACTTTAATCCAAACATACAAAATAGTCGAGAATTTGAATTCGTTGAAAGTAAGACGAGTGTTATTTTTAAGTAAATCGAAACAATTTAATAATAATAACTAGGTAAGTTTTTATGGTTAACATGAAGGTACAGTCGTTTGTGTAAGTCTGTGGGCATGTCCTGTCGCTCCTCTAGCGGCCAAAGAGTCCACTTAAAATTTATGTTGGTACTACGAAATTAGCAGGAGGGAAGGAAATTAGAGGTGGGGGTGAATGTTTTGGAACTTACGGCGAGTAAGGGGAAATTACGGGTGATTTCGGAATTTCTGGGAACCGCCATCGAATAGACACAGCGCCTCGCACCATTGGAAAGAACGGGAAGATTTGATTCTTTTGGTCTGCGACTGAGAAAATTTACAGAAAAGAAAGGTTCTTCTATTTTAGCTAGACGAGCAACGTTGAGGCAAGTGCGAGGGACTTCAGCCTCCTAGCATATTAAATGTGAGCGTTAATGCAGATATTTTCGCTTCTTAAGCTGCTTTCAGGTTGAATATTCATCTACAATGTAGCGGAATAATATTTTTGTGTTATTTTGATTTTGGCTTTATCTTTTTATCATACAAATGCTTTTGTATTAAATATTACCATGCTTAAATAGACAATAGAAATATCTCATCAACGAAAATATTTTTTCTTTTCCTACTCTAATTTAATCGACACCTTTTCCGGAGAGATTTGATAGTCTTCTTTTGGATATATAAATTTCATTGAAGTCATACGCTCTGTTATTAAAATTAATTTCTATTGAATTGTTTGATTCTTAAATGATACTAACTTTATAAATAGTTTATTGCGGTTATTTACGAATTCAGCGTTGTGACTGGCAAATATCCCCATTATATATTTATATCCTCGAGGAATTCGAATGTGGAAACGTAAGAATAAGGAATCTACCATTCCCGATGAATATCGGAATGAATGAAATACGGAAGATTTCTTTGAATAATTTAATATTCGGTGATATCTCCGTCAACCTCTATTGCGCTCTGCAGTCGCCGTCCCATGGAATCTACCAGGTTTTTGAATAAATCTGGACGCCGCGCAGGAGAGCTCCAGATATCCCTGATGTGCTGCTCCAAAGACGCAGGGGTGCGCTGGCTATCTGCCGTCCACTCTTGAGTGATAATTCTCCATAAATTTTCAATGGGATTGAAATCTGGGGAACGTGCAGACCAAGGAAGAACTTTTAGATTGTGATGATTATTTAAAAAACTTTGGTAGCGCGTGCCGTATGCACAGGACTTTTGTCATGGGCAAAAACACTTCTTCGCCTTCTGGGAAGATTTTGTTGGCGTATGGCAGAAGATTATCTTCCAATATTTTACAATAATCCCTCGCCGTCAGTCTAATGAATGAATGGAAATTTTGCCGTTTATATCTTAACTCCATTGTATGTCGTGACCAATCACTAGCATTTTGCGAAATATAATTGCATTTCAAGTTTGGAGAATGTGTGATACAAAGTCATAATTTCTTGCTATAATCTTCCACTTTCCGAACCAAAAAACTCTCTGGTTTTCCGAGACTTAGCTTCGAACCCAGTAAAATTTTGGAAGGAATCTCTGCAGTATACTATAAAGAACCACAATCACTAACGAAATGTTGATTTTAAATTTTCAATCTTTAAGGGAAGTATCTCAAAAGTTTCTAAAATACCCAAAAATATATTCTTATTGGAAAAACTGGGATTTTGGGGTCTGTGATTGATCTAATCTAGGTATGATCCATATCCCCTTTTTCCTGGGGTCTCATGTTAGGGGTTTATTCGAAAATAAAAACGCTGGGTCAATGACGATTTTGATTTAGGCTCGGAGATTGAATCCTATTTAGGTATGAATATATCCGTAGAAGTATCCATCTATGAATATACAGTCAAATCCGTTTGAAACAATCAAGCTTAGGATCTATCTCTCTTTACATTCCGGTCTCTATCACACGAATCACATGGTAAAAGATTGCTTAAGACGTTAACCGCTTATAAGATGGATTTCTCTCAAATGAGCCGCATCCCGCCAAGCCCACCTTCCATAGCATTTGATAGAATATTGTTTAATTTATCTGTATCGCCATCCACCGCACTCCTCTCGTGCCTCTTCCTTATAGTAATAGAATACCTGTTATATTCTATTTTACTTATTTTACCTGTTCTATGTTACTTATCTTTGCTCTTATTTGGGATTACTAACTTTGCGAAAAATAAGATGTGGAAAACAGAGCAATTTTCATCTCAATCGTGAATCTCCGTGAGATCATCATTCTCGTCTCAAGGCGGAACAGTTGCTTCGCGGGGTTTCCTTTCGTCCCAATCCCTTGTTTAAAACAAATCGAATAAATCGGAGTGGCACTGCATTTCATTGTTTTGTGTGCTGTTGTGCATACTCTCGGAGAAATCTTGTATTGTGATGGCCTCTCACGAGAGTTGCAATAGCACTGCAGCTAAAACATTCGTTCCTATTCCCTAATTTTCTATCAAATAAACATTTGTTCATTGTAGAGTGAAAAGGCCAGATTGAAGTAACAACGGAAGGCGCACTCTTTGTTAAAAAAGAAGACCAATATTAATAATATATATCTGTGAAAAATAAAGCAAAATGAATAACTCTTTTCGGTTTGAGGTTTAGAGTACTTATTTAAACATCATAGCCAATAAAACCTTTCCCTTTTATTTTCCAACATTGCAATATTGAGGTTGTATAGTGGTTATGATTGGGTCCCCTAAAAATCATTTTAAGCGGCAATGGTCTTCATTGCCTTCAATTGCATTGCCTTGCCCGGGTGCTATATGACGGCAAGTTACGTATAATGGACAATAAAGGTCTTTTTCAAGAATCCTGTGCACAGGAGAGAGAAATGAGAAGAAAGATAGTTTGAAGAAAACTACATTAACCAGCGAGTGACGGTGAAATTGAGTGCTTTATATAAATTAAATTAGAGTCGTGAAATGAGTGAGGCCAAGGTGTGTTCACTCACATGATTTCTTTTTCATTTTCCTGACGGAAATGATAGAGAAAACTTTTAAAGGAAAGAAAAGAGATAAACTGATAAAGTGTGTTAAGCTTGAAGGTAGTTTTCTTCTGTTTACCGAAGATTCTGCAACGTTAATATGGTTATTGGATAACATTAATAAATATCGCTAAAATTGGATTGAATATAAACAAAGGCAAAACCAAGACGAAGAAGATATAAGGAGAAAATTAAAAATAAAATTAACGCTGGGTAGAGAGGGTACAAATATCTCGGAAGTGTGCGCAATAGTAATTTGGATTGTGAGATAGATAGTTAATAAAGAATGGAAATGGCGAAGAAATCATTCAGAAGAATGAAAATTTTGTTGAAAAGCAAGATAGACGGAGAATAAAAAAGATATTGATAGAAATTTCTGTATAGTGTGATTTTATATGGATCGGAAGTGTAGACGACAAGGAAAACTGACAGAAAGAGAATGGAGACGTTTTAGATGTGATTGTAAAGAAAGATGAAAGGAAATTTTTCAGCATTTAGAAAAAGGGCGTCGAAAAAAAATTAAAAAGGGGCAAAGGAATAGTGTTGGAGACTTCTTAACGTATAAAAAACTATTTAAACTGCATTAATAGCCGTGGCGGAAAGAAGTTAAAGAGTATAAAATGAAGGGCAAAATTTCTGGACCTTTTGGATGGAAATAGAGAACAGGAAATGTAATATTGAAGAGCAAAGTGGCGGAATAGAAAAAGAAAATATTACAACGCCAAGGTTCTATCGATAGGCACAACAGTTATTGTTGACGAATACTTATAAATAACTAAATATTGCTCTACGTTCTTGATTATACTTCACCACTTCATCGAGCTTTCTTTTCTTGGCGATGAAACTATTTGATCTCAAAATTAAAGTATTCTAATGGGTTTGGGATATTTAATCTTTAATAAAAAATTCAAGACTAATTATCGAATGTTGGAACTACTGCGACGTAGTTCCTCGTTCCGGAAAAAAATTACAATGAATGACTTTAAAACACTTTCCATGTGCTCCATTTCCTTCTGATTATTAGGAAAATTCCACCCAATATGCTCACGACAAGATCTGTTTTGTTGGAGAATACTAAAACAGAATCAAATCACAGTCGAGGATTCAGCAACGAGGAGGAAACAATGGACTAAGAATTGTTGTTTCATTAAAATAATCATTTGATCGAAGGCAACTGATGACAAGTTTGAATATTGTTTCCGTTGCAAAGAAGATCTCTTCATCAAGCTGTTTAATTTTACTCTAGCCTACGATCATTTAACTGAGAAAACGATTGATCAATTTTGCTCAGCAAAGAATTGAATTTTTTACGACTGTACTTGTTAGTGAGTCAAGGGACTCTGATTTGGAGAAAAGAAACAGCTGACGCAGCTTCTAGCCAATTATTTAGTCCTCTATATACCATATTTTAATATTAAAGTATCTTTAATTATCTTCACTTTATTTGCAAAAAAATTTACTTTATCCAAAGCTAAAATTTGGAGCAGCACATCCGGAATATCAGGACCTCTCTTGAGCGGCGTCCAGGTTTATTCAAAAACCTGGTTGATTCAATGGGACGGCTACTGCAGAGCGCAATAGAGGTTGACGGAGATATCACCGAATATTAAATTATTCAAAGAAATCTACCGTATTTCATTCATTCCGGTATTCATCGGGAATGATTAATCCCTTATTCTTACATTTACACATTCAAATTCCTCGAGGATATAATAATATAATGGGGATATTTGCCAGTCACAACGCTGAATTCGTAAATAACCGCAATAAACTAATTATAAAATTAGTACCTTTTACGAATCAAGGAATTCAGTAGAAATTCATTTTAATAACAGAGCGAATGACTTCAATGAAATTAATATATTTCCAATGAAACTCTCCGGAAAAGGTATCGATTTAATTGGGGTGGGAAATAAAAAAAATATTTTCGTTGTTGAGATATTTCTATTGTCTATTTAAGCATGGTAATATTTAATACAAAAGCATTTATATGACAAAAAGTTAAGCCAACATCAACGTAACAGAAAAAGATTCCGCTACATTTTAGATGAATATTCAACCTGAAAGCAGCTTCAGAAGCGAAAATATCAGCATTAACGCTCTTATTTAATATGCTAGAAGGCTGAAGTCCCTCGCACTTGCCTCAACGCTTCTCGTCTAGCTACAACAGAGAAACCTTTCTTTTCGGCGAATTTTCTCAGTCGCAGACCAAAAGAATCAAATCTTCCCGTTCTTTCCAATGGTGCGAGGCGCTGTGTTTATTCGAGTGCGGTTCCCAGAAATTCCAAAGTCACCCGTAATTTCCTATTACTCGACGAAAGTTCCAAAACATTTACCCCCACCTCTGATTTCCTTCCCTCCTGCTAATTACGTAGTACCAACATAAATTTTAAGTGGACTCTTTGGCCGCTAGAGGAGCGACAGGACATGCCCACAGACTTACGCAAACGACTGTACGTGACATCCTTAGGCAATGGAATTCCAGTCGCTCCAATCTATTTTACTTGTATTATCTCTATGATAGAAATTTTATGTAATTTATAATAGTCTAATTCATAGTTTCCCAAACCTTTTTTTCCTCATGGACCCCTGGCGTTTTTTTTTATTTTCCGTGGCCTTATCAGCCATTATAATAATATTATATTGAATATTAATATTGAATTTTTCTATTCTTACGAACTTCAAATACAGGCACAATGCTGCTTTCCGTAATAGGAATTCTTGTTGTTCTCTTCTGAATGCAGTTAATATTTAAATGTAATACATAATTATTCTATTTCTTTACATTCTTTTTTATACATTTTCGGGTTGCGAATAATATTATGAAAATCAACACTTATCCACCTATGTTCCCTTTGTATCAAATCAAGAGTTTCAGTAGAAACATCAAAAAGTACTGTACCTGCGGTGTTTTGAATTTTCAAAATGATACCATCAGTATTTCATCGTGCTTTTTTGGTTAAGAAAATTATATCCACAAGATTGCTTCGAGCCGCCGCCCTCACGCTAGAAGGGGGTGTCCTCATGTAACGGCCGTTTTTCAAAGCGTTTTCCGGAATTTTACTGTGAGGAAAGCATGAAATATTTTTCGATGCGGTCTTTTTCTGAAGTTTTATTGATCTTTGAACTACAAAAAAGGCATATTTGGGGAAAAAACTTTCGTCGTTTGGCCACTGCACCCTTGCGAAGTTAGTCCTTTCAAAAAAAGTTGGTCGATGGTTCGCACGATAGCGCACATACGGTTGGTCTGAAACGAGCACTAAAATTTTTAATCAATTAAAAACGCTGTGATTATCGTTGAACGGGGACATTTTTGATTACGATAAAAATTTTCAAAATGGCTGGACTTTGAAGAAAAAAATAATTTTTCTCCCTTTTTTTCATCAACAAAAAATTCGTCAAACATTTGTTATTAATAATAGGGAGATAAATCGCCGTCAAACGATAGTGAAAACATTACCATGCATTTAAAAAGAAAACGCATCTAAATCCGTGTTTTAGTTTTCTAGAAATCGTGCGAACCAGTTTGAAAAACGTGGTTTTGAGAAAAACGCGTTCAAAGTTTCAAGTTAGCTTTTTTTCGGGATTGCGTCACTTACAATCAATCGGCGATTCCTGAGCCGTACAACACACCTTCCTCGACCTCTGCGAACTAGTGTTTAGCAGAATCGCTCTCTCTCTGATAAATTCTGGCCCTTTTAGCGAGATCGCTCATGCGCCCCTCCGAACGGATGATCCGACTCTCGTCCCGTATTGGGCCACAAAACAAATTCAGTCCTTGAAAACCAATTCCCAGAAGACGCATATTAAGCACAATACTACGACGGTTGATTTCGTACGCATTTCTTCTGAGCGGGCACAAATTTATCAAAACATCACTACCACACTTCTTGCATTTCATGCACTCTGTAAAGCCCAAGCCACGTTGAATTTTCCGCTCAAATGCTACTTCCCCATGGCAGTCCTTGCAAAATACAAGTGTAGCATGTGTCGAGAAGACAGAGAAAAACTCGATTGAATTGTAACTTAGATGTTCGTTGACGACGAAGTCAGTGGTTCTTGCGCACCCAATTTTATGTAACGACGCGCTGGCGTACTCGGTAAATTTCTAGGGCTTGCCGACGTTCCTTCGCAAACTTTTATTTTTTGGTCGATAAGCAAAGGATAAAAAGGATAGAAAATACTCTTAAAATTCGCTTCAATTTAATCGTCTGGCATTGAACCTGGATCTTCCTGGTAAACTTACTATGCACCAAAATAGAAAATCACCATCACTAGCTATGTGTGAAAATTCTAGCAGAAATATTGGCTACAACTGCCTCAAAAGACATTCTAATTTTCACGAATGTAAATGGCTCTCTGGATTCGAACCAAGGACGATCTTGGAAATCTAAAACATGTTTCTAAAAGTTCTTTATGATCTCTATCTATATGCCGAATTTCAAGTTTCTATATTATTGGGAAAGGTTTCAATATAATTCCTAAAAATCGGATCAACTTTTGATTTCAAAGACACCTGGTGTCGAACCCGGGAAATATTGTAAGCTGTGAATGCACAGTTTGATTTGTAAAGACTTATTCTTGTATCATGCTAAGTTTGATGTCGATAGCATGCCGGGAAGTACCTAAATTATGTTTCCGCTTTCTCCGTAAGAAATGCATTGAGAAATGCAAATGGCCCTCTGGGATCGAACCAAGGACCATCAGCGAACATGTCAAATTTGATTATGAAATATATTCATAATATCTATCGACGTGCCGAGTTTCAAATATCCATGTTATCGGGAAAGGATCCAAAAAAAATCTTCAAAATCGCCGCAATGCATTGTAAACGGCCGATTTTTGCCTTGACCTAGCATCGAACCATGGATAATATTCGAAGATGTCTTTTTGATTTCCGTTGGATATGCACGGCTTCTGGCGATCCATCGAATTTCAACTCTCTACTTTTCCGGGAAGTGCACCAAAAAAATTTTCGAAAATCCCCGCCATGTAACCTTATGTCCAAAAATTGTAGCTTCTACGAAGCGCCAAACACGTTCGCACACTCAGTAGATGACCTCTAACGCGGAGCGCCTATGTGCGAGTATCCATCAAAACACCGATTATAATGCCGGAAAGTATATTCTTATTCCTACAAGTAAATAATTTTACTAATAAAATATTTAAGCGTTTAATAATTATAACTTAGTAAGATAAAATTTAATAAAAGGAAAGATACCCCATTAATTTGGACGAATGTTTTTCTTTATGTTTGCATCCTCGGGCGAGTTTTTAATTTGGCGAGAATGAGGTAAGATATCGAAATGCGGAGTAATGTCGTCTTCTTCTTCCTCATTCATTTCATCTAAATCGTTCGGATCCGAACCATACCAAAATCAAAGACCGTATCGTTACCACAGCCGTTTCTTCATTGTCCAAAACCACGCTTTTGCAAATAGAACACACAACCTCCACTGAAGTAGCCATGCTTATACGTGAATGGCACCCACACCACAAAGAAACATTTAGTAACACAGCACTTACAAGTCACAAACCTAAGCCTACACTAGGCATTCAAAACTTAAAGGAACGCTAAGAACTAAGCACAAACTCACTCTAGGAACTTTAAAAAAAAACGAATAAATGCCAAATAATGAAACTAAAAGCTGCGCAGCAGTCAGTTTCCGGTCTGAACGAGTTCTAGATTCCAAAAATGGAATCATCCTGCGTAGAATTCCATTGGAATCCCTTTATCCCATTGAATGGGCTTGCTTTGATGATAAGTTGAGAACATTTGCCAGTGATATCTGTTTTAAGAAGTTAAATACCCTCCGCGATAAACTCACCAGATTATCCCAGAAGTAATTACGCAGGATGATTCCACCTGCCGCCGATTTTCCTCAAAACTCCCTCCCGCAGAGCATGTATTTTACCAGTGAGTGAAAAACCTATCCTACGTTAACTTTTCTGATAACGAAACTGTGTCAACTTCCTATCAAAAGGCCTGAATTTTAATTCTAGCCATTATAACGGTAATTATTTTAAGAATCTGATAGCTGATTGTGAATATATTTTCAACCATCAAGGGAATGATCGTTCCTTAAAACATAACTTCACCTATACCATCACTTAAAATCTGAAAAATCTAGTGTTGCCTTCTTACTTCCCCGTAAACTTACTTCCCAGAAAACCTTACTTAGCATCATGAATACTGTGGAACGTGAAAATCTCGTTATTTCCAAAGCCAACAAAGGAAAGTGCATTGTCATAATAGACAAAAGTAATTACACTCAAAAAGTACAAACCTTCATAGAAGACAACCATATATTGAAAATCAACGACCCTACCAACGAACTAAATAAAAAAGTGAAAAAAATAGTGAAAAAGTGTACAACTGTGCTAAAACCCAAGGACTATTATAAAATAATTAATCCAAATCCTCTTCCTCCACGATTAAACGCTCTCTTAAAGTTACATAAACTTGATATCCCCATCCGCCCAGTTATTTCATGTGTTTCCTCCCCAACCCACAAACTGGCCTCTATAGTGAATGAACTTATTTAAAACTTAACCCTGTTTTCACCTAGATATGGTATCCGAAACTCCATCGACCTTGCTAATAGACTAAAAAATTTGAAATTACATACAAACTAAAAAATTGTTTTTTTGATGTTAATAACATATTTACAAAAATCGCTAGGAAAGAGGTGTTGTTGCTGTTGGAAAAATTATTGCACGACAAAAACTTGGACAGAAATGTTGCTCACGATATTTTACTGTTGACAGAAATTTATGTATTTCGCAGAATTAGTTTAGTTTGGAAAATCTTTTTTTAATCAACCCGATGGTCTAGCGATGGGATCTCCCCTCTTGCCAATTTTAGCCGAAATATTTTTAGATAATTTTGAGAATAATTTATTTACAAATTCCCAGAATGACGAAAACCCGTTTTCTTGTGGTTGAGATTATTGAGATATGTTGACGATGTCCTTTGTATTTGGAATGGATCCCACAGACAGTTGAATAGCTGTCACACCTAAACCAACAACACAGTAAAATCAGATTTTCTTTAGAAATAGAAAATAGCAACAATTTGAACTTCCTAGACTTAACTCTCTCAAAGAATGCAGATTCAATTGAATTTTCTATCCATCGAAAAGCGACTTATACGAACCACACAATTCATGCAACCTCTAATCATCCAGTCACACATAAACACGCTGCTTTTCATAGTTTTATTCATCGCCTCTTAAATATCCCTCTCTCTCCATCAAACGTTTCTCGGGAACTAAAAACCATAAAATGCATGGCTCTCTCTAATGGTTATTCCGAGAAACTTATAGATACCATACTTTCACATGGACAAAGAAAACATAACATTTTCAGGATATATCCCAATTGCTCCATTTTCACGGAAGTACAACGTTGGAGGAAACTACCGATCCTCGGCCACATCAGTTATTATCTTGCCAATTTCTTAAATGCTCTAACATCAGACCCGCTTTCTATACAACGCAGAATATAGGAAAAACTATTTTAAACAATAAAGATAAATTCGATAAAACACGCAAATCTGGTATATATAAATTAAATTGTAAAGACTGTAATGCAATATACATAGGCCAAACCAGTAGAAATTTACACATTCGATCAAAAGAACATAAACAGTCTTTCCTCAATGGTTCCAGTGCCTCACATTTCGCTAAACATTTACTCGACAATAAACACCATTCAGACTTTACCAACACCCTCCTCCATAGCCATTCTCAAGGAAATAAGCTAAACTACCTGGAGGAATTAGAAATTTTACATCATAATTATACGCTAACTAACATTCACCTCTTTCCTAACCACTCCCTACTTTTATCAACTGTTTGCCTCCTCCCGCTGCTTCCCTCACCTAATATCCTTAACCCTTCCTCCCCTCTCAGACCTTGCTTGCTCATTGGCCATTGTTTTGTATATATTCACTGGAGTTGTGGTCTCTTTACCTGATGATGGACAGAATTTTCTGTATCCGATCGTGTATTAAAACTCAAGTAGAATTTTCGACATAGTGTTTTTTATTTCTATTCTTATGTTGGTTTATTGTTGTTAGTGTTTAGAAAGGTTTTATATTATTTTCCTTCGACAGTATTAATTCTTCCGGTTATATTTCCACTTTATAGTCGTTAGCTTGTAATTTTTTATCCTTTTATATTATTGCCTTATTTTTATAAATCATTTTCGTTAGTTTTCCATTTGGGAAAATATTTGGTTAATTCTTTGAATAGTTATATTATAGTCATAGCAATTCAATAGCATATAATATAACATAAGGATATAAGGAATATAGGAATAAGAATATACTTTCCGGCATTATAATCGGTGTTTTGATGGATACTCGCACATAGGCGCTCAGCGTTAGAGGTCATCTACTGAGTGTGCGAACGTGTTTGGCGCTTCGTAGAAGCTACAATTTTTGGAATAAGGAGATTATAATAAAACATTCTGAAGCCTTTTGATATGTTCTACAACTTTTATTTCCATATATTTTTTGATTTAATGATAATAAAAGGTCGAAAATCGATATTTAACGCTGATTTTCCCGTTAAAGCTACCCTAAGACGAGTTGTTTTTCGTGTGTAGCTTTATATTTACTTATTTTTCTTTCAATATAAAATTCCATGAGTCTAGTTAACACATTAGTAAGTAGTTTAAATCATACCGTGTGTCTTTATCACCATTAGATACGGAGATATACTGTTCAATATGATGCAAGGTCGAAAATCCAAGATGGCGACATTTGTTTAAATATTTCGGCATGTTGCCCAATCGGGATTTTTTGGGATTTTTGGGATTTTGCTTTTGGCTGTTCAAAGAACATCTCCACCAATTTTCAGCTTGATAAACCAAAAAGGATAAGTTGAACCTATTCTGCCTCCACTACTAGGTTCGAAGTCGGCTTTTCCTGGAGGTTACACGTTATGGCCAATATGTCGTAAAAATTTCAAGTCGGTGGCACTTGTGGAACATGGTTAGAATTTTGATCCCCAGTGAGTGTATATCTAGGTATATCCGGAGAAGCGTCTATATATAATAGATATCCGGAGAAGCGTCTATATCTATTATATATAGATGCTTCTCCGGATTCATTCATGTATCCATATATATATTCATATATATATATATATATAGAGAGGATACAAACTCACAGGCCAAACCACAAGCGTCATTGACTTGAAATTTTTACGACATATTGGCCATAGAGTGTAACCGCCAGAAAAATTGCGATTTTGCACCTCAGTGTCATGGGTTCGATTCCAGAGGGCCCCAAAGTCTCGATTTTTCCCGTTTAAATGCATTGCTTTGATTTTCGGGAATTTTTAAAAAATACTTCCGGGATAGGTAGAGAATCGAGAATCTAGGAGCCTTTATATATGGTCATGATCTATCGAAAACATAAATGAGTTTTACGGAAAATATCCTGGGTTCGATGCTAGGTCGAGGCAAAAATCGGCCGTTTAAAATGTATTGTGGCGATTTTTAAGATTTTTTTTGGACCCCTTCCCGATGGCATGGAAACTTGAAATTCGGCATGGAGTTGGAGATTATAAATATATTTCATAATCAAATTTAACATATTCGCTGATGGTCCTTGGTTCGATCCCAGGGCGCCATTTACATTTCTCAATGCATTTCTTATGGAGATAACGGAAACTAATTTTAGGTACTTCCCGGCATGCTATCGACTTAAAACTTAGCGTGATAGAAGAACCAGTCTTAACAAATCAAACTATGCACTCATAGCCATCAATGTGTCCTGGGTTCGACACCAGGCGTCTCTGCAATCAGAAGTTGATCCGATTTTTAGGAATTATTTTGAAACCTTTGCCAATAATATAGAAACTTGAAATTTGGCATATGGATTGAGATCATTAATAACTTTCAGAAATATTTTTTAAATTTCCAAGATCGTCCTTGGTTCGAGTCCCGAGAGCCATTTACATTCGTGAACATTAGAGCGTCTTTTGAGAAGGTTGTAGCCAATATTTCTGCTTGAATTTACACACATAGTTAGAGATGGTGATCTTCTATTGTGCTACATAGTAAGTTCACCAGTAAGATCCGGGTTCGATGCCAGACGATGAAATTTCAGCGAATTTTAAGACAAATTTCAATCCTTTTTTTTACTTTTGAGGACATTCCCGATATGATGCCGATATGAAATTAGTATTGCCGATCTGCTTGCAGTATGCAAGCTACATTTTACTCGTATCTATTATATATAGATGCTTCTCCGGATTCATTCATGTATATACCTAGATAGATAGATAGATAGGATACTAATTCACAGCCGAAACCACAAGCGTGATTGACTTGAAATTTTTACGGCGTATTGGCCATAACGTGTAACCACCAGAAAAAATGCGATTTCGAACCTCAGTGTCATAGGTTCGATTCCAGAGAGCCCCAAAGTCCCGATTTTTCCCGTTTAAATGCATTGCTTTGATTTTCGGGAATTAAAAAAAAATACTTTCCGGATAGGTAGAGAATCGAAACTCAAGGAGCCTATATATATGGTCATGATCTATCGTAAACATAAATGACTTTCACGGAAGATATCCTGGGTTCGATGCTAGGACGTTGCAAATATCGGCCATTTGAAATACATTGAGGTAGATTTTCATTATTTTTTTTCATGAACTTCTCGAAATGATAGGAGGTTCTCGATTATATGGAAGATGTACATTAAGCATAGATTTAAAAAAAAATAAAGATAAGACATTACTGTTCCTGGGTTCGATGCCAGAGCACATAAACGTTTCTCTCATAAGGAATATAAGGGAAAAGTAGGACGTCATTTGAGGCAGTTGCACCTAATATTTCTGCTTGAATTTTCAAACATGGTTAAAGGATGTGATCTTCTTTAGTGCTGCATAGAAAGTATTACCAGAAAGACCCGGGTTCGAAGCCAGATGGTAAATATATCCCCCATTTAAAATGTATTGAGTTAGTTTTCATTACTTATATTGATGTATTAATCGAAATAATAGGAAAATCTTGCTTTGCTAGAAGATGTATATTAAGACTCGGTTTAAGAAAAAAATTATATATATGACCACGCTGTACCAGGGTTCGATGCCAGAGCACATTAAAATTTCTCTCATAAGGAATATATGGGAAAAGTAGGACGTCCTTTGGGGCAGTTGAAGCCAACATTTCTGCTTGAATTTTCACACATAGTTTGAGGTGGTGATTTTCTGTTGTACTGCATTGGACGTATCACCAGAAAGACTCAGGTTCGATGCCAGACGATTAAATTGCAGCGAATTTTAAGAATATTTTCAACCATTTTTTTTCTTTTTAGGACCGTCCCGATATGATGCCCAAATGAAATAAGTGTTGTCGATCTGCTTGCAGTATGCAAGCTACATTTTACTCGTAATAGATATATATATATCACTCAAAACCATCGAAGAACATTCTTTGCAGAAAGTAAGTGTATTATGGAGGTGACTTGTACGCCAATACTACACTGCGTAACATCAAGATGGAGCTCATCAAATAGCACAAATTAACTACCATTAACCAAATGCAACTTAAACATTACAAAAGAGACTCAAGAGTCGCGTATACCTGCTCCGTCATGAAAAACAGAGGCTCTTATACAAAGGTATAGATAAAAGAAAGACTTATCGCATTTGTTACGGGAGATGACATACTACTATTAATGCAATGAAACGAACCCCAATTCAATTTTTATTCGTTCGTATTTGTGCCTTTAATTCAAAGAAAGATCGCAATCACAGGAATGTTACGAGATGTACATATTTTTGATAAACTTAAGCGTTAAAAGTTCATATATTCGTTTCAAAATAAGGCAACTTAAGGATAAAGCTGTACAAATAATCCAATTTCGATTGCAATTCGTTGCAATTATTTAATGCAAAATAAAACGAAGGACACACACTTGATAAAGAAGATTTCATTACTTGAACCCTAATTTTCGACATGAAGGACGATTCAAAGTACGATTTTCTACGTAAGAAAGCTCAAAAGTGAAGGAAAATGTAACCGATGGGTGACGAACCAGTAGCCTAACCATTAAGAGTCAATAATAAATAATCTTCATCACTAAGCAGATCTGGGCCTACGCCGGAAGCTAAATATGTTTTATTAATAATACGAGTGGAGCATACTGCGAGCATATGTTTAAATTACGGCACTTTGCAAAGTTCAATTTGGTTTGATAATTCAGGATATAGGAACCCACATTTCTACATAAGGGAACCCAAATTTAAAATTTAAGCAAAAAGCGATTCCATATCCCATTGACATGGTGTCGAACCCAGAACTTTTAAGGATGAGATTGTATCAAAATATTTTCTTTGGAATAATTTGGCCGTTTATTAAAATTCCAAGTCGATTTTGGGGAACGTCTTGAAACGAAATTCCGAGTTTTTCAATAATAGAATTCCAGAATGCAAATGGTGCCGAACCAATGACCATAAGGAAAGAGATAAACTGTGCTTATGAAACATTCATCGCTTCTGTTCACATGCCGTAGAATTTTCACCTTCTCGGAAAATGAATCAACAATAATTGAGGTTAATGGTAGTCATGCGGGGGTTATACCATTACTTTTTTCAGGTAGAAATTTCGAGGGTGGCCATCCTAATCCGGACCCTTACCTCCTCGGGAGCGCCCGGCCGTCACAGCATGGGGGACCATAAAAAACTGACCGCTTAGAGTACGATTTAAAAAGTTATAAACAATTCAAATGAGCAACAATTTATTATCTCCGTCGTCTCACTCGTCCTAAGAGATATACAAGCGTCTTTTTATCGACGTTCTTCGATGAAAATTAAGAGTTTTCGTGATTTTGCAAGAAATTACCCGTTTACACACGGCAACGTTGCTCAGTCAGAAAGGGCGGATGTTTTAAATATCTCAACTGGGGTTGGGTTTGGTTGTGGGGGGAGGATTTCTAGATTGTTTATATAAATCCCTCCCCCCTACCCCAACCCAACGGCAACGTAGCCGTGTTGCATAACTACCATTAACCAAAATTGAAATTCCCGACATAAATTTCATATGCTCCTGCAAAATGCGAAAACATAAATACAGAAATAAAAGTTATTTAATTCAAATTTCATTTCTACGAAAAACAAATTCAGAAGTGAGGAAAAGTGATGCCTAGCAGCGGCGAACCAGTATCCTAACCATTGAGAGTCATTTACATTACCCATAAGAAAATCAGGGCTTTGGACTTAAGCTAAAATTAATATGTATTAACTGTATATCTTATGCATTTTTTTCGAACCCGGAAGGTCTACGTGGAAGATGACAATTATCTCACTGTCTGTGATGTGGTCATCACCAACCAGAAAATCCGACGTGGCCAGCACATGACCTTCTCCATATATAAGATGTACAAACCTACGTCAGTATTGTCGAAGTCTATATTATTTATATAAGTGAATAACATTAAGTGCAAAACGTTCTAACGTAGACAATTACAGCTGAACACCGGAATTTATTTATTCCAAATATCAATCAATTTCACATTTGTAAATTTTCGTCTTAAAGAAGACAAATGAAATTTAAAAAAGAAGAAAATTATTTGAAACCTTATTAATCAGCCAGAGCTCAGTCTATAGCAAGAGAGTGAGTGAAAGACGCTTTGCATTGCATTGTTTTCCAAGTAAACAAACCCATAGTTACGAAATTTGTTGCTATTGTGAAGAGTATTCAATATAGGCACGAAAAAATTATTTTCAAATAAATAAGCGAGTTACAAACTCCATATCAACTTCCAAATACAATGTTGATTATAACATAATTATGAAATGGTATAAATGAAAACGACATTATAAAGTAAAAACGTCCAAATGACCAGAAAATTGGTTAATTATGATACGAATCGTAATCGGTGGTCGATATCAATATTTTTTTCAAATAAAACTTATATGAAAGTTAATTTTTATTATCTTACGCAAATAATTGTATATACCTAAATGTGAGATTAATGGAAATTTTACTTAAACGGAAATGAGCTTTGAATAATAAAGCTCGGCTTCCGGTTGACCGATTTACTCCAAAAACTAATCAACTCTAAGGGCACCTACCAAAGTGCTATACATGAAATTTGGTATTGATACAACTAATGGTTGTTACGTAAGAGCGCCCACAATCACACACACACAGACATTCCGAAAATGGTTAAAACGTGTTCTAGGGACCCCAAAACATGTATTTTCGTTGAAATCTCGAAGTCGATTTTGTTTCATTAAAGTAATACTTTCTCTAAAAAACAAATCTTTATATATAATTTCCGAAGTGTCCGTCCGTCCGTCCGTCCGTCCGTCCCCCCCTTTATTTCAGAAACGGTTTGACTTAGAGATTCGAAACAAACTGCATTGTGTTTCTACGAGTTAGAAACCCCTAGGAAAACTATTCCCATTACTAAGAAAGCCCGGGTTCGAACCCAGGAGTCCATAATACGGTTCCATAAGGAATACACGTAAACTTCACTTTTATCGCTTGCAGGCTTTGTTTCTTTCGCAAAATTAAATTAGTAACACAAGTCGTACAAAGTCGAGACAAGTACCAAAAGAAAGGAAATTGAATGGAGATTCTTATTTCAGTCGTAGAATATTGTTTACGATTCGAAATTGTAAACATTTTGATAAAATGCACCAATATTTTATCAATATTTTGATGTTGTAAACGACTCATCTCCATGACGACCGAAGCAATTTTTACTTTCTCCCTATACGTAGTATAGTGAAGACCTCCAGATTTCGACGGAAATAGATGTTTTGGGGCCCATAGAGCATGTTTAGCTATTTTCCCGAACATTTCTGTCTGTGTGTCTGTCTGTCTGTATGTGGTTAAAAAGTTTGTGGGCGCTCTATCTTAAAAAGTAATTATCCGATCATTTTCAAAATTCATATTTAGAATTTTCCTAACAATGCCAAGAGTTGATTAGTTTTTGGAGATTATCGCTAAACCGGAAGTTACGGTTTATCCGGAACAAAATTTTGTTTCTTAAATATCTCTTTAAGAATGCAATATAGGTATATACATTTACACACAAAAGTTGTAGATAATATACTTTACTACAACTTTTGTAGCAGACATATTTTCGTAACACTAATTGTTTAGGAGTTATTCCCAAATAATGGTTAACCGGAAGTTGTTGTTTACCCAGAAATTGAAGTTTTTCATACTTATCTGCTAGCCTCTCGCCTCAGTTGGTTTATCGCTGAAAAATAAGTTTGTTAGTGGTTTTTTCGGTTGAAAATCCTCAAAATATTTTGAATAAATTTGTCTATTTCCTTTAAACAGATATTTCTCGCGACATTGCCTTTTTACTTTCTCCATATACGAAGTATAGAGAAAGTATTGTTTTCATGAAAAAATTCGACTTCGAGATTTCAACGGAAATACACGTTTTGGGGTCCCTAGAACACGTTTTGACCATTTTCTGAATGATGTCTGTGTGTATGTGTGTGTGTGTGTGTGTGTGTGTGTGTGTGTGTGTGTGTGTGTGAGTGTGTGTGTGTGTATGTGTGTGTGTGATAATGGGCGTTCTAACTCGAAAACTAAAAGTCGTATCAATACCAAACTTCATATATGGTACTGTTGTGTGTGCTGTCAGAGTTGATTAGTTTTTGGAGTAAATCCGTTAACCGGAAGTCGAGCTTTATTCATTAAAGCTCATTTCCGGTTTTCAAAATATCTCCATAAATATGATATATACGTCTATTGTACTACTTATAAAAGTTTTAGATAGTATAATTTACTATAACTTTTGTATTTAACATATTTTTGTATCACCGGTTCATTAGGAGTTATTCGTGAAATACTGATAAACCGGAAGAAGATGATTATGTACTTTGTGGGCGCTCTAACATGAAAACTATTTGTCGGATCAACACCAAATTTCATACATAGTACTTTTATTACAGTCGTTAGAGTTGATTAGTTTTTGGAGTAAATCGGCTGACCGGAAGTCGAGCTTAATTCTTCAAAGCTCATTTCCGGTTTTCAAAATATCTCCATTAATATGATATTTAGGTATATACTATTATTTATAAATGTTGTAGAAAATTTATTTTACTATAACTTTTGTATGAAACATATTTTTGCATCACTGATTGTTTAGGAGTTATCCATGAAATACTGATAAACCGGAAGTTGCTGATTATGTACGTTGTGTAAAGCTCATTTCTGGTTTTCAAAATATATCCATAAATATGATATATTGGTATATTGTATTCCTTATAAAAGTTTTGTATAATATAATTTACTATAACTTTTGTATTTAACATATTTTTGTATAACCGGTTGATTAGGAGTTATTCGTGAAATACTGTAAACCGGAATAAGATGATTATGTACTTTGTGGGCGCTCTAACATGAAAACTATTTGTCGGATCAACACCAAATTTCATACATAGTACTTTTATTACAGTCGTTAGAGTTGATTAGTTTTTGGAGTAAATCGGCTGACCGGAAGTCGAGCTTCATTCTTCAAAGCTCATTTCCGGTTTTCAAAATATCTCCATTAATATGATATTTAGGTATATACTATTATTTATAAATGTTGTAGAAAATTTATTTTACTATAACTTTTGTATGAAACATATTTTTGCATCACTGATTGTTTAGGAGTAATCCATGAAATACTGATAAACCGGAAGTTGCTGATTATGTACGTTGTGTAAAGCTCATTTCTGGTTTTCAAAATATATCCATAAATATGATATATTGGTATATTGTATTCCTTATAAAAGTTTTGTATAATATAATTTACTATAACTTTTGTATTTAACATATTTTTGTATAACCGGTTGATTAGGAGTTATTCGTGAAATACTGATAAACCGGAAGAAGATGATTATGTACTTTGTGGGCGCTCTAACATGAAAACTATTTGTCGGGTCAACACCGAATTTCATACATAGTACTTTTATTACAGTCGTTAGAGTTGATTAGTTTTTGGAGTAAATCGGCTGACCGGAAGTCGAGCTTAATTCTTCAAAGCTCATTTCCGGTTTTCAAAATATCTCCATAAATATGATATTTAGGTATATACTATTATTTATAAATGTTGTAGAAAATTTATTTTACTATAACTTTTGTATGAAACATATTTTTGCATCACTGATTGTTTAGGAGTTATCCATGAAATACTGATAAACCGGAAGTTGCTGATTATGTACGTTGTGTAAAGCTCATTTCTGGTTTTCAAAATATATCCATAAATATGATATATTGGTATATTGTATTCCTTATAAAAGTTTTGGATAATATAATTTACTATAACTTTTGTATTTAACATATTTTTGTATAACCGGTTGATTAGGAGTTATTCGTGAAATACTGATAAACCGGAAGAAGATGATTATGTACTTTGTGGGCGCTCTAACATGAAAACTATTTGTCGGATCAACACCAAATTTCATATATAGTATTTTAGTTTGTGTCGTTACAGTTGATTAGTTTTTGGAGTGAATCGGTTAACCGGAAGTTGAGCTTAATTCTTCAAAGCTCATTTCCGGTTTTCAAAATATCTCCATAAATATGGTATTTAGATATATACTATTATTTGTAAAAGTTTTAGAAAATGTAATGTACTATAACTTTTGGTTGAAACATATTTTTGTATCACTGATTGTGTAGGAGTTATTCATGAAATACTGATAAACCGGAAGTTGCTGATTATGTACTTTGTGGGCGCTCTGGGCTCTATGGGCGAAAGGCCAATTTCATCATTTTTCATCGATCATGTCCCGCAAAAATTATTTATCATGTTTTTGGCATCAAAGATAATATATAATATTAATAACTCAAATTCCAAGTTTAGATGGAATATAGAGTTCGAAATTATTGCGGTAGATAAATATTTACATCTTATATATATGGAGAAAGTCATGTGCTGGCCACATCAGATTTTTCTTTATTGTAAATCATATCACAGACATTAGGTGCTGCGAAGTATTTTTTTATGATTCAGATACTTCAAAAGTGTTATAATTAGTTATACATTGGAAGTGAAATGAATTTATATAGTTTAGAACTGCCGATTAAAGTTAATAAAGATTAAATTATTGCATATATTACTGATGAAGTATAAGCAGAACTCAGTTTTTTCGCCAACATAGACGAATTGGACATAGTTAATAACATACATACGAGTATTGTCATTAACTTATTTATTAGTACAATTAATCATGAATGCATAATGTAATTTACCTATGTTTTTAATTGAAGTGTTTCACTAAGATATAACCGTGATTTTGAAAACTGGCCATCAAAATTTCAATATTTTAGTATGTTAGACTTTCTACCAGTACGTTCGTTAGGTTACGTACCTTAGTTAGTATTATTGCAACCTTTTATGACGATAGTGTGTGTGTGCTTTACGCACATTTAAGCATTGGAGATTTTCCAAAATGACACTAAGTACGCGTACAGAAGATTTAAACTTTAGTGAATTTAAATATTGCCTCATAAGTAATGTACGGTATCTGTATAATGGGAGAAATGAGAGGCATGTAGTGTTGGAATCTATCATTAAAGGTCTATAAAACTTCTTGGCTTTCTACAATCGTATAAGAGCCATTGTAACTGTATACTCATTTATATTGAATGCATACAAATGAAATACCTACAAGTATATGTATACTTATATACTATCCAAACATCATAAATTTCATTCTCAATCCATTTTCCTAGATAAAATCTTTAATGCGAACCAATATACAAACCATAAAGTCATCCACCTAAAGGCTGAGAGGGTCTTCTACCGGTCAACCATTAGCTGCTAAAATCGTGAGAGAGTATAACTTCATATATGTTTACTTATTATCCCCGTTGAATTTCAACGGGCACTTCCGCTAGTGAATATTAAAAATAAAGAGTAAAAATACATATTTCGGCCCAAGAGATAATTTTCTTGAAAAATCAATTCCATAGACGATTGGATGTTGTTTCCTTCATTACGTCTGTTCACGCCACCTTATCAGCGTGCCTTATCAAATCTCCTGCTGTGATCGGAAATACCGTAGCTGAGGGCTCAAGCAACGATGACACCCTCAAATCATTACGATGTATTTGGATCCGGTCGGACAGAGCATATTATTTCGTCAATGCCATTGTTTCAAGCTATTCGCAGGAATCCTTCATTGTTGATTAATGTAATTTCGAATTGATTGTTGAAGCAAAGCAGTCGCTGTCAAGTGACTGGTGAAACATATTAAGAACATTTATTAGCTATAAACGTGAATAGGTGAACAGCGTCAATGCAACTGTTTCACTTTCCTAGCCATTGTCGCAGAATGTACTCTTGAATCGATTGTTGAAGCAAAGGAATTCGTTCTCAGTGTTTCCGATACTTCGCACCGAATGACGAAATGCTAAATTCATACAGAGTGAAATCGATTCATAAGTAATTCTGCCGAAGGAATTTCCGCAAGGAGCAGCTTCCGCTCAAACAAAGATCCTCGACATATCCACGATTATATGTATCGCCTAATATTAATTAAAAAGAAATGCAATTCGTAGAAGATCGTGCACCAGCGAATGATCTTTGGAAGAGTCACGTTGTCGCATAACTCGAAACGACACAAACCATGGAAGCAGAAAAATTGTCACTACTCACGTATTCCTTAAATCTAACTGAAGAGTTGGTGGATCAAGCAACTTACCTGCAATAAGAGAAAAAAGAATTTTAGTCAAATGCAAATAAGAAATGAATATCAATATTATTACGTCTTCAATGGATACAGGTGACTCCAAATACATCCATTTTCATAAAAATGTTACAGGAATAAGAAAATACAATATGAATAGACATAAACCAGATGCACAAAATAAATGTAAAACATAAAAATATTTTAAAATGTCTTAATGATTTTTACTGCCCTGTCTATAAAATGCCCACAAGTTATGAAATTCGTGGAATAAGAGATAACATATGTGATGCCTTGTGGGAAGAAGGTAACATTACAAGGGAAGATTGGCGATTTTTCCGAGTGGGAGCATCTAAACCAAATAGATTACACAACGGAATTATAATAGCTTCACGGATTATTTCGCGAAAAAAAAACGTCAAAAACCCTTCGTCTGACCCAAAAACGGTTGATTTCACAATATTTACGAAGGTGGGCATTGTAATTCTACTGCAATCAGCAACAAAAGGTTTTCCGTATTCAAGCTTACGTAAATAATACAGCGAATGAGATACATATACTAAAATATATAACTTAAATAGGACGGGAGATAATATTCGTAAAGCATTCCATCAAAAGAAGGACACGGCGTGGTAGTTCAGGGGTTAGAATATCCGCTCGGCAAGTCGTAGACCCGGGTTCCACTCTCACTTCACTTGGATTTCCACAGATTTCCTTTCAAATTCTATTGCAAAATAACCTGTTACTGTATGCGAATTGTTCAAGTTGTGTCGAATACTGTAGATGCGATACACTTTCACCAATATTAGGTATAGACACAAAATATTCCTTTTTCTGGAATGCTCTTATGGTTTGATTCGACAATGTGCTTGGTCGTCAAGAGGACTGTTTGTTTACAACTTCAAAATTTCACAAAACTTCCGCTTTTTTATCAAAATGATCGCAAATTCGAAACAAAAATAATATCGTGCAACTAAAATGATTAACCTAATTTACTTTCCATTATTTTACTCCTTGTTTTCACTTCGTAAGCCGTTCGCTTCTAATTTTAAATTCGATTGGGATTGGGATCGAACTGAGAAGCTCAAGGAGATAAAAAGTAGTCAGTTATCATCACGGATTCGAGCGTTTCTCTAAGTTTGAAAGCTGCGCGACTTCTGGCTATCGAGTTGTTTAGGTGAATAATTATCAACCGAAATATTTCTCAGGAAGGACGAACATACACCGTCTATGTATAAAGTCCACACTCATTGACACAAATTCCTGAGCATTTTTAATCGAGCTAGAAGGCTGAAATTTTCATGGGAGGTTTATAATTCACAGTCGAGTCGGGAAATTTTCCATTATATCCTTTGTTTATATTATTGCTACACATCAAGAACATACAACTTTCATCAAAATAAAAAACAAAAATCTGCACATGAAATACACTGATTTCTTTGAACGACATTCGGATTTCGTCGTTCTACGTGTTCGCTGGACAATTCTTCGTAAGTAAAAACGATTTCTGCTTTCATGCTTATCATGTTTACTCTTTTCTTTTTTATTCGCCTCAAATTATATTCCAAACTTCTCCAAATGGTCTTCAGAATTGAATTCTTTTCCGCGTTACTCAAAATTATTTACATAATTACGTTGCCTACTGTATATTTGTTTATTTAATTGGAAACGAGGCTCAGTGTCTTGGTAGGCGCCATTTAATGAACGATGGAGTTAACTGCAGTATGTGTTGCACTTAACCGAGTACTACAGGTAACGAATCGTCCATCGATTTCTCGATTTTTTATCTTACGAGGGTAATTACTTAACTATAACTGACTGTAATTGCTTAACTATAATTGCTGGTTACCTTCTTACAGAATATTTCTCGTTATCCATGTAATATCTTTAATTTCCTTATATTTAATTTAATCTCTTAAATCATCAGCTTTATTGGCCTCGAGTATTTTTACGGGATAACACATCGGATTCAACAATGGGATCGGTCGTCAGGGGGATGAGTTGTTTACAACCTCCAATTTTCACTAAATTTTTGTATATTTTACCGATATTCTCGCAAATTCGAATCGAAAGTAAGATTCCAAGAATGAAATAAAAATCATCGTTCGATTTTCTTTCTTTCGGTGTTTATCTCGACTCTGTTCGACTATTCCTTCCGATTTAATTTTGCGAAAGAAATAAACCCTGCATGCGATGAAAACGAGTTTTACGTGTATTCTTCAAGGAAAACTATCTGAGCGATCTGGGTTCGAACCCCGTAAAATTGTGGAATAAAGAGGCGACAATGATTCCTTCCGGGTCGCAGAGGATACGTGCATAAAGTTTGAAGCAAATCGGACGAACGGCGTGGCCTCCAATCTAACACAAACTCACCCACAGAATTCCGATTTAATATGTATAGACGTTTGGAGCAGTAATTTCACATTATTTATTACACGCATCATTGGGTTGGTTCGAAAGTAAATATTAATTAATGCATAGTCGTTCTACAGTCTGCAAACGAGACGCGCTCAATTGTCGTCGCAGGCCAAGATCATCGTGTCCTCGCCTACCGAAATCGTATTGTGAAGGTCAGGAACTAGGGAGAGGTCATTGCTCTGTTGGAAGGGGGAGATGGAATGAATGAGAAGGAAGTGTGGCGGAGGGCGGAAGGGAAAAAGACTGTCGCGGCGGAGTAAATGCGAAGGAAAGGCTTTCTGCGCAAGCGCGAAGTGTGGAGTGGACGGTGGAGGGGGGAGCTGTGGAGACAGAGCGGAAGCGGAGGGGGGGAAGTGGATTCCACGATATCTGGAGAGCGGTGCGAAGGCCTTCGAGTTGGGAGGAACTGGCAACGTCGCTTTAGGAGAGTTGCGTAATCCGGCGCTCTGCTTTGCTGGGCATTTACATTGATAGCAATCCGGTGGGTCCTCCTCTTTCAACCCGCGAGCATTCGCGCAGTACACACATTTTCATTCGTATCTTTCCTTGTAATCCTTCTGTGTCCCTCAAGTCTTCTTATGTTCTCTATGTACCACCCGAGTTTCGCATAAATTGGGTTCAATTTACAGAAACAAAGAATCTTTTTTGAAGCTCATGTCGCGCCGGCGCGATTGCTCGCGTGACAAAATTAGAAACTTCTTCTCTTACATCTACATCTACATTAATACCCCACAAGCCGCCTTTCGGCGTGTGGCAGGGGGTGTAAACAGCAATTGAATCTAAACTACTTCGTTATTTGGTTATTGTCGCGTATCGTTCGCGGAAATAATTCATTCTTAAAATGACTCTTCCTAGCATTTATTTCTCTTAACTTACGGTCATTATCGGATCGGTAGCAGGGGGGATACCGATCGTATCTTCCGAAAATGTAGTTTCCCTGAATTTTTTAAACAATCGCAACCCAATCTCCTTTCTTTCAAGGATTCCCAACCTACGTCTGAGAGCATTTTGGTGCTTCTTTATCGCAGCATTTCTTAACAAAACGAACCGCTTAATTTCTCGAGTTCGCGAGTACACGTTTCATCCGCCGGATCCCATATACTTGCCGCATATTCCAGAAGGGGTATGACCAAGATAAATTAACATCGCTCTCTCACCTTTTCATCGCATTATTAATTTACGGAAATCATCTGATTTGAAGAAAATAGTCAAAAAATAATCACTGCTCGTGCTACGCCATTTGGCGCTAGAGGGTGAACTTATTGCACTCCGAGAATAAAGGAACTTAGGTAGTCCTTACCATTATTAGTACCTTGAGGCAAAAGCCATTAGGAAACGATGAATAACTGTATTTAACTCAATTTAAAATTACGATGATTCAAATGAGGAAAAAGATGTGAGTTAAAAGTGATTTTAAAAGCTGAAATTTTAAATATGAGGTTATATGTATATTTAAAGCAAATTTTCTGCTGGTTTGTGAGCGGGTTTGCGTCCCTGTCGAATAACTTGAATTAAATCCACAATATAAAGCACCTTCGTGTTTGTTTTCCTATCACAAATAAGGATCTTTTGGAAGATGTGAATACATAAAACGCTCCGGTGTGAGTGAAACTTATTAAATTCAAATATTGAAGCGATATCTTACCGGGAACAACTTAAAATAAGTTCCCATTATTCCCATTCGCAATGCACAGAGGAATGTCAATGGCGCTCCGGCATCGAAACAAGGATCATTGGGGAAACCATACAATACTTAAATGAAATATATTTATGATCTCTATACACATGCCGGATCATACGTCTGCGGAAAAGGGATTTAAAAGTATTCTAAAAATCGCGGTGATGTATTTAAATAGGTAATTTTATGCACCCACCTTTCGTCGACATTATTAGGTGACAGTTTTATAGGTATTAATAAGGTAGAGCTCGTTTCTTGGGACGTTTGTTTTCCTATCAACATGTTTCGATAGAAGAGGTTATTTGATTATTTCGCATTAATCGAAAAAGGAATTAGATAAGATCTCAAGATATTGCAAGGAAAGAAAGAGAGGAAGGCAAAAAGATGACATGAAGAGTAGAGCAAGTTATGAAGAAACAAAACAATTGGTATTGAATGGGGAGCATTAAGACACGCTAACTTACCGAATGATTTGCTAATATAAAGGAACACATTTCACAAGACGTATTGTCTTCAGAACAAAGTAATTTGAATTATCAAAATATCGAAAAAGAATGAGCTCGCGACTCTGCATCCAAAAATACAGCAAATTTCTTCACTGAATAATACAAGATGATGCCTGC
The DNA here is from genome assembly GCA_947579665.1 of Sympetrum striolatum. Classification (NCBI taxonomy): domain Eukaryota; kingdom Metazoa; phylum Arthropoda; class Insecta; order Odonata; family Libellulidae; genus Sympetrum; species Sympetrum striolatum. The sequence goes on from CANPUZ010000026.1 coordinate 286,592, forward strand.
TTCAAATTCCTACACTTTTTTCTGATTATGTAAAAGCATGATTATTTATATACGTTAAACTCGAATGTTTGACCCTCAATTTAGCTATTCATATAAATTATTCACTAATAATGCTTCAAACAATCTTCCAAAATGAAGTTGCTCATTACAAATAACAACTCTTTTGAACAGAGACAGTTTGATTCACTTTCAAATGTAAAAATCTACGTTCCGATAAAATAAAAACCTATTCCAACATCGGAAAAGAGTACATAAGGCTCTGAATTGCAGAGTTCTGGGTGGTTAAAATGATTCACTAATTAGACACCTTTAAGATGTTTGATTAGAAAATATGTTATAGATCCTATAATACGCAGTTAATGCATTTCGCAACAAAAATACGAAAATCGGCGTTAGAGGTGAACAACATTATAAGGTTTAAGTCGCACGAATTATCGGGCTCATTGTTCAGCGACGTCATCAGCTGAGGATGGATATTGGTCCACACCTTATAAACCTTGGCATTGAGTTGGGTAAAATTATCGATGAAGACTGTTTGGAAATAATTCAATATCTCCCTTGATACTGAATATATTTCAACAAACCCTGCACCATGTTGTAGATAAAGGATGGCGGCATATATATATAGTATTAAAACGATCATAATACCTTCCATTTTCAATATATTTCGTTTGAAAAACGACCATTTTTCGACTGATTTTCCGCCATTTTTGATGTTTCCTCGCTTCCCCGGTAGGGCGATTTAGACTTATTTCAACTCTAACCATAGAGTAAGGATGGGGTAGAGTGCTGGACAGGCTGCGCAGTAGCCGAGCCGATGTTACAGCATTAAACCACGTGACTTTTCCGTTTTCTAGCGGCAATTCAAATACGCTGTGGAGTTTCATCTTGAAAAATCGAGTTTTTAAGTAACTATGAACTACGTAGTTAATGCGTATATTATTTTAATAGATAGTAGAGTTTCCACTTAAAGTTTTCTTATTATAATAATCAACGTCGGGTATATATTTATCATTGTTTAAGAATATTAAGATACCTCTCGTCGAGTTCTTCGGAACGAGTATCAACTCATCAAGGTTTACTCGAGTAACAAGCAAGATAAATACAAAATAACAAAATTTCAAATAAATTCCCAGTTATCGTTGAGTTTTTCGAACATATCCGGAGAAAATTACGTTTAAGTGGAATATTAAGATACTTCTCGTCGAGTTCTTAAAAAAGAGAATCATTTCGACTAGGTTAACTCGGATGAAAAGCAAGATCAAGCAAGAAAAGGAAGAGAGCAAAAAACTGAAAGTTTCGAATAAATTCCCAGTTTTCGTTGATTTTTTCGAACATTTCTGGAAAAAATGACGTTTAAGTGTTGTTAAGTTTAAATTACACATATAGCTAGAGTAACGTTTAAAACTAAGGCAAACTTGGGTTTAAGTGGTCGAATATCACAGTTAACATTTTCTTTCAAATTTAAACAATGTGGAACTTTCATGAATAATTTAATAGAAACACATTAAATTTATTTCAACGAATTAAAGAACAAGATACTTAACTTCCTCCATTCAAAAGTTACGAGTCTTCAAAACGAGACAGGTTCGTCGATTTTTGCGAATATTTGTAAATTGAATAAATTGAAAACTGTACCTTGATATGCCTCCGGTTGAATCAACTACTGGTATAGGTATAGCTCCAAATAAAGGAAATAATTTAGAATGGAATGAAGTTACAGTGGGATTTTTCTGATAATATTTAATAATCACTTCTTTAACAAAGTTTTAGGAAACATCCTACTGCCACATCACTGACAACTTCTCACATTTAGAATTCATTCTTATTTAAGTATCATTATTTAGATATAAATTATAAATTAATACATATTAAATTCTATGGTATTAGGCCGGACTTCGTGGAAAGTGATAATAAGAAATAAATAAGGCACTTCGTAATTTCCACACTGTGTTATTTATTTAAAAACGACCGGTTTCGGCTAACGCCACCCTCAGGTTTCATTTCTTAGTAATACATATTTTAAAAACAATACAGCTATGTTTACAGAAGGTAAGTGTAAGACAAAGATTCAGAAAGTTTAATTTTACGCAACAGGCCATCTCTCCATCCGAGATCTTTTTCACAGATGCTTCTAAAACAAGACCCTTCGCATGTAAAGGAGTCCATTTCTCTGCTACGTGATACCTCACATTACTACATGTTGTAATTGAATTTAAATTTATTTCAGTTGAAGTTCATTAGTTTATATTTCCTAGCATTGGATTGTAATTTACTTTTAAGAAGCCATACGTGCAATTTTGTAAGGTGTAAGGTTAATGCGGTGTAATCTCCAAGGTTTCTAATTGCTTGACAAATATTACAATTGGCAGAAAATATAGGGATGTTTGATATAAGAATTTTTGGCAAGTTATTTATGTAAATTAAAATAATTATATGCAAAATAACGTTATGTAGGGTTCCAGGAAAGTTTTCCATTTTCCAGATTTTAGAGTTTTTAGAGGGCACAAAATCCTTTCTCCTCAAGCTGAGAATCCATAGTTTTCTCCTTTCATGATCTACTGGGAAGCTATAAAGTCAATATTAATAATTATAAATAACGAGAAAAACCTGCGACACTTTAATATACTCGAGCGCTCCAATGAACTCGATTCAAGCAATAATATTGAATATGCACCGAAGGGAATAATATTCCTAAACGGAAAAACAAAGTTTATCTTGTTATAATCATCGACAAACAAGAATAAACCGTAAAAACTGCTATATTCCATCTTTGTCTAATGGAATACTCTGTAGTAATAGCCGCAATCGCCTATTTGCAAGCTACTTCATTACCTTATTACATAATCTGTAAATGACAAATGAAAGTTAAATGATAAGAAAACAATTCTAAATAAGTATTAAAATCACCATAAACACAAAACTTACGAGTTAAAAGTGATTTCTTTAACGTACTTTTCCTTGCAGTTCCATGCGCAGCATTTCAAAACCATTATTCCCAAGTCCTTTAATCTTTTACGGTTAATTTTCATCCAGATACCGAAAATAAATATTGAGTTACATTAGCCAGACTATAGAGCATCTCAATAAACTCGAATTCAGAGCATCAGCTGTCCCTAAAGGACATAAATACTTAAAAAACCAACTTGAGTACACGAATTTCTCACTTAACTTACCGGCGAGATTTCCGAAAGCGGACCAAAGTCACGTGGTCTCCTACGTTCAATCCTGTAACATGCGCAGAACGCAACACGCGCTCTACCCCATCCTTACTCTATGACTCTAACAGACACCCATTTCCTATTTCTGTTAAAAGACCTTGGAAGCCAATTATGCTTGCAAACCAACTATAGCATGCAATCCGAACGTGAGGGTGACTATCTTTTTCTTAACACAAAGCAACATTTGCGACAAAAACACTGCTTCATTTAGTGAATATTACGCTTATTCCGAGATGTGAAACTCGTCGATCGCCGCTACATCTGGCGTCCAAATGCCTGAACTATCACAAAAAAACATGGTCTCCGGAGGCCATTTCTGTACCTTGTTCTCTATAATCGACATATCTCAGTAACTACAAGAGGTACTTCCTTCCTTTAAATTGCTAAATAAGCCGCAATATATCAAATGTCTTCCCAGAAAATTTCATTGAAATAGGGCAATTTTTAATATAAAAACAAAAATTATTTCCGAACAGTCTTCATCGATAACTTTACCTTGAGTTGATTTATACAAGGCTAGTGAAGCACAGCATTAAGAACAAAAATGAAAAAAATACTCTATTGACCAAACTTATATAAATAATAATAACATTTAGATAAGAATAAGTAACGCTTAAATTCGTACGTAGGAATCTATGGTATTGCATAACGATGGTATACGATCTAACTGAAACTAGAGATTGGAGGCGTTCGAGGTGTGAATTTAGCGTAGAATTGAGAAGGTGAGTTTAGTTGATATGAAAACCACATCAGAGGTGGTAGCTAGTTGGAGAGTAGTATTTATTTGATTTAAATAATTAAGATATGAAAGAGGAAATGGATGGGGCGAACGTTGAGAGGAGAGGCAAGTAAAGAAAGAGATTGCAAAGGAAAAGACACATAAGTATATAAATGCATGAGTTGTTGGATGGCAGAAAGAGTTGAGAAAGTTATCAAAAAATAAACCAATGGGTATTTAATAGAGAGCATTAAGGCACGGTAACTTACGCAAGGGTTGAGTGCTTATACAATGTATACTGAAAAACATTTCGCAAGACGTGTTATCTAAATAACAATGAAATTTAAATTGCCAAATTTCGATCAAATACAATACTCTACTCCGAAAAACACCGCAAATTTATGAGAGAAAATTCCTTCATTGAGTAATACACGATGACTAAAGCTTTGATTTTAATTAATTTTGTAAAACTATGATTACATTTATTACCTTAAAATCGAATAATTTACTCGCGATTCAGTCTCCTTATAATATACAAGCTGAAGCGTCTGTTGATTCTAAACAGAGAACATCGATGTATATTGAATTCAAGTTGTCTGTCGTTATATGAGTAAATACCCTTAAGTATACGCATCTAAATTCCCATTCTCACCATAAAAGAACATGCATGGATTCAACAATGGGATTGGTCATCAAGGAGATAAGTTGTTTACAAATTCAAAAAGTTTGGAAATTCTTCGCGTACTTTGTGAAGACTCTGAAAATTTTGATTAAATAATGATATTCCACGACCAAAATAAGAATTTTCAATCGATTTCTGTTCTTTTGTTGCTTGTCTCCACTTTGTCCGACTATTCCTTATGATTTAATTCTTCAAACGAATTAAAGCCTTCAACCGATTAAACTGTACTTTATAAGTATTCTTCACTGAAATTTATCTGAGCGATCTCTGACGATAAACACAAAAATTATTGGATAAAAATGCGACAGACAAAATCCTTTCCGATCCCAGAGAACACGTATGCAAGGTCTGAAGCTAATCTAGCGAACGTTGTGGACTCCAATCAAATACAAACACACAGAATATCTATAGAATATCTATATATTATATATAATAGAAACATACCTCTTATCAGCTAATATAGAGAACTTCCCCGGGACTAACAAATCCCCCGACTGTGGAAGCAAAAACTGCTGCAGCAGAACCACCAACACACGATCACAAAATAACATCCTCGCGTCTTCACAGGCAGACCAAAACTGAGATTTCAATCTTGCGTCTTTCCTTTTTCACCCCAAAAACACGGGCGCCATTGAGAGGATGGGTGAAGAGCCATAAACCAGTTGCATCTACTTCAGTTATCCTAAGCTCCCTTTACATTTGACCGTCCGTCCAAAACAGAGGGGGAAAAGAGAGGAAGGAAATCTTTGGAAGGAAGTAGACGGAAATGCGACGTGTAAACAATAAGGGAATTCGTCGGGAGCATTGCGAAAGAGACTCGAAAGTTCGAATTTAGAAAAAAAGGTTTTTCGTAAAACTTGATAAGTAATTGAGTTGGAAGAAAGACTTCGTAATTTCAACAATAAATTTTAATTTATTCGACCGGTTTCGGCATTGACAGCCATCCTCAGGTGATATTACATCGGAAATGACAGTATTTATAGGGATGTACAGAGTTTTGAGGGAAGGGCCAGGAGAGGGGAGGGGTTGAGGAAGGTGAGATCGTTAGTTAGGGGTTTTGTTGAAGAGAGAATTTCCACTGATTCCAAGGAATCCATTTTTCTCCCTTTCCATTGTCTGTGGAGCAGCTTCGGAGTGAAAGAGCAGAAATGGCCAATATCTAGGAGGTGGTCCGCGAAGGCCGATCCGGGTTTTTCCAATCGGTAGCATCGCTGCTGTTCGGCGGTCCTTGTTTTAAGGCTGTCTGTCCTATGTATGTGGCCGCACATTCCCCACAATTGAGCTCATACACCCCGGAAAGTGAAGAAAGGTCTTTCTTGTCTTTTGCGTGGGAAAGGGATCTTGGGAGGTTCCTTGGTGAATAGAAAGCAGCTTTCAAATGAGGAGGGAGAAGGTTTGATAGTTTATAAGAAATATTCCCTAAAAAGGGGAGCTTAACCCACCTGGGGTTCGGTTTTTCCACCGGAATCAAAGATGGGAAAATTTGTGACGAAGCCAGCCTCTTAGTGTTCTTTATAAGGATGTTTTCTACTATTTTGCAAGAATACCCATTGTGTATAGCAATTTGTTTAATTGTAGTTAATTCTTCTTGAAAACCTTTGGGGGAAAGAGGGACAAGAAGCAGTCTCTTAAGATGCCGTTCCACTAAGTACAGCTGGAACATATTGATTATATTGATAAGTAATACTTAATAAGTGATAATTAATACTTTTACAGTACGTGGAAGTAATCCTCGGCACTTATCTCACTGTCTACAAGTAAAAAAGGTCTCATTGCGAATCTTGACATAAAGAGCTCTTCCTGTGTGATAACTGATTAATTATTGAAATGACGGCTTGTTTACTGCCGAAGCGTGTTTTTGCGGAGAGCGCGCGTCGAATTCGGTTCCAATTCGGTAAGAGTACGTACTCAGTAAGAGCACCGATTTGAAGACCGGCGGATAGACTCAAAGCAGGAATCGCCAACTCAAGACGATTTCCACGAACGGAGAGAATCCGAAAAGACACGGGAAAAATGAATCGAAAGCAGCTCTTTTATGGTAAGTCTAGAGAGATGCTGGATGCCTTTCTCAGATTCTACGCTAGAAAAAATGTCTGAAATCCATCGCTGCCGATTCCTAACTACAGTTATGGTCCGGTCACTGAATGTTTGCGGTTTAGAGAGAGAGCGAAAATCGCATCTTCTCTCTCTCTCTTTTCGTAGGGGCCAATAGGAATAAAGGTGGAGTCCCGCCTCCCGAATCAAATCTTATGGTAAAATTTTGCTATGTTGCCACATTCATATGAAAGTACGAAGTTAATCAAAATCGTTTAAAACTTTTTTAGTATGCAGTGGAAGTAATGCTGGACATGGCAGTAGGATTTTTTTTAGGGTTAAGTACTACCATCATCGAAGGAAAAACAAAAATGTAACATTTCAGAGAAATTCTTGATTTTTTTCTGCTTTCGTTCGAACGAGTACCTTCACTTCTCTAATTGAAGAAACATGGAATTTTTTACATCAAATTCTGCTTCGATTTATTCTCTTCACGTTCGTGTTTTTAATTTGGTGGAAAAACGTTTTCGAGGTAAATATTTAATAGAAATTAATGAGGAGGTCGAGAATTTTTTGGTAGAATGCAGCGAAGAAAGTAGTCGCCAGCTACTTTTCGTCTTATTCTCTCTAGGGAAAACTTCCAGCGAGAAAGTTTCTAAGAAAATAGCGAATTTAATATACATGCAAATACGAAATATCCAAGTTCATTATTAACATAAGATAAACGAAATTAATTACACGGCGCGGCCCGCTATTGTTTCGTTGCAGATAGAATGCTTCGTAAGATGCTTCGTAATGCCTTCCGATTGAATTTTGCCATATTTTCGGGCAAAAAGAGTGGCTTTCTGTTTTACTTCATTGGTAATTTTAACTCCGTAAAGAAGCTATTTTTACTAGGTTGACTATTCGAAATGAATAATGCCATGCATGGCGTAAGTTTGGCCAACATTTTTGTATTGGAAGTCTTGAAGAAAATTAATGCAGCGACGGGTTTAGATGACCGTGTTAGCTTTTTGGCCACAGTGTATTACAATGTATGTGCGTATGAAATTGAAGCATACATCAAATAAATTTCCCCCTCTTGCTATTCCCTCCCAAAGGAACTTATTTTCTTCGTCATTCGCCGAAATATGCCGCGCACAACTGGTCGTTGCTGAGAGAATATCTTTCAGTAAGTGAATTTTTGATTCAGTGCATAAATAAGAAAGGAATTCGTGATTTTACTGTAGACGAGTTCAAATTATAGCTCCCGTTTATCCGAATCGCGTTTATCCGAAATCCGCTTTATCCGAACAAACTCTTCCGATTGCACCCACCCACCGAATACCACCGCGACCCATTACTTATTTGCTTGTGACACCACTTTAATACTCCTGCTCTTTCCCGCTGCCAAATAAGGCGGATTTTTTCTGTAAGAACGCAAAATAAGCGAGCTTTATTATTCAGCATTTAAAAACTTTGAGTTTTCAATCATACTTTGGCGCCTTTTCAACACGTCAACACACATTTTTTAGTCAAAAACATGTCGATTCACAACCATATCAATAGCATTCTACGTACGCACGTTTTACGATCATATTTCGCGGTATTGACGCAATTCGGGGTGTTACACGCGGGACTTTGGTTCATCCGGAATTCTCTTTATCCGAACCGGCCGCCGCACAGTGGGGCAAAATGCCTAAAAGATGGTCATAACAAGTAAATCTCGTTGAATCGATTTGAAATCCGGTGTATAATTGTTTTTGACGTCACTAATTCCGAATATGACATTGAAATTATTTCAAAATTAAGTTTTCGCAAAGAAATTCGCATTTTTTGACAAAAAAGACAATATTTGTATATCATTCCTATAAAAAAACGTGAGTATTGGTTTCATGATCGCCGATCAAGCATATGAAACTGATATTTGTAAACTATTCTTTCGTGGAAACATTTTAATTTTATTTCGATAGTGTAAATTAATAATTTTATATGATTTTTTAAATCCATAATTACAATTTTATGCGTATCTTTATTTGAAAACCATTCCAAACAAGTTATTTTTAGATATTATTAAATATATCGTAACACAAATATATTATAAAAATATACACACTTTGTGTGTATATAATTATAATGTTTTATGTAATAATTGTTTATATATACAATATAATATAAACAATTATTATAATCAGACTCTCACCTGTCCAAAGAATCATCTTAACACACAAACACTATACAAATATACATAATTATTGTTTCCAATCTTGGTAGGAACATATGAGAAGTTAAGAAAAACATTTATATAAAACATTAATGTATCACAGCTTATTGACGTAGAACAGGGTTTCCCAAACTTCTTCTGCAATGGAACACTTCGCAAACCTGGAACGATTAACGGAACACTAAGCTTATTTTTAGGTTGGGTAATTCTACTTGTATAATTTAAAAATCATTTAATTACAACAAATTATTTATGAATATAAAACTATAATATTGTAATAAAAACTTAAAATATGAATCAATAAAGTATTTAATGACTTTTATTCTCCAATTCTCCATTGACAATCCAAATTGTCGCTTAACACCTATTCAGGTTCAGTGGAACACCGGTGTTCCGCGGAACATAGTTTGGGAAACCCTGGTGCAGAATATGAAAAGGCACGCGCAAACACACTCATACACACGCAAACACTAATGACTATCCGATTCTGATCCGTCCAAAGAATCATCTTCCGATCCGGATTCTGCTGGGTACGATACAAACAATATTTGCAAGGCCTCGGAAGATAAAACTTTTGATGGCCTGGAATACATTACAACCTGACTTGAAATATTAGGGTCGGAATGTAACATCAATCGCACGAACAAGTCCTCTACAGTCTTCTTCCTCGAGCACTTTCGCGTAAAATCTTCACTTATTGGAAATCATCCTTTATTGGACAAGATATGTTGTCATCATCATTATTGAACTCCGTGGATGTAGCGTTGCAGATTGAACACCGTTGTGTTGAAATTGTGTCCGTGAGAGCATCTTTCCGTCAATCATAGTAAGTTAAAGTTTGTAGGAAACCTTGATTTTATTATCATTAACTTCAGTCTCCACTGGTGAAAGTTCCCTCTCCTCGTTGCGCAAGTTTTCAATTTGTATTTTTGCATGCTGTTTTGATTCAATCTTGAACTCGATCTTCGGAGGACGACAAAATATAGGAGATGCAGGTCTGCTGTTTTGCCAAACAATTCATCTCAGACTCCCTGTGGTCACGAGTTTAGCGGCACAACACTAGTGAAAAAAGCTATCCTGTTAAAATTAATTTAGTTGTCCTATGAAATACCATTTGCTTGAATTCAATAGCGAAGTTTCGAAGTCCGCACTCAAAAAAACAACTTTTCTATTTTTGTCCAGTATTTTTCAATTCTAGCCCACTGCGCGGCGTTATGTGCATTACAATAAATGCTAACTAAAAGGTACAGAATTCTTGGAAGGTAAGAAGATGATTGCATAAAGATAAGTTATCAGTAAAATATGGAAGAAAATAATTTCCTAATTGGAAAATCTCGATATAGGTACGGTAATGCGCGTGTGTGGCGGGGTTGCCTAACTTCGATTTTCAGTTGCTAATTTTTCATAAACAAAGGCTCATTCAGTTGAACGGTCAGACCCCTGTCCACTATGTTCAAGCAAAGAATGTGCCCTGAAAGTTTCGTTCGAATACGTTAAACACAAACCTGGTGTTCCCCTTATAAGTAAGTGCCATGCCTGCTGCCTGCGCGCTTCGGATACTTTACGGATACTGAGGTTACTCACGTATTTCATAAATTACTCGCGGAGGGGTGGCTCGGGGTGGCCAATTCTTTTTGGGTTGCATAGCTGAGATGTGTGCCTACAGTAATATATGTATATCAACGCAGGACTCGGCGGGACACTATAACTTTATGAAGTTTGTATTTTTGTTTTTGAACGAAATTTGTGCAAATTAGTGGTTACTTTTTATGTTAATAACATTGTAAATTTTGTTTCGGAGGTATTGTAAAGCAGCTTTTCAAATCCACTAACATTGCTAAGTCATTTCCATTTAATGAATTTTAAATTGCGCCAATGGGGTAGCTACAGAGGAATTTTGAAGATGAAGCTATTTCGAAGCGAAAGTATGGTTAGGCATCCGAGCAGCAAACCTTCCACTTTGTTATTGATTTTTAGAAATATGTGCATACTTACCTGCATTTCGAATGCATTTCTCAGAGGCTCAAACAATTTACTTGCCAACCATGTAAAAAGAAATCATATCCCCGAACTTTTTTTTTTCTCATAATGACCACCTTTTTGGGATTTGGTCCCACTGTGCGCCGTCTCGAACATTTCGGATAAACGGGAGTTTACTGTACTCCTGCTGCCGTATTCATAGCGAACAGGAATAAATACATTTACAGAGTAACAGGAATCAGCTTGAGAGTTTATGGGATGGTTAGAAACAAATCAGTAAATAAAAACGATTATGAAGAAAATTCGCAATTTCCTTCGCCGAGAGTTTTTTAAACAACATAAGGCGCCATGAGGTTCTCGGTCAGGAAAGTCAGCGATCTTCAAGCAATTGCTAAACTCACTTCTTAAACACAACAGCTCAAGGATCTGAAATCCAACGATGATTCTTTTAAACTGCATAGTGTTTGACAAATGGGAATAAGATTTATCCTAATATTTTTAGCTTGATTCTATACGGATTAGTGTTTGCAAGTTCCGATCCGAAGCTGCCGTGATTTTGATGAAATAAACAAAAAATTGGGTGAATTATTTGAGATGTAAACAAGCCGTATTCTTGACGGCCAAGCTCATTGTTGAATCGGAACTCGTTCGTTCTACAACAGAGCATAAAGTAACATTTTGATCTTGCCTATCATTATTTCGACTGCAGGAGAATCTAAAATGGCGACTTTTGCCATAGCAACTAATTACGTAATAAAAATACATCACGAAAAGATTATAGAGATGAAATTAAGTGGTTTAGTGGAGGTGGTATCCTATCGTGAAATGCATAATCATCTATAATACTTAATCTGGGCTCGACGCAGAATCGGCACACTTAATTATTTATCTGTAGATTATTATAAACTACGGAATTCAGCAATGAGAAAATGGAACAGATAAAATGTCAGAATGATGTTCATTTTACTCAGATTTCGCATTACATTGCCTAATTCTGTGATATTTATGACTAAGCTAAATGTAATTCATCCAAAATTCCTGTCTTCCACAAAACCATTTCTGATGTATTTAATTTCTTGTTTACTAAAACAACATCACGCTCATTAACATGAAAATCATTTTAAAGAAAGACTTTTCCATGTGAAATTTAAACACGAAAGAAAACATTTATCATTTGAAATTTAACTCGAAAAGTAAGACTTCGAACTTTCCACAGCAGTAAAAAGAAATTCACTATGATATGAAGCTAAAATTCGATTTCTAAAGCTTACTTGTGATTTTTTTATCATTAAGTGTACCTCCAAATGTATTTCTTATGGGCCTACATTTCCCTTGTATTTCAACAATCTTCTCAGTTGTCAGGGGAACTGGTTGTTTACTACCACTAAATTATACACAATTTTCGTCTTCTCTGGCCATTCTCTTCTAACTACGAATCTAAATCATTATTACTCAACAAAATGAATATTTTCATATAATTTCCATACTTTTCTAGACTTCGTAGGACTATTTTTGCCAATCCAATTAAACTATAATCCTACAAACTGTAAAATTTTCTAATCGAGAAGGAAGATGCTTACATTAGCCGGGATGTACAAAGCATGGAATTCCGCGTACTCAATGCAAGGTTTAGACTTCTAACTTATATCGGACGTACAGCTTAAAGAGCAAAGAACGGAATACAGACATTGCGAAGTATTCATTCGTCGATAGGGGAATTAGAGAATGGAACGTGACTTAACTACGACAAATAGTTAGAGACGGGACGGACGGATTTTGCTTTTCATATCTTATATATAGAAATTCAGCCTGCGTATGTTTGTGACCGCAAAACTCGAAAATTACTTGGTGGATTGACTTGGAATTTAAACGCATCGTCGCATTCACATACAAGAGTGTCTTTATCGTAAAAAATGTTGGCATTTATCCTCGGTTCGATCCCAGACGAGCTTTTCCATAAGAAATGCACGTAAAGTTCATTTTTTCCGCTGCAGGCTTCATTTCGTTTGCAAAATTTAATTAGAAAGAATGGTCGTACGAAGTTGAGATGAGCACCAAAAGAAGGGAAAATAAATGACAAATCTTATTTTGGTCGTGTATTATTGTTTTCGAATCGAATTATCGAAATTTTACACGAAATACGTCAAATTCTTGTAAATTATTGAGGGTGTAAACAACCGGTCCCCCTGACGACATATGCCATTGTTGAATCCTGCATTTTGCCCTATTTAGAGTTAAGAATAAGAGAATCGCTGTTGTTTCCGTTCTCATTGACGTGCATAATCAATCGTTGGAATAGATTCAAAAGATCGATTTTCGGAAAACGAAATGTGAGTTAATTTGAATGTTGTATTCAGTTCCATTCATTTGTATTGTTTTGGAAATGATTTAATAATCCGTTATCTTAATTAAAAGTGAGATTTACTTTGATTGCTTCATTCAATTCGATTCACTTATTTTCCATTTGACCATCGTCTGTGTTTTCGCAAGGCACAGTACGCCTTCTACGAGTCCAAGAAGAAGAGAAAAGTTATTGATTTAGTTCACATTGCTTTACAATAAAATATTAATTTCTATGAAAAACATCTTATTTCTACCTTTCCTTTCATTCCACGACATTGCAAGGCAGAGTATTTAATTGAATTGTATGTTTCCTCGTTTAATCTATGTTCGCTAGAATACATTTATTTACTTCCAATTCATTTTAAATCTGACTGAGCCACAGCGAAGCGTGGTCGGGTAAAGCTGGTATATCATCAAAATGTTCGTCGAGTGTTTGCATGGAGCCGATAGGTGTCCCCAAGCTCTCGTCAGCGACGTCGCGCATGCTCCCGTGATAAAGCTCTCCTTTGCCCTCTTCCGCTAATCCACGGCGACTTTCCGATTACCTGCGACAGATGTCGCCAGCAGCGCTCAAGTGTCGGTCACCAGTGACACAGCGCTTCCGAGATTCATATCGCGAGCCTCCCGTCGAAGACTGTCGTGGATCTCGAGGGCCACCAAAACCATGGACTCTAGCTGTTGATTGACAGTAAGACAGATTGTTGAAAGACAGTAAAAGGCCACTTTCTATTTGGGAGAATATATCATTTAAATCACTTACAACGATTGAATATGCACATCAATGAGAACGAATCAACCAAATAACAAACTTCTTAATAACCTTAAATAGGCTAAAATGCAGGAACTCGGATCAAGAATGGCATTTGTCGTCAGGGGGACCGGTTGTTTACACCCTCAACATTTAACGAAAATTTCTTGTATTTCGTGTAAAATCTCTATAATTCAATTTGAAAACTATCAAAAACAACCAATAAAAGATTCTTTATTCATTTTTCCTTCTTTTGGTGCTTGTCTCAAATTTGTATGACCATTCTTTCTAATTTAATTAGAAAGAATGAATGAATCTTTCTTTCCGCGTATCGTTCGCGGAAAGAATGAATTTTTAAAACAATCCATCCAAGCGTCTATTTCTCTTAATTTCAGTATCGGATCGGTAGCAGGGGGGTTGCATGATACCGATTGTATCTTCCGAAAATGCAGTTTCCCCGAATTTATTAAGCAATCGCAGCCTAGCTTCCAATCACCTTTCTTTCAAGGATTCCCGACCTACGTCTGAGAGCATTTTTGTAACGCTTGCTTTTTTATCATAGAATGTTAGACAAGTTAAATCCGAATCATGATCAAATATTAACTTTCACAGATGAGAAAATTTGTGAACAACTTGAAAATTCTAGCAAAAATTTCAGATTTTGGCCATAGTCTCCTTAAACATCGAAATACCCTATCACGTTTGGACTCGTTAAGAGAATATTCACCTTATCAATCCGAATTTTAGTAGATTTACTCTTTTGCTGAGCAGTCAACCAAAAGAGCATCGAAAACCCGGAAATAATCGGAAAAAGTTCTGTTAATTGCTATAATTAGCTAAATTACTAAAATAAACTTGTAATATAGCAGACATACTATAGCTATCATCGAAATAATTCGGCCTTTTGATGAAATTTTCACTTCAATCGAACAGTTGAGGCAAGAATCCTTGATGACCAAAATTAGAACTTGAAAAATTTATTTTTCTTCTCAATTTTTCTTAAAAAACAACCTTTTTTGTCATAGGCTCATTTATAAGGCAAACACGAAAATTTTCAGATTCTCTCCAGTGTTAGGGAAGTACTAAGCTCAATCATCGAGTTAACCTTATTGAGCATGAACTCATTTTGAAGCGTTAGACGAGAAATTTCGGTATGACGAACTGATTTTAGCTTTCACGTACTCGAAAACGAAATAATCGGAAACATTTCGCTTTCTTGGCCATATTTTACTTCAAAATCCAGGAAACTCGGTCAAGATGGGATTAATTTTGAAGCTTCAGACGAGATCTACAGGAAAAGTGAAAACATATTTACTTTGGCTGATCTGAAAACACCAAAAAACGTCGACAACTGGAAAGGTATCGGAAAATTTTCCTTTTTCCCATTTCACTCACAAATCGGCATAAAATATTCATATTAGGACACATTTGTGATCCTATGATTAGAGTTTTATTCGAATAAATAACATATTTTAACTTATTCGGAGCAAAGAATCTTAAGAAACATCGAAAGCACGAACATAGCCTTAAAAATTTCATTTTTTGGTTATATTTTTATTACAAATCGAGCAGAACAAGTCATATCTGAGTTCAAAGGCTTTCGACGACATACCTCCAAAAAATATTAGGTATAACTTTCCTGGAGATCCCAATAAAGCGACGAAAACCCAAAAATTTCTGTTTTGGTCATTTTTTCTTAAAAATAGAGATAGGCTAGTTCAGTAGGGACTGAATTGGAAGTTTTGACGAAGTTAATCCGAATTAGGAACAGATTATAAGTTTTGCGAAGCGAAAACCATAAAAAAAGTCGCAAACCCAAAGACGATTAGAATATTTTCTTAAAATTCGAGATAAAACATTCAAAACTAGAATGTGGGCCTCGCCCATTGTAATCGTTCTCAAAACATCAACAGACAGACGCCGAAATACCGTTTTTGCGTTGATTTTCGGGAATTAAATGCTATTACCACATCCGATGTGTACCCGATACCACAAATAATAGCCACGTTGGACAATTTGGGTCGATGTAAATATTTCACCACTTAAACATGACCAGCGGGTACCATCATACACCCATGGACCCCGAATCCCAACCAAAAACGGCATTTAACGTAGAGAGTGGGCATAACGAGTATACCCGCATGCCATTTGGTTTGAAAAATGCACCGGCGAGTTTTCAACGATTAATGGATCTAGTATTGACGGGGTCAACACCAACCCAATGCATGGTTTACATCGATGACGTCATTGTCTTCAGCGAAACCTTGGCACGGAGAGAGATTGCGCCGAGTTTTCGAAAAATTAAGAGAGGCAAATTGGTCCTAGACAAATGTGATTTTCTTCAGTCTGAAGTAAAATATTTGGGTCATCGAGTAAGTCGCGATGGAATTCACCCTGATGAGGAGAAGGTTGGGGCTGTGAGGGATTTTCCGACACCCACCAAGACGAAAGAATTGCAGTCCTTTTTACGTCTCGCCAAAGAATTCGTAGAGATTCGTTAAGGGATATGCTGAAATCGAACGCCCACTAACGCGTCTCCGTAACGAAGGAACTGTTTGGACCCCAGATTGCGTCGCCGCAATGGAGGGACTAAAAAACGCCTTAATTAGTACCCGGAATTCACAAAGCCGTTTATAACATCCACAGACGCGAGTAATTTTGCAGTGGGAGCAGTGCTATCACAAGTACTGGATTTTAGATATGTACCACGCGAGCCGCCAGAGGCGTATGGCAGGGGGTGTAATACACCACCATTATTCATTCCTCCCTATTAGCATCTCTAATAGCCTGGGGAAATATTGACCAAAAGTAATTATCCGTCCTTGCGATTACTTCCCTATAACGCTTCGTGGATGCCTCTCGGAGATCGCGTTAGCTCCTTACTGGCACTAACATTTCACTTACTTCGTCTATAAATTCTGAACGAATGGATTTTTCAAAAAGTTTCCGACGATATTCAGATCTTCTCAATTGTAGTGACGGATGATTACTTTTGGTAGTATTTTCCCCAGGCTATTAGAGATGCTAATAGGGATGAATGAATAATGGTGGTGTATTACACCCCCTGCCATACGCCTCTGGCGGCTCGCGGGGATCTAAAAATCTAAATCTGAAATCTAAATGCAGACGCATTAAGTAATAAGGATAGAGGAGTAATTATAGTGAAGGATATAGACTTTCAGAGAGCGCAAGAAAGCGGTGCTGATTCTATAATCTGGCAGAGGAACAGTAATTTCAAGGTAATAGACGGTATTCTTCACCGAAAGACTAAAGAAGGGGTCAGAGTGGTGGTTCCACCGGAATGTAAGGAGGAAGTCCTTAGACAATGCCTTGACCACGTTCTATCGGAACATCTTGGTACTAAAACGACGAAAGATTGGTGGCAAGGACTTAAAAAAGATAGCGAAAGATACGTGAAGAATTGTGTATCATGCAATCAGCGAAGGCCATACGGACGAAGGAAGGCACCCCTACAAGCACTTCCCGCCTCCCGTTTGACTTCATCGCCTTAGATATTGCGGGTCCTCTTCCGAGAACACCAAACGGGAATAAATAGTGACTTTCATCGATCACCTTTCACGCTACGTCAGGATGATTCCACTTCCCGATCAGGGCTGCGAGTGTGTAATTTTAGTGAGAAGTGAGAACGTAACGTTTGTCACTGGATGAAAAGCGATGTCGGAACGATTTAACCTAATATCGCGCCGTTCCATTTCGGTGACATCTGTTAGGAACAGCGTTGCAAAATCATGCACAAAAGTGGGCGGAAGTCGTCATAGAAATGTAATTTTCGGCTGCTGCTAGTAGTAAATAAGGCATGGAAGTCAATTAAATTTCTACGATTTACCTGTATTATGCAAATGATATGCGTGATATGTGTAATACGGTAATTATATAGGCAAGGTACTAATTGTAAAAACACAGAACTAGATAGATTCACAAGAATTAAGATATCTAATTCTCACGACAAGCTTTCTTTCAGTTTGGCAGGATAACCTATCAATGTAGCTTACCAAATAAGTGATTAATGCTGATAGAATCATTAGCTTTCTTTAATTTTCTATATACAGCATCCACCTGAACACCATCTTAAAATGTTTTTAAGATTTACTATGATATGTAACCAGATTTTTGGTGATTGAATCATGTTGAATGTCCCAGGTGAAAACAATCCTTTTTATTGACGATAAAGTGTTTGGATGTGTTTAATAATCAAAGGCAATAATTAAGCTAGACAGGATTAAAGTTGAAATTGGTCTATCATTCAAAACATATGCTACAAGACTTCAAAATAGGCTCAACATGGTTGATCCCAAGGGTATTAGGAGTTCAGGCATTGTTAAATACATTAAAAGTGGTATCCATTACATACTTATGAATTGATGTCTTGATTTAGAAATTTATTTTACCAAAGTTAGTACTATTAATGTTTCTCATGGATATAAAGATGTATATTTGTATTATAGTTTCTTTTTAGCTCTTAAGTGGGCATATTCTTTTTATAAATGTAAGCGAATTATCAGCTTCTTTAGATGTATATCTTCTTTGTGCATAAATCGTTGAACTGCTCATGCTTTGTACAATAAAAATACATGGATAAATAAACTAATTGTATTAAAGAAAGTATCATATCAGCGGTGGAATACACTATACTTTCCCAATCAAAGGATAGGAGATTGTCATTCATCTTAGAATGCAATGTATTTATGATAAAAGTATCTCTTTTACATCTTTCAGTTATTTCTATCAGTAGATTCGCACTAGTTTTTCACATCTATTTTATTTGTGACAGGGTTAATGCGGTGAATAATAAATATTTTCTAAGATTCACTTACGTTTTTTGTATCCACGACAATTTTTTTCCTTTTCAATATCAAATAAAACATTATTTATGATTATTATTTATTAATAAGATTAAACTGGTGATGGATTGAATTAAAAAAATATTCATAGCTTAAATGTGAAGAAAAACGCCTACGAGAAGAGGAGTACACAAATTTCTGGTAAAACTATTGTTTAGGACTGTTAGGGAATTTTTTTCTTATACTAGAAATAGCCCGATTTCCGATAATTTTACCCAAACTTTTCACCAAAGTATATACTAATAATATTAAATTCACTCTAGTGCGACACGCTTAAGGCAACACACACTGATTCAAACGTGAATTACAATCGTCTATTAATAAATTACTTGGCTTATTACTCGAAGTGTTTTGATTTCACAATGTATAAGCAGTTAGTTCAAAAATCTAAAGATGTAACACTGAAAAATACCCGAAGATATTGATTTTAAGCTTACATTTATGTCAAGAATGAACGATCTTAAAAACGTTTTCACTAATAAGATTCTAAATGAAAATTCTTAATTGTAAGGTGACTATTTTATTCACAATTAATGGCTATTTATTGATTCTATAAAAGTAAAGCACCGTGTGTATTTACTAGAATATGTGGAGGTATTGACGTGCATCTTCGAGCGGGCGGCAAAGAATCCGATAATTCCTCAATAGCTTTAGGGATGCGATATAATTTGATAAAATCGCTGTCCACCACATCGAAGGGATTGTTACTGTCTATCAATGCTATCAATCTCCTTCTCGTTACTCTTAAATTATTTACTTTTCCTACGTCTCTCCTCCAAAACCGCAGCCAAAATAAGATGCCCGTCCATGTTGTCACTGCTGGTAACGACGTAACTACACCTTTTTTGAGATCGTTACGTTCTCACACTCGTTTCGATACTAAGTGAGATCTAAAAATGCTTTTTTGAGATCTCGCGCGTTACTGCAAAAACATGGCCGACTTCTCACTGTTTTGGGACTTCTCACTCGAAGTGATAGTTACACACTCGAGGCCCAGACCGCGGCCGCAGCATTTACTCGGCGTTGGATGCTGAAGTTTGGAGTTCCGGAACGGATTATAACGGATCAGGGAACCAACTTCATGGGCAATCTGTTTGTAGAAATGTGTAGGCTGTTAAATGTTGAGAAATTAAGGACGTCAGCCTACCATCCTGAAGGAAATGTCAGAGTTGAGAGGGTCCACAGAACCATAATGAATATCATAAGCCATTACGTAAACCAAGAACAAAACAACTGAGACGAGTGGCTACCATATGAGTGCCTATAACACCAACTGACACACGAGCATTAAACATACGCCGCATGAGGTCATTTTCGGGAATACGATGAGGTCACCTTTCGAATGCTTCGAAAGACGCGGGAAGGACAAACAGCACATACCAGAGCAAAAGGAAAAATTAAGGGTCATTTGGAATAAGTGCCGAAAGAAAAGCAAACAGGCTCGGGAAAAACAGACGCGCTATTATGACCAAGACGCTACGGAGACTGAGTTCAAGAAGGGAGATTTCGTGTAATATAGTAATCCGTGTGTTTAAGTCCAGAAAGTAAATAAATCCCATCGCCCGTGGAAGGGTGCGTATGAGGTTTTGGAAGTTCTTTCTCCCGTCAACGTACGGTTTAAACTTCCGTTTAGGAAGTTTAAACAGAAATACAACATTGGTTAGAAATAGAACATTGGTTACTAAGTACATATATCGACGCCGAAAGACGAGACGCGAAGAAAGCGCGGCGAGGAGGCACTTCGCTTCCGCCGTCTCTTTGCCTCCCGATTAGAACGTGTTCTAATTTCGCCTCGTGCGCTCTGCTTCCTGTACTGCGTTCTAGGAGTAATTTGTATAACCGGCCAGGATTTCAACTTACCAAATTAATAGCTTAAATAATCATAGCGTTTAATCATGTGTGATGGTCATGATTTTAATAAAATTTTGGGCAACTCCTTGGACAAGATCAGGGCTTATATGACCGCAGCTCGCTGGATTAAAAGAGTTCAAGAACAAGGTTAAAAGTACGAAATCGTTAAAAATGCTAGATATCAGATTACTAAACCACTTTGATTTTACAGCATATACATGCGCTTATTCTAGTTTTATGCTTTTTGTGTTAGTAATGCAGAGCTATCATCCATAGATTACTACAAAAAGTACTCGCATAATCATAATTTATTTAGGATAGATAAAAATCCCCAATTGTGTATGCTATAATGAATGAAATACATCGCCAAAGAAATTAAGTGGAGTGAACAGGTAAACATATAAACATTAAAATGATATGCATTAATAAAACAAATATTTTATGAGCTTTATTTCTAATTTTTATAACAATATCGAATAAATATTGCTAACCCAAAATGATGGCTTAAAGAAGTCAAATCGAAAAAAGATAGCAAATAATAATACATATGAAAGATGATTTATTGCACAAAATTAATTATAATTATAATAATATATTATTATTTAACCCTCCGACAGTCGCGCTGTTGTATTTTGTAGAACACAGACGGTTTTCCGGGTTCCGTTTCTACCTGGGTGGTCCCTTGAACCTCATGCCAGGGTCTATTCCTTTATAGCACTTACCGTCAACTTTTAAAGTCGTGAAATGCTTCTTTTTGGTCTCATACCGACTGCAAAAGAGAGTAAATCCGTGAAGTGACGACTCTTGTAACACATACAACGCGCGACCGCATGGGTAAGTTTCTCGTTGGTGAACTCTATATTTGCTTATTATAACTTTTACATGGAGTTTTTCACTCATTTCGTCTTAAACTTTATAAGACGCATTTCAATTTCTGAGCTTACAGACATAGAGCTTTTTAGGTACTCTCTGAACGCATGTAAATAAATACAGGTGAATGATAATATTTTTTACTAAAAGTTGTTTACTCCTTAAATTATCCTCCTAAATTATATTATCACCTAGAGTTTAGTACTCAGAAATAATAATTAGTTCAATTAATTTTACAATTTTGGCCGAAAAACGATATGTTGTATGGAACACGACTGTTCATGTTATGAAAATGGGCGCGACTGATGAAAGGATAAGCTAGACACCGAGCCAACGGTCTTTCATCCATTGCTCAGTATTCTACGGAAAATCTGTAACGATTCTTTAATATTATGCATGTGAAGACATTTAATAAGAATAAGGGCGCCTTACGCAACTATGACCCATCGGTTCGTGAATTCGCCTATATTGACTCCGACCGTTCTATTTTATCTTACTCTTGATTAAATCAATTCGAATAGGATTCTTCCATGGTCTCTGAATTACCAAAATGAGTGCAAAAGGGTGATCGCTCAGTTCGCAGCCATTACGAATTGGTTTTACTTGTTTAATTGGAGACCGCATCAAGAGGTTGAAATTTAATTTTTAACAGTCGTGGAAAACGTTAACTCATTTATTAAAAATAGTACTTGAAAAGACCGGCCGAAATATTGAAAGGTAAATCATTGCAAGAGCTTGCGAAAATAACGAACGTTTTTCGTAAAACCACTCTCTATTGATGCATATGGCAATTATAATTTGCGTGTAATTTGCCGGTCATTCGGGAGCATCGCAAACCCTTTCGCAAATTCTATCGTTTCGATGGAGAAAATTAGCGTTTCATTTATCGCAAATAACCACTCGGGCGTTAGTTGGAATGGAAAATTATTCCCTCCAAACTAATTAGACCGTTTTAAACCAAGCACACCCGCGATACCACTTATAAGCCGTAATTAATTCTCGTCTCCATTTTTCCTTCATAAAAGAAAGTGAATGAATCGTGAAAATAAATTGATTTGGATGTTATACCAAAATGTGATTTGGTTTTATAATGACAGTTGGGAAATTAACTTTTCAAAGTATTATTTTTACTAAATAACAGCAAATAAATCGGAAAAGAAATAATACTTTTTATTGTAACCAAGCAATTTATCAATTCGTTTGCTTGACAAGTTGATTGCTTGATAACTCTTCAATATTTAGTATTCTGAAAATCTCTGACATGAACACCAAAATCAAAATAAAATATCAATGTTAAAGAAGCTTCACAGAATTAGTATAAAATCAACACAAGAATACTCCTTTGTCCTGTAAATTTATTCAAGAAGTTTAAATTAATTTAAAGGCAATATTTTATATTTTACATTGAGAAAGCAATGCCTCCAAGCACACATTTTCAAATGGACAGGCTATAAAAATATTTTGAATTCAAACCATCAATAAATACACTATAGATTTGATTTGGCCTCCAAGTAATTTATAATCAGCGCTGGTCCAAAAATAAAAGTTCAGTTTTAACCTCATAATCCTGTTTACTTCAATATTCTATCAAAAATAGATCAATTGTGATGTGATTTAGTCATAACGTCAAGAAGCATTTATAATCAGTTTAACTATTGATATTAAATTCAATACAAAATATGTATAAACGATTCCGAATGAAAGGAAGATGACAACCTTGAATAACTAATTCAAGCAAATGGTTCTCAATTCTTTAACAATACACACAGTATTATATTTAAACCATGAGGACCATATTAGAGGCAAAAATACTACAAGAAATAGCACATGAAATGATAAAATATAAGAAAGATATCATTGAATTACAAGTAATACGATGGAAGGGACAAGGAGTAATTAACAAACCAAATTATACAATAATATATGGTCGACATGAAGCAAGAACAGGACAGCTAGAGACAGAGTTTATAATGAGAAAGAAAATGACCGAGAGTCTTCTGGAAACAGTTAATGAGAGAATATGCAGGATCAGAATGAAAGAAAGATTCAGAAAAATAACATCAGTATGATTGCATTCTCTCACAGAAGAGGAAAAAGAAACTTTCTATGATCAATTTGATGACACATGAAACCAAGTACAAAAATATGACATGTTATAGTCATGGGTGACTTAAATGCAAATATAGGCAAGGAAAAACATCCAAAGTTAAACACATACATGATAAAACTAACGATAATGACTCAGTCTGCAGAAACAAATAAATTCATTATAAAAGAGAAATATTTCCACATAAAAAGATCTCTATGCATACATGGAAGATAGTTACGAGGATCCAGGGAAGTAAACCAAATTAAAAATGTATTGGTTTCTCATAGACACTCTACATCAGATTAAAATGTATTGTATGTATGTAAAATGATTAAATAATGCGGCAGAGTTGGTAAAAATATGGAGGAGATATAATGAGTGATGCTATACATAAACTTAGTTGTATAATATAGGAAATAGAAAAACGCCAGAAGGATAGAGCATGGGAATCCTAAGCCCAATATATAAAAAGGGAAATAAACTGGTTCTCGAGAAATATAGATGGATAAGGCTTTTAAATGTAGAGTATGAAATACTCTCCACCATCATAAAAGAAAGGCTGAAAGTAGTAACTGTGAGGTCAATCGGAGAATCTCAGTTTGGGAGTAAACAAAATAGAGGTACAATAGACCAACCGTTCGTAATCAGACAAATTTTAGATAAATTCTATGAGCATAATGTTGAACTGCATATGCTATTTGTAGATATTAGACAAGCATTTGATAGTATAAACAGGATCAAACTCTTAGATGTGATGGAGGATATGGAAATTTCACCCAAAATAATTAGATTGATTTAAATGAAAAAGAAGAAAACCTATTGCTGAAATTAAAATACATGATCAAAACTTGAATGAATTCAAATTCAGCACTGGGATAAAGCAAGGAGATGTAAAGAAAGACAAGTGCAGATTTACAAAGAGTTGAAGAAAGAAGCAAGCAAAATGGGATTGACAGTGAATACCAGTAAAACTAAATATATACTTATGATCTCATCTGGCAAACCTAGAGTCACCCAGGATTTGGAGATAGAAAAGATAACATTTGAAGAGTTGAAGTGTGGAAGAGTTTAAATATCTAGAATGTATAACTCACAAAAAAGCATACTATTAATAAATGAAAGAATACAAGCACGGAATAAAACATACTGTGCAAATATGAAGATACTCAGTTGCAAGTTAATAAACAGAAACACATAAACACAGATATATAAATCAATTATCAGGGTCAATAATCAATTATTGTAGTAACCTATAGAGTTAAAAAATAGACACTCACAATCACACAAGAGAATGCCTTGAGGAAATTTGGAAGCAGACTATTGCAGAGAACATAAGGACCTGTTATCAAGAATGGATTATGGCAAAAAAGAACCAAAGAGGAATTAAATACAATAATGGTGGAGGAGGATGTTGCTAAATTCATAAAATCTTTGAGAATCTAATGGTTGGACCATATGGAAAGGATGCATGAGAAAGGAATGCTGAAGAAGGGAATAGAATGGGGACTGTATGCCACTAGAAAGAAAAGAAGGTCCAGATTGAGATGGCTGGATGATACAGGGCATGGAGAAGATAAAAGTGAGAAGACAGAGAAGTGGAGGCTCACATATGGCTGTAGTTCCAAAGAGAAAGTTAAATTGAGAATTAAAAACCATTTTTAATTGACTTCTAATAAGTGGGGAAAAAATTATGTTAGATGTTTTCACACTTTCCATGCCTTGTTTAATATTTTGTCCCTATATATAGTTTAAATTAGTCTATATAATATTAACATAAGTATACCATACAACAATTAAAAACCAAGAACTAACAGATCAGCCAAGAAAGGCTCATGTGGACCTTATTTTGTTTTCCATGACTTTTCTTGTAAATAGTAATTTATTATTTATTTTTCATACTACTTTATTTGCCAGTAGCTCTTTTCTTTTTATAAATTCACGTATTATTTAAGATTATTGTACAACGGCTATACCTTGTATTAAGTGTAATGATAATTAAATAATATATTTTACCAAAAATGGCACTTTGAATTTAGTGTTTCATGTCAAAATAAAATCTACTTACATTATAGTCCACTTTCATATCAATGAAAATTAAATGTTTTTAATAATCGTATTTTAAATTAATACTGCTTACCGGAAATAATAGTTTGCATCAAAATTTTCTAAAATCAAAAGTTTATTTCAATTTTTTTTACAATCAAGAAAATAGCATGAAAATGACTTAAGTAGTTATTCAAAATAAAACCTATTTTATTATATCCATATTTTATTTAAAAGAACAAAAAGATATATTTGAAAATCTTGTTTTAAATTATATCGCTCACCAGAGTTAATGGTTTTAATCAAAGATTCCTAGTTTAAATATCAAGAAATAACCGAAAAACGACTTTCGTAGTGCGGTCAAATTAAAGTCTATTTTCATTATAATCAACTTTAATTTAAAAATTATAAAAAACATACGGATGTATTTAAAAATCTTATTTTAAATAATAATGCTTTCTGGACGCAATGTTTTAGTTAGATCGTGTAGATATGTAATCAAAAGAATAGCAGTTTGACTCCACCGTAGCCACATTTATTGACACCACAAGTACTATGCTGAAATTATAATTAATAGCTTACAGTCGTTTCTCTAGATAAAACTATACAACAGGGTTGAGCAATTTAATTTCGGATGTTTCAGCTGAAAATACTCTTCGATTCTAAAGAATTACTTTTTTACAGGAGCCGTTGTTTTACTAACATTGTGATTCTATAAAAAGTGAATTACTGGAACGTGAGAACTTACGTATTTATCGTAAGTTTCCTTAGAAATCAAATCCTGGCATTTGCGTAGCACAGATAAATTTAAAGCACGGTAGGAAATTAGTTTCCGCAAAGTCTCTGTTTAGATATACTGAAGCAATAATAATTTTCATAAGAAAATATGGAAAGAAGGTGAGAAATATGATCAGTCAATTGATATATTTAAATTTAAAAAATGGCAATTCGTTTAAAAAATACAGCATGAAGTACCTCGCATAAAAGCAATTGATAGTATTTTCTTACCTCTTTAGATTTCCTCAAATAACGCTTTTAAATAACAAATCACAGCACTCCTTACAAAACTTTGTTTTGAGCGAAAACATTACAACATATCTGATGACCACTGGTGACGAAAAAAAACAATTTGCCGAGTAATTGTTCAACCTCACTGTATCCATTTTCACTCACTACACCTCTTAACGCGTATATTCTCTTACCTAAGATTCTCCTTTAACTGAGTGGATTAAGTGTAAATTGAAAATTAAAGACAGAAAATGACTGATATTTTAGAAATAGGCACTACAGTCACAATTCCACAATATTTCTTTAGCGCAATTGCGCGACACTCGAATTATTTTCCGCAGCACTTCCCGAACCGAACAAAATCATTGTATGTTGAGCAAGTATAACTGGAAGTAGAATTTCTTGGTGATCACTAAACACGTATTTGCACTATGCCAATATAGGTAAGTCCTCTGAAAGATACGTTTTCGATGTGAGCAGCTCGATTGCACAGGAAGAACTGAAAATGAAGGCCAAAAACATGACTACACAGCATTTCTATATTTCTTGTTTTCGAAATCCACATTCCACGTCATCCCTTATCTACTACCCATAGAATAGCCACCAGAAAAGCAGGCTGAAACATTCGCTCTAATTGCGCAATAGAATATTCTTATCAGTGGTGCCTTCAACTAATTAACGGGAAAGAGAGCTCAAACGATTCATCCCTTTTCGAGACAAACCTATTTAATGATGTATAATTAAGATGGTCAAATCTTTATATTGATTGCGCTTCAAATTCTTAGAGGTATTAATTGTTGCAGAAGTCTTTCCGTTTCACTAATTAAATTACACTGACGCGTGATGCAGCTTACACCGTCTTTAGAGTGAAATTATGCCTTTGCGTTTTATGTAGCAATGGAGAGTTACGCCTTTAATATTCTGTCTCAGCAGAGAGTGAATTATCGTGAGTTATGATGGAATACATATGATATTTGAGCCGCAGAAGTTGCACTGGAGTTCAACTGCACGAAAAATGAATTATGCTTTTGCTCTATGAGTTTAGAAACATCATAACTAAAATGTTTATTTTCTGGGAGAAGAAAAAGGGACATACACTTTCACTTTAAAAATATTGAAAATTAAAATTGATGATTCCTTTTGCAATAAAATCTGTTCAAATGAAAATACATTTCTTTCAATCAATTCTACACAGAGATGAAAATGAAGATATAATATTGAGGTTGTACAAGAAGTGAAAAATAGTGCCTTAGCTGGGGCTCAAACAGAGTTCCTCACTGAGGCAACCGAAAGACAAATCGATATTTAGAGTTTTCCCTCCATATGTAATATTTCTACTTAAATGTAAACAGAATAGCCGTCATTTCAATAGTCTTACCAGCAGTATTTGTGAAAAAGTAAAATTTTTATACTCGAATGTAAGCCGACCCCATTATAAGCCGAGGCACCTAATTTTATTCCAAAAAACTGGGAAAAGTAACAGAGTCGAATATAAGCCTAAGGTAGGAAATGCAGCAGGTACTGGTACACAATGAAAAGAATTAGCTATGAAATTACAGTAATTGAGGCATTGGTCGTTTAGTAAGAGAAAATTGACAAGGAGTTGTTAAATGAGCTAGCGCGGAATTTCCCAGCTGATTTACGATACTGACGCTTCGTTGCCACGGGAGAACTGATAAGGGGAGCCCTCCCTCGAGTTTAAGAAGCCTTGTACTCAGCATAAAAAGCGTGCAGAAAAACTCGGCTTTTGCATGAGCATATAATTGTATCCAGAGTTAAACTTATCTACATGTATATATAACCATAGGGCATTAAATACGTTTTTGTGCGATGCACGTTTATCGCTCTTAAGGTATTCGATTCAAAATGAATTTGTTGTTGAAGTAGATATTTTTGATACTAATGCTCAAAGTAAAAATTGGAAATATCTTAATGTACGAAAATTGAACCAAGGAATTTCTTTCAAACCATTCGGTTTACTTTATTCATCTATCGAAGAGCTATAAATGGTAAAAAAATACCATACAATTATTTATTCAAGATCTTATTAATAGAAGAAGTGATCGGAGCATAATTAGGTAGACGTTGCAGGGAGTGACGCAATTCCAAGCGAACTCTCAGCCGAGGAAAAGCTGCGAAAGATGAGGAATAGAAGAGCAAAGAATAAAATAAGGAATTAGAACGTCAAAGTGTCAAAGTCAAAGCATTAGAAAGTGCAAGACAATAGATAATGAAGTCGGGAGGTTTCGCAGAGAGAGGACAAGTTTAGATAGAGGGTTGGAGGGAGGGAGGTGATTCTTTCGCACACCAAAGCCTCTTGGCTTTGGTGTGCGAAGAATCGACCTGGTGTCGCAGGGTGCAGCACCAAAAAAGATAATTAACGGCGCTAGCAGACCGTGGCGAGCACCACATAACTGAAAAGGACTGCATCGCTCTTCTTTGTGGGCGTCCGCGCGCTTTCGGAGATATTCGGTAGGGGCGCATGATAAGGCGGTTACCCACAACGACAGTGTATAGTGTATATTACTGATCTAGGGTTACCCAAGGCCCTCCGGTTACCCACAATGCTACGCAGGGAAAAGTGATCTTTCCGCTTTCCTTCCGGTCCATTTGTACACATGGGCCGTCCTCCGCGACGCCGCTGGCTTCAAGACTTTCGGTCAATAAATTCGGCCGTGACATTATTTTCTTTTTAACAATTTACGAGAGGATTATGCGGCGGTTGAGATATATATGTATCGGTCGAATGCCGTCGGTGGACGATTTCCAATACGGGAACTCCACTGCCTTTATCAGTTTCTGTGTGAATCACGAAGGAATGTCCCGTTTCCGAATTTCCCCGAACGAGCCAAGTGTGGTCTTGCCTACAGCATGAGGAATATACATCGCTTTAATAATCGGAATTAATAGGATTAATGGTTCGTTATTGTCATTATTCCCCAATGATTTCCATGACTCTATGAAGGAAGCATTGCGGGTAAGTATGCACAAATGAAAAATCTTGAATTGGACGCAGAGGAATGAATAATTCAGAGTTTTATAGAACAGCAATACATGTGACTTACATTGATGTATAACTATTCCAATCCTCAATAAAGTTATGAATACAATAATTACTTTCTATAAGAAGTTGTCGAACAAGTGTTCAAAAGGAAATCTATGAAAACAAACGAGCGGAATAAACAGATTATAAAATTATTGAAATTTTATGCATTCAATTTTACAGCTGTATAATATCTTAGAACCGATCTTTTTTATTGCTTGCAAAGTAATTGGCTACTGATAAAATTGTTAGAGACCCTTCCCGGTCTGGAGGTAGAGCGTTGTATACAAAGGCTTTGTAAAGAAATAAAAAGTAATGATAAAACGTTGATCACTGGGTTGATTGGTAAATCTATGGAAAATACAAAAATAATTGCTGAACTTTGATTGAGAGCAAACTAAAAGAGTTTTGCCTATTTAACGTTTCCAAGGTGGTCGAAACTCTCATTAAATGCCTCTATTCCAAATTTTAATAAATTTTACCACTTGTACCATTTTATGAATCATTTTCAACAAATAATTCGCAATTAATTGAAGTGAAGTCAATCGGAATAAATTAATTTAGTGAAAAATTAAATTGATATTTGTCAGATTTTAAACTCATAACTATCTCAAATTTAAAATAAATTACTTGGTAAATATTTTTTGATTTTCGTTTACAGATATTCAACGTAATAAAAATAACCTTCAAATGCATCACTGATCGCTCACTATGACTTCAGAGGGTGCAAGTGCTTTATGCTATAGCGACAGTATTATGTGGTAGGAATTTAAATTTATATTATTTGGAGTGGTAAAGGGGATTAGGGATTAAAAGTTTATGGATGTTAAATTTTGTAATAACATCAATTCCTAAAATATTAAATTCTGCCAGTAAAACAATATTAAATTTAATACAACATAATATCCCTGAATATTTTTAGCCTATCTCCATATCAGTGATCGTATCAGGCAGCAAGAAAAACTATGTGGTGAATATATAAAATACGTTTTATGACCCTTTTTGAAAATTTAAATGAATAGCTCCAGTTTTTATGAATTGAAATAGACAGCTGCTGGCCTGGATAGACTTTATGCAAGATTTTTCGTGCATAAATAGAATTTCTACATGAAATGTCGCTCTGAAAATATTTCATTGAAGACTTCTTAACTGGATCTCCAAACACATATTCCAACAGTAATTTCAATGATAGATATTGGCCGTTTTGGTAACAGTCACGTCGTTTCTTGTTGCATTTCTTTGCGGTAAATTCAGCAGTGTTTATGAAAACTGTCCACTACGTACAGTTTTCGAGAATTTTGCATTAACAATAAATAAACAAAGTAATTTCTATGTTAATTTTTATCTTTATGTTTTTAGGCTTGAAACACTCTTGATGTATATCTTAAATGTTAATTCGCTGCATTTACACTTAATTTATATTCCAAGACCAAATTCGAAGAAGAATTTCCCCTTTTTATGTTTATAATGTTTAGTTACTTCGTATAATAATGATGAAAATACAAAAATATAGTCTAAATGATAATTGCGGTGTAGGCAAACACATATGGAATTGCGGTTGAGAAAAAAGGTATAAGTCACCATAGCAAATATTCCGTACGTGTTTGTACTTTTTCGAGTTCATATCTGTAATCAGCAACCAAAAACTAGTAGAGAACAGCCATTACCATCCATGTTACGGAAAAAAAATAAAATTTGTCGACACGTACAATTATCTAAAGAACTAGTGGCGCAGCCAGGATTTGCCAATGGGGGGGGGGTCCAAGGAAACGAAAAATGCCTAACTTACAAGGGATAGTATATTCGTGTCCGTTAGTTACTACAAATATGTCAGTTATTTCAAAAAATAAATGCATTGAAGACTAGAGGAGTTAAACACTTATATGGCCAACTTATTAATCTTTCCAACATAGTAGTTTACATAACCGAACTATTGGAAACTTATCATAAGAATTGTTAGGATACTTCCAATATCTGAAGTTTTTCAGTGTTGTAGATATAAACTTCCCTAGTCTTTGAGAGTTCTTTCTTCCACGAGGTTGCCAAGCGTGACAAGGAAAAAAGTTAGTAACGATTATTTAGCAAGCAACATAACGTAATATCCACACATTAGATCCTCCAAATTGCCGCGCCCATGCTTATTTTAATATCTTTCATTATTAGAATATATCATCAGCAGGTTTCTTAGGAGTGACTTCATCCCTTGTTTTTTTAAAATTAAGTCCTCTTCTAAGAAACACATATCATTTATATCAGATGGTTTCGCTTCGTTAAAAAATAATTTATATCAGAATTTTCGGTTAGGCTTACAATTAAGTCTGATTTCGTTATTTATGTATTAGCTAAGTATTCAATTGAATGCGTCACAAACTGAGAATTAAAAATTCGGCTGCATTAAAAAATTCAGTATTCTCTTGATTATAGTTGATATCAAAATTGAATTTGCAGAATTAAAGTTAAATACTAAGGTGAAAAAAAAATGAAGTCGTCAACTTACAATTATTTAGACTTATTATATAGTTAGGTTGCATAACCAGCAGATAGCACTGTATTACGCACTGTGTTAAAAGAAAACAAAAATTTTCGATGAATTGAAATTTTGAAGGGGCATTGCATGACCACGTGGTTGACAGGATAAGTCATGAGATTCGTTGGATTCTATTACCAGAGAAAAATTGGCTGCATCGAAAAGGAAGCTAAAGAATTTAAGCCATAGTTTTAACAGTTCATCATATTTATTTCAAGCCATCAAGTCACTGTTCCGATAAATCTGTGCGTACCTTACACGCACAATACCTTTCAGCTAACTGATTTGCTTCCAAAATGGTATATTATTAATAATATCATATAAAATTATTTTTTAGTGATATCTTGTATTTCTCCAATACTTCTTCAAATTTATACGGAGATTTGGTTACCGAATTATTTTCTTAAATATACAGCAAATTAACAGGTAATCATAGAATAAGAATCAGTATATTTTCTATCTGCCCGAGTAATGAAAAGTCTACTGTACAGACTTTTAAGCGTCCAGAATGCTTAATAAAGGAACCAGTACCTTTGGAATTATCGCTAAACTCATTGAGCTGTGGCCTCCGATAACAGCCATAAAATAAGACAATCCTAATTTATGCAACTAATAAGGGTCATTTCAGAAAAAACACAAAGCCATTAACTTACGTTTTTCCGAAATAGGCCTTCAGCTATTCGCGGACTGTGAAATAAATTTCGGATGTCCATCTGTACCTTATGTAATCCAAACTAAACTCACCTTTGAAATGTTCACTGTGAATTTCTATATAGTACTACTCACGAGCCTAGCTTTTCATTCACACCCTAAAAACAGTCACATGCAGAAGATCTAACTGAGGGTTTTATCAATCTGTTTGTCTCTCAAACGTAATATTAATGTCTGTTTTCAGGTTGCAAGTTTCGATTTACTTCTCGAATGTTCCCTCGTATTTTTTCGAGGAGTAAACAAATCAGCACTTTCTAATTAGTTTTCGTGGGAATCTTATGGAGTGAGTCATCCAACTAAAGTATAGGCTTAAGAAGTGCACGCGTTGAACATTGTGCCCGAAACACTCGTATCATAGTGCCTCATTGATGTCGGCTCAAGGCCCACCCTGCAAACGAAAACATCACCTTAGCTGACATCGGAGCCATATTTACGGGTATGCGAAGCTTTAGCTGACGCTGATTTTTATCAAGCAAACACAAGACTAGCAGTGTATCTGTAAGACTTGCGTGATTATTGGGGTTTTGTACTTTTCAGCAGAAAAAAATACAGAGCTAGTCATAGGACTTGAGTCTTTGGGGGGGTTTGAACCCCTAAAACTCGCTGTACCCCTCGCTGCGCCACTGTAAAGAACTATAGGCGGGTTGTGGTAGTGATTGGATACGGATTTTTAAACTTATGCTTTGCTCTCTAATCAAAGGCACTAAGTTTATAAAATGCTCATTACAGGTCGTTTAGAAGAAATATATCCTGATTAACACCGGATAACGCTCAGGACGACAGAGAGAATGTAATGCAACATTTTTTCTTTAAAAAATTCCGATAACATAGTAAATTAAATTAGATACAGGTTAAATTTATATCTGAATTTATCATTATGTGAAGCAATTTATCATGTATTGCAAATAAATGTGTGGAAACGTAGTCTAAAGTATATTTTATCAAGCATCGTGAATTTTTAAGTATGAAATACCTTATTTCTACGAAATGGAAGAAAAACACAAAGGAAATTATAATAAAATAGTCTACTGGGACGACTAATAATATATTCTAAAAGTTCATAACCTGGGCGCAATTTTTTTTTAGCTGAAATATTAAGTATAATTTTCTTTATATACATTTAATAGATCGCAGCGTAGGACGGTATTGATATTTGATGTAACGCGATCTATTCATCTTCTTCTTGTTACCAAATGAAAATGACAAAAGAAAGAATTATATAAAACACAGAATTTATTCGCTGTATGACAAATGTCACAATATAACCGCGATCTTGATATCGAAGTAGTGGCCTCATTAGTTCATGAAGATGTACTCGGATCCTTATTACTTTTGCTGTTAATATATTTTAGTTTAAAGTGAAACTGTTCACTCAAAGGTCTTCTATTTAATTATACCACTGAGCCAAGAACGAATCTACCCATCTTTACTAAAAATGTTCAGCATATTCGTAGTGATATGAGAAGCTCAAGAATGCAACTCCTACATTTCACTACGGCACTTTAAAACATATTAGACGGAAGAGGATTTTTGCCTCTTTAATGAAACAGTGGTATTCAAGGGATTTGAGGTGTTCCTTTGCTCCCAAAGTAATTAAACCGGGCTAACATATTCTCAAGCTTTTCAAAAACATTTCATTTGTCTAAAGTTACTGAGTGTACTTTATGAGCCAATATTCAGAACATCGCAGATATTGACAAATGTGAAGAATGATTAGACGGTTGAAGTGAATTATTCTCTCAACTGAAATACCGAGAGCTATTTCTTTATCATACGACAGGAAAAATTGAAAGGATATATTATTTTTACAATAACACACGCTCGTCTCGAACAGAACAATCTTGGAGGAAAGACAGGAGAACCTTCAGAAGAATTGTATAATTTCTGCTAATTCGGGTGCCCAAAATCGACACGCAGAAATTTTAAATGATGATTTTGTATATTATATATATATATATAATTTGCAAGAAAGACTGGGATATTGAATTTAAATTTTGTCAAAACAGAGTGTGCGTTATATGAAATGGAACAATCCTTGACATGGATACGCTTTGACTCAACTGGGATCGAACCGAGGACAAAATGTCAACATTTTTTTACAAAAGAAACACTCTCGTTTACGAATGCAACGTTATGTTAAAACTTCAAGTCAATCGGCCGAGCATTTTTCGAGTTTTGTGGCCACAAACAGATGCAGGCTGAATTTTTACATATAAGAAGATTTAAGTCGCTACCTTAAGCATCATGTGAACTTTTTTTGTGAAGAAAATAGAACGATTTAAATATTAGAAAGGGAACTGAACAAAGTTTTCTTCCAAATTGTAGCTTAAAACGTATCAAAATATGCTATACTGGAGGAAATATGATTGATACAAATTGCAGTATAAATAAGCAAGACCTTATCCATAAATTCTCATTCTAATTTCTATATGAATCTGTATTATTCTCTTCCCCCTGAAGGCTGGCTATTAAAATACGTACAAGGTGATTTAAAAAATTCAGTTTTCTCAGTCCATTGCAAAACAAAGCTTTGTTTCATCGAACTAGCATGAACTCAGATATCCGGCATTAGTGACGTTTTAAACCAATATTTCACTGAGTGAAACTGAAATGTACGCAATTGTTACGGAGTGTGGAATAAGCTACATATTTTTTATTCTTTTAACGGTGTATTATGTTGTTCCCTCGGTACTAAACCTATTTTTGCAAAACATCAGGAGTTGAAACGATTTCCCCTTTACAATGCTCAAAACGAGTAGCTGATTAATTTCAATCTTCATTCGAGATACATTTCAGTAAGAGTGAATAATTTGTTTCCAATTTTCCTTCCTTGAAATATTATACGACTTCCCTGAAATATTACTATCGTATCTTTGAATACGAACCATGTGTTCAACGTACGATAATGTTTGACAATCAATACTTCCGGTCCTCGTCTGTTCTCCTGTCCTCCCGCGATCTCTTTTCCACTCATAGCAGACGAACCGCGGAAGTAGAGAGAGGATTCTCCCAAAATAAAAAATGCCGAGCGGAACAACGAACCGGAAGTTGCAGCGCCACTACCCGAGTTTTATGGTAACGACGGCATCAGAATCGTGTGCGTGGAAACGCATACTAGAACGAGATGGTAATGTCTGCATGGATGGAAAAATCCTCTCTCTTCTTCGTTTTAGATTTTTCGTACGTTTGAAAGAAAAAGTTGGAATGTAGATAGTGAAAAAATTGCGCAGAAAAGGTAAATGTGGAGGAATAAACTGAGAATTATTAAGAGGAAAGGAAAAGAGACCGCTCTTAGCGTTTGCCACAGAGTTACTTATTCCAAATAAATGTAGAATAAGGAGCTTTCATCATGGAACAGAAACATTAGCGGAAAGGGACAATATTTCCGAGGCATATCAATTATTGAACTATGTATATTGAAAAGAATGATGATCAATCATATGAGGTTTGAGAGAAGGAATTCGTAGGAATACAATACTGGCAATAAATGAACTTACAGAGAATAAAGTGAGTTAACCGAATCCCAAAATATGTGTTCCGACCTTGGCGGTTCTATGTTTTGCGTGTTAGCCAAGTTATCGGCTTGGAGTTTCGTCTAATTGCGATTTTTATGATTAAATGTTTTTATTTCAACGCTTTAAATACACAACTTTAAAAGTTCACTAATCGCCGCACGTGAGATAATGATACAATAAATAAATGAGCTGAAAATTACGGTATAGCACGTCACTACGGCGCTGCCAATGGATATTTTAATACGGATTAGAAATACAAAAAAATAAAATTTACTTTCCCTTTGAAATAATTATTTGATGAATTGATCTTTTGACTGTTATTGATAAAAGCTATATTCTATGAAATCGTTGGACACTGTAAGTAAATTTTACTATGAGGAGGTAAGGAAATACAACAAAAGAAAACAATGAAAAAAAAATAATAATTAAAAAGAGAAATAACGAGTTTATTTCTAGAAAGATAATGCGTAATTAGAAAATTTGTGTACGCGCTCCAGATAAAATTGAAATAGATGAGGGATAACAAAAATTTTTACATTGATGAATTTTTTGAATTCCCGAGTTTTTACAAGCAAGGATATTTTAAGCGTTGAATTTAGGCGCGATGACATCCGAGGCTCGTTTGCTTCAGCTGGAAGGTTCCCAGAATCTGGGATTCAGCAATGTTGTCGGGAAATAAAGGGTAAAGGACTCGCAAATGGAAGAGTCCAAGGGTCAGGAACCTTCCTGCGTTGATGACCGGAAATCCCACGGCGGGTTTTTCCGAGGGCGAGGATAACCGAAATAACGGGACAGGAGAGAGGTTGAGGGAAAGCGTCAGCGCAAGGCAGTAGGGGTAGAGGGATAGACGTGGGTGTAGTAGCTGGGAGTGTGTATTTGTTGGAAATAAAGATTTCGTTTGATACTCGGCATTTTCATCAAGAACCCAACCTTCGAGGACCCTCCTTCATCAGCTCAGGTGGTCATTGCGCTACCACACCGACCGTCGGCGACAATGTCACACGAGCAATAGAACCGCATCAAGAATTAAATTTCTGTTTACAACGAAAATTCTCCGCTTATTTCCATCTCTAAAATGATTTCGATTGCCATATTTCCATTCGTTCCAATTATTCAGTCAAGCGAACATTACGCCTTTATCTCACGAATGTATGAATGAACTCAGGCGAAGCTAGGCATGGGGTCTCTATCTCGAACCTAATTACATATAACTGTTGATATTGTTTTTTTTATTATATGACTAATGAAAAAAGTGAAGACAAAAGTAAAAAGTTGTTTTCGGACAAAAAAATCTGAATTCTAAAATCAACGCTGCTGTAAAACTCATATAAAAATTAAGCTTAAAACCATACGAATACATAAAGTACCATAAAATAATATTGTTACAAATGTTATGAATAAATGTGAATTATCATACACAGTATTTCTTATTGAAATTACAGGTTGTAATTATTGAACTATTAAATCTACAGTACGATGAAAATGTCAACACATAAAACAACGTTACATATTCCGAAATAACCTTTATAAAAACCCCATACATTCAACGTCCCAGTGAATTTTCGCAACATGGCTCAAGAATCTTTCTTTTTCACTTATTTTAGTGAGTACACCAACTGCAGAGAAAAACTAATTTAGTTGTCAATTCTTATTGATTATCATCCATGGAAACCATTTCTTACAACAAGCCATCGATTTTTTCGGATATAATTCTTTCTAAATCAGGATGACAAATTTGGGATTATTTTTTCAAGAATAATGAATACAGTATCAATTAAATATCAGATTCTATCCATAAAAACGCTACCCAGGCCTAATCAACTTGAATAGGATAAGTTCTCGTTAATTGTCGCTACAAACTCAAATATGACATGTTTGTAAATTGTGCAAATAGAACTCGTGAAAAACTCCAATAAAAATATATTCTAAAACATATCTATTAGAACTGAGACCAGCATGGTGATAAAATCAAAACATGGTTGGAATGAGCGAAAAAAATTCACTTGGTAAAAAGTATAAGACTTAATTATTTCTCAGGTAACTAGTATGACTTTTACATCTGATTAAATGTAATGGCTAATTAATTTAATTAAATTTTGAGGATTTAAAAATATTTTTTCTGAAACTGATTAAAAAAATATAGCTAAAAAATCTGATGTGGCCAACACATGACTTTCTCCGTATTTATTGAAAACATAAGCCTATGCCGGTAATACATAAATAACTCCAAGGCAATGAGTGTTACAGGAAAATGTTTCATACAAGCTTTGTAGTAAAAACATTATCTACAACTTTGGTACATAATTGTATGTACCTACATTGCATTCTGACAGAGATAAGTATGAAAAACTTCAATTTCTGGATAAACAATAACTTCCGGTTAACCATTATTGAAGAATAACTCCTAAACAATCAGTGTTACGAAAAAATGTTTTATACAAAAGTTGTAGTAAAGTACATTATCTACAACTTTTGCGTGTAAATGTATATACCTATATTGCATTCTGACAGAGATATGTATGAAAAACTTCCTTCTCTGGATTAACAACAACTTCTGGTTAACCATTATTGAATAATAATAACACTGATTGTTTAGGAGTTATTACTCCTAAACAATCAGTGTTACGAAAAAATGTTTTATACAAAAGTTGTAGTAAAGTACATTATCTACAACTTTTGTGTGTAAATGTATATACCTATATTGCATTCTTACAGAGATATTTAAGAAACAAAAGTTTGTTCCGGATAAACCGTAACTTCCGGTTAAGCGATATTCTCCAAAAACTAATCAACTCTTGGCATTGTTAGGAAACTTCTAAATATAAATTTTGAAAATGATCGGATAATTAC
Source organism: Sympetrum striolatum (assembly GCA_947579665.1). Classification (NCBI taxonomy): domain Eukaryota; kingdom Metazoa; phylum Arthropoda; class Insecta; order Odonata; family Libellulidae; genus Sympetrum; species Sympetrum striolatum. The sequence goes on from CANPUZ010000026.1 coordinate 325,890, forward strand.
TTTTTAAGATAGAGCGCACACAAACTTTTTAACCACAGACAGACAGACAGACAGACACACAGACAGACATGTTCGGGAAAATAGCTTAAACATGCTCTATGGGCCCCAAAACATCTATTTCCGTCGAAATCTGGAGGTCGAATTTTTTTGCGAGTACAATACTTTCTCTATACTACGTATAGGGAGAAAGTAATTCACGTTCCCTTATAGGTTTCATGCCTTATTCACATCTTCTCGTAATATTAATACCCTATCCTAATTCTGAAATTATAAAAACGTCCATTTTCTTAGCAACTTAGAAAAAATAACTAGTTCTCTCGATGTATGAAGGTCGAATTTTAAATTAAGAAGCGAGTATAGAAATATATTCAATGAAAGCAAATATTGTAAAAATAAGTCAAAATAATTAAGATAATCAGAATATAATGAAAGCTGAGAATTGTTAATATTTAATATGTTTAAGAGGATTTGCGCGAAGAGGATTACAAGCAGAATAAGCACGCTAAACTTCGAATAAAAGGTTTTACGTTGAAGAAATTCTTAATTACGTGACATTTGAAGATACTTTGATATTATCTAAACTTACGTCTAAGGAATGTATTGACAAATATTATGAATGAGCGAGAAAAAACAGTTGCCACGTTGTTATACGTGTGTAATAATTTAAAAAATGTATTCTATCTTATTCACATAATAATAAACTGCTAATCTCTTTACGTGCAATAATGTGAATGAATTACTGAACTTCGCCTTTGATTGATCAAAGACCTAAACCATAACCAAAATATTGAAACAGACGACAAAATTACTTTTTTTTACAATAAATTTTGTAAAATGTTAAATCCATCGCAGACTGTGAAAGTTAGTTCTCATTGTAATTAAATAGTTAACTTAAATATTTGGTTTTATATGAAATATGATACCTATAACCCGAGAAGGTAGAGAAAATTTGGGTATTTAAAGTAATGTAACACAGTATTAAAGTAATAGTCTAAGATAAATTTACAGATTTTAAGTGATAACTTACTTCCTGTAGATGATTGGGAGAACACAAACTTCAAAGGCAGGCAGTTTCTTTGCTCTTACTCTTGATCCATCCAATTAATGCCGAAGAGGTGAGGAGTGGAGTTAGCATAGATGAATGGAAAAGTGCGAAAGAGGATCTCAAGGAAAGTGAAGTCCCACCCGAGAAGACTGCTGTGTATAGCTGGTGAAGAAGGAGAAATACATCGTATCAATTAATACATCAATTTACCAGGGTAAGAAAAGGCATAAAGTTAGTTAGTTAGTTAGTTTGACCCTTTATTGGCGAGGTTAGGCCCAGGTGGGCCTCTCTTCCACCTAACCTCGTATGTCGATTACATTTAAACTTATTAAAAACTCAACTTATTTTAAAATTACAATGAAAAAGAGTAGGGTGTGGGAAAAATCTTTGCAACTGATGGTTGACTAAGAAAAAACCCATGTTGCGGGAAAACACCCACAAAGAAAAGGGGTGGAAAACAAACCCGCGAAAACACAGCAATATAAATAAATACAAATAATAAAATATCTATTCAACTATATACGAAAAACCATTACAGGAGCATACTACGCATTACTTGACAAGCTGAAGGCAGAACTTGCGGAAAAACGGCTACATTTGCAAAAAAAGAAAATCATGTTTCACGAAGACAAACGCTTCGTCTCACACCTCAGCGGTTGCCATGGCGAAAATCCAAGAATTAAGGTTTGAACTGCTTGACCATCCGCCTTACCAGATCTAGCTCCAAGTGACTTCTTTTTGTTCCCTCATCTAAAAATTGGAGGACAGAGATTTTTGTCAAATGAAGAGGCCTTCGTGAACAATTATTTTGCAGAGAAAAACGCCGAGTACTATTTGGACGGGTTACAGAGATGGGAGCATCGCTGGGAGAAGTGTGTAGAGTTACAAGGAGACTATGTTGAAAAATAAAAAAACATTTTCAGAAAAAATGTGTTGTATCTTTGTTAGGTCGGAAACTTTTCAGACCAACCTCGTATACTTGAGTCTAAGAGGAATCCAAATTAGCGAACAATCATAGAATTGATAAATTTATCAATCCTGTGTAATTTTTAATGATTGACCTAGAAATATGCCCATGATTGCTCCTTCAATGTTTAAAATGACAGCCATGAAACTTTCTATCGAAAATAAATCAGGATTGAATCTCATTCACGGGAACACGATGATAGGAACATAATCTCATTATAGGCAATTTACCAATGTTCTGCAAGGTTCGTGTTATATGCATTAAACCTTTCCAGGCGTTACCACCCCGTTCATAAAATACTCATTACGAGTCCTAAGTGAAGTCGTCCACTTGCAGGACACGGTCTCCACTGGAACCTGTCCAGAACCGCACCCTACACATTCTCGTTCCATTGTATGCCCTCGCGTTCTTACTTCTTCTCCCTACGCCTCCTAAAATTTCTTCGACCGCCTCCAACAACTCAGTACGAAGACCGTTTTACGCCGAATAATATGCTCTTAGTGCAAATGAAAAATAACATAGTATGAACGATTCTGTGAAAGAATGAGTGACTAGTTTAGAAAAGTTACTCGCTTGCACAAGTTTTCCCAAAAAATGTGATCTTTGAGAAAGCTCAATTGATGAGAGCAGCCACTCTTGAAATGGGATATCTGTCGTCCAATTCGTGAGATACTCATAATTATAATGTAAAATTTAGTATAAGACTGTTAAGGCTGAATCGAATAAAACGAGACCATTTCTACGAACACATGTAAAGAATTCTTCTTCCATACAATTAACGCAACGTATCAAAATTAGTAAATTACATTTTTGTTTGTTTTTAAATAGCCATTCAGAAGTATGCTCTTCTATCTCAATCAGGAATAAGTTGTGTCAAAATGATCCGTAATTAATTGATATTAGTCGGATAAGTTTTTGAAGCATTTAAAACTTTGTTTAAACTTTTATTAAAGACGCCAAGTAAGAGATGAACAGCTCATTATTAATTATTATTAATACGATTTCTCTGTTAAATGTATTTATCAGAGCAGAGGTTCCGACTTACGGTGCCTGTAATCATAGGGGCACACACAGAGGGTTTATCGACTGAAGCTCTTTGATAAATTTATCGCTACCGATTTCGGGGAGGAGATAAGTGATATTGTTATCCCAACTCACACGATATTCGGGAGAAAACAAAAAAGCGATACAGGGAAGAAGTTGCCAGGACAGATAGTTCCTTTTGGTCGTTTTTCCCGCTAAGTACGAGTACTCGTATTAAGGAAGCTAATAGATCTCCAGCTTAGATAGGGATGTCGGTGTTTTTTTCACCCCCTGCCACGCGCCACTGGCGGATTGCAGGGTTTAAAGGTAAATATATGATAAATAGTAGTTAAGTAGAATATCATGCAACGGAGGTATTCCAAAAGTTGTATTAGGTACAGTTCTATACCTTTCCGTGTTGGCACACTTACGAATTTACCATCCTAGTATAGACTTAAAATATTTCTTATTATGGCAAATAGGAGGACCGGAATAACAAATCAGGGAATAGAATAGGTTGGACGCATCAAATGAATCAACATGGTCCAACTAACCAAAGAGTGATTGGATTGGAAAGAGGATTAATAGGGAAAAGAAGATAAACACAAATATTTTCGCGTAGAAATACGATGTGAAAATATATAATACACACTATTAGATACGAACTTTTAGTAACTGTTTTATGTGTGACGTTTGTAAACCACGTACAGGATTACCCCATCGTTCTTCCTCCCCTTCGTTATACCCCTCAATCTCAGAAAAGCTCTCTTAAAAGCTTCGCGGGCTAACTATCAATGGAACCAGAGCCAATAAACTACCGATAGAGGGAGCGCTGAAGAGAATGGAGTGAGGCGTTCTGATTAAGAGCGAAGAATGGAAAGAACAAAGGTGGAGAAGATTAGGATGGATTTACGGGGAAAAACGCTTGACGATTATCCTTTTTCATCTTATGATAACTCCCGGAGGAGGCAATTTTAAAGGAAAAATAGCATCTCCATTAAAACCTCGGAAACATTATTTTCTAGAGATTTTATGCGTCATATATTTCAAATATTTAAATTTGAAAATTACAGTAGCAGAGGGAAACAGTAAGGTAATAGCTCGGCTAGAAAGGATGCTACCACATACTTCGTCAGTGTCCCTTTAAAAACATTTGTCTTATTTCCTTTTACGAATACAACCGGAATCAAATATATTTAAACTGGCAGATTCATGATCCGTGCAGGATAATTTTGGATTCCGTATATATTCAGATATTATAATTTACAAGAGAAATCAGAAAAGGCATAAATTGCTAAAATTAGGCGAATATCTATTAAACTATTATCTAAAAAAATGTTATCGAAAACTATTATCTATTGTTTCGTTCATAATGTTATGGGAAACGAAATTTCGATGAAAATAAAATCGATATGCGGATGATAAAACTCGGTTTTGGAAAGAGATTGATCTATCCGGAAGAATGGCTCATAATAAATTCATCTTCTGTGTTTGGGAGTATACATAATCGAACACTTTACCTTCTCGCAAATGCGGCGAAATAGGGAGAAATCTTGATTCGAGACAGAAGTTCGCAAGGCATAGCAGTTCTCAAACAGAAATTTTTTCATTAATCTCCACTGTAAGGAAATAAAATATTAACATATGGCGGTATTTCAGAGCGAAATTAATAAGGAATTGAAACGGGCTTGATGAGTTTTTACCTTCTTCATACAATCTAAAACAATTTTTTTTAGGGAAATATAAGTAAAAACATAATGTATAAAAATATGAAAAAGTAAAACAGATTATCAGAGGTTAATACTTAAATGGAATACTTATCTCTCTTGATATAAAAAAGCTGTTATATTTATGTCGATTAAATACGCTACAATCAGTAAGAAATAATACAGTTCAACAACGATTGTTCAAATATAACAGTAATAATAATCAGAGAACATCTCTGACAGAATCGTGATATTAAGTCTCTAGTTTCAGATAAATAAAATTTATTCTAGAAATGCAGGAAAAAAAGGGACCTTCCAACGCTCTTGCAGCAGTGGGGCCTATCCCCACTGAAGGCGTCTGGCCGACCCTTGATTTCCATTATAAGGGAGGCGTACTTCGACCCCCATCCTCCTCCGTCCTCTGAGTGACCTTCGAAACGCAACTGTCCTGCACTTCACTCGATTGCCCCTGAAGGCGATGTTGCTTCGACCACTACGCAGATGTTTCGGAATCTGCCTCCTCTTTATCTATTGACCTCTTCCTTCTCAAATCGGCTTATTTTACCCTCCCCATCCGGCTCTGCATTCAGGGAAAATCGTTAAAATATGTTTTTTCCTCTCTTTCCACCATTTAGTAACATTATATCTTGTTTTATAAAACCATTTTCAGTCAAAGTTCTAGAAGAGTTACGAAAAATTTCGTTATTTAGTTTATATGATATTCATACGTCAAATAGCATCATGTGTGTCACGTGCAGAAAATCTAACTGAGCGTTTAATTAATCTGTTTGTCTCTCAAACGTAACCTTAATCTCTGTTTTCAGGGTGTAAGTTCGAATTACTTCTCGAATGTTCCCTTGTATTTGTGCAAGGAGTAAACAAATCAGCACTTTCGAATTTTCCTTATGGGAATCAAATCTTAAAGTGTGAGTCATCTAAAAACGAAGGGCTTAAGAAGTGCTCGCGTTGAACATTGTGTACGAAATACTCGTATCGTAGCGTCCCATTAATATCGATGTCGGCTCTAGGCCTGCTCTGCTACCGAAAAAATCACCTTCACTGAAATCGGAGCCATATTAACGGGTATGCAGAGCTTTCACTGAATTTATCAAGTAAACATATGACTAGCAGTGTATCTCAAAGACTTGCATGGAGATAGGGGTTTTGTACTCTTAGGTAGAAAAAAGAAACAGAGCTAGTCATTGAACTTGACTCTTGGGGGGGGGGGGTTTGAACCCCTCCCCCCCAGTGCTGTGCCACAGTCTAGAATATCTAGTATCAAATGTTTACTTTCGTCGTAGGAAATTAAAAAAAAAACATTATCACGCTTAAAATGAGTTTTACTTTCCTTAATTACACTCAAATTCCATCTCATGGGCAATGGTGATGAATACCCGCATTTCTATTATTAGATCCGTATGATATTATAATTTTAAATTAACAATAGATACTTAGATATTGTTTACAGTGTCTAAGTCTAAAATTACTTTTGGATCTAATCCGCGGAACGAAACGCTCTTTTACAAGAATTTTAAGAAGAGAGAAACTTAAATATAGAAATCTGATGTGGCCAGCACATGATTTTCTCCATATATATAAGATGTAAATATTTATCTACGACAGTATTTTTGAACTCTATATTCAATCTAAACTTGGAAGATGAGTCATTAACTTAAATCATATTATCTTTGACGTCACAAACACTATAAATAATGTTTTTCGGGACATGTACGATGAAAGACGACGAAATTGGCATTTCGCCCACAGCGCCCACAAAGTACATAATCAGCAACTTCCGGTTTATCAGTATTTTATGAATAACTCCTAAAAAATCAGTTATACAAAAATATGTTACACGCAAAAATTATAGTAAATATCATTTTCTAAAACTTTTATACAAATTAGTATATACCTAAATATCAGATTAATGGAGATACTTTGCAAAACCGGAAACGAGCTTCGATAAGTAAACCTCAACTTCCGGTTATCCGATTTACTCCAAAAACTAATCAACTCTAACGACACTAACCAAAATACTACATATGAAATTTTGTGTTGATATAACTAATAGTTTTTATGTTAGAGTGCCCACAAAGTACATAATCAGCTACTTCCGTTTTATCAGTATTTCACGAATAAATCCTAAACAATCGGTGATACCAAAATATGTTTAATACAAAAGTTATAATAAATTACATTTTCTAAAACCTTTACAAATTATAGTATATTCCTAAATATCATATTTATGGAGAGATTTTACAAAACCGGAAGTTTGCTTCGAGGAATAAATCTCGACTTCCGGTTGACTGATATACTCCAAAAACTAATCAACTCTGACAGCACACACCACAGTACTATATATGAAGTTTGGTATTGATACCATCAATAGTTTTCACGTTAGAGCGCCCACAAGCACAGACACACATACACACACACACACACATACACACAGACATCATTCCGAAAATGGTCAAAACGTGTTCTAGGGACCCCAAAACGTGTATTTCCGTTGAAATCTCGAAGTCGATTTTTTCATGAAAACAATACTTTCTCTATACTACATGCATATGGAGAAAGTAAAAATAATCTTAAAACTAAACGCACAAGCCGTTTTGGGGACTTTGTGTGCAAGGGCAAGTGCAGTTTCGTCCGACTGAGCGGCATCGTCTGCGGCCATGGCCTCATCGAGGCAAAACGGCTCGTTAAAATGTTCTGGTCGGGTAGCCTAGATGGTTAAGGCAGCCTCCCGCTTAGAGGAAGATCCCGGGTTCGATTCCCGGCCCTGTCAGACTTTTATCAAGTCCGTTTTTCCTTGGGAATTTTCCTGGGTGCACGCCCTTATGTGCAAAGTCACCTAAACCCTTTCCTTAAATGCAATGAGATTTCAAATAATTCTACGAAGCATTTTCTGAAAAGGTAGAAAACTAGCATGTGAACAGTAGTCATGAATATCTTTTATAAACGAAGTTTACATTTTCCCTGGTGGTCTTTTTCAATATGTTTGCAGAATGCAAACAGTCTTTATCCGTTAATTATGTATCAATGCATATAAAACCCATCCGAGTTTAGAAATTGATGTCGCATAATATTGCGATTACGAAGTTTAAATAACTTCTTAGTTCAGCTTAACACTGCGATAACTAAATTAATAATTAGTAATTACGAAGGTAATTTAACTGTTCGCTCGCGGTATGCATTGTTGGGATAGCTTAGTTTGCCGCGGCTCCCAACAATGATCCCTACTTTGTAATACTCGCGAGGTATATTGTTGTCAGCTTTAATTTGTAGCTTCAAAGGCAACACGACCAGCGACCGATTTATATTTAATTTCTATGTTCTCATTCGATGGTGCCAATTTGAATTTTCGACATTTGCTATCAAAACAAATGATCAATGAAGCAACACACTTATTGATGACGAATTTCCTACGTGACTTGGCCAGAACTCACCATTAGCCTCACGAAAAAAAGAAACAGGAGAGACTCGAGTTTCTCAACCAGAGCAGTCTGAATGTGCCCACATGGTGACTGCCAACATCTCGAACGCACGGTTTTATTCAAAAATTAAAAAAAATACTGTGCTAAACATCCCTAATGAAAAAACATCTGCTAAAAAAGTAGGGTTTACCTAAATACTATGTAATGATTGTTAAGTCAGCAGAAGCTGTGAAAAAGCCGATTAAATGTGAATGAACTTGCTTACAGCACACGCTTGCTAAGCAACTCTATCTCGCTCAACATCGAAACATCAACTGCGGAGATGGTGTTATAAGTTTCAGAAGGAGCCGAGCAGTTTGTTGCGAAAAATAGCTGCAGGGGACTGTTCGTTTAATACGAAGAAATTTCACAAAATTTTCGTACATTTTGGCCAAGTGCTCGTTATTTAGGTTCTAAAACGATATAACACGACCAAAATAAGGATCTTCATTCAATTTCATTCATTTTGGTATCCGTCCCGACTCTTTAGGACCATTATTTCTACTTTAATTCTCTAAAAGTACAAGAACTTCGCGAGCATATCTTATGCCGACGTATTATGGATATTGCTTCATAGGAAGAACGTTTATTTCACTGAGTTTTTCTCCAAAAAGTATAAAACTATCATCAAGGGTAGATCGACTAACTTTGTGTCATTCCATGAGGGGCCGCACTCAAATTACGTAACACAATTTGGTGGAGGGGGGGGACTTGGGGGGAAGGGAGGAGGGGTTGAAAATTGGAGAATTTTGCGTAATTTGCGTACGACCCCTGACTAAATGGAATATAAAATAGAATGACATTTCACAAGAATATCGTAAATAAATAAACATTTCATAAACACCAGCATTAAACCCTCGATCGTAACACAAGCTTCACAATTGTTGATAGAAATCAAATACCAGACTTTCCAAACTAATAAACCAAGAAATGTAAATCAAGTCTACAAAGCTGTACCAACTCAAAATTCAATTACTTTGAATGAAAAATGTCTTCAACTAAGACGATTAATATATTCAAATATCACATTCGGATAAGCAGTACCACGTTTAAACACACGTTCAAGGTATATTTTCAGACAAGTACAAGGGGGAAAATAAATCAAATATTAAACGTAAATGAAACAGAGTAAAATGAAGGATAGTTAATGAATATGGAGTGGAAGCACTTAATAAACAACGATTAAATCAATGTTTACATTCTGCATATTTAAAAATAAAATTTCTGTACCTTTTTGGTCTGGTATACGATTTGTTTGTAGCAAACCTTTAAAATGCATCTCAAATTCAAACGGGGCAAATCATACTCGAACGATGCGGGATTCCATAAATTTATTTAACCTCTAGTAATTACAAAAATGAAGAGCTTTTAAATAACAAGGTCCTAATCGTGAAGTAAACAGCGGGAAAACAGCTTAGTATTAAAGAAAAATATGCAACATAATTCAAAAGTAAAAGTCTGTGAAGGCCATGCACATTGGTACCAACAAAGAGTATTACTAATCAGTGATTCTCAGGATGGGTTGTGGATAAAATCAGAAATGATAATTGTAACGTAAACCGAGTGTGAGATAGCATCGACGTAAAAATGCAAACCAAGGAACATCAAAGTTCCGATATTGAAGAAGAGGTTGACCATATAGCACCTTGGCAACAATTCAAATCCAATCCTCACGAACGACAAAACTTCAACAGTCCTCTAACAATTATGTGATGCAGCATAAAAGCATTGCGGAGTAAATGGGCTTTAAGGCACTGACAGAAACACATACTGCATTGAGACGGAATTTATTGTGAGGGATAAAGACGATACCACATTTCCAAACCCCTCAGCATCCAATACTTCCTAGATAATGCGGATTATAATCTTCAATTGTTTTGTCTCATTCGTCCAAAGTACGAAGGAATTCGTACTCAATGATTACAAGAGAGAACAAGGATGTTTTCGAATTCTATCGACGGATTTGATGAAAATCTTTACCACAGAATCTTCGCTTTCAATTCCTCCTTTTAAGGCAGAGAAACAAAATAAGGCTTAAACATAAGGAGCGAATGAAGGGAATTTAGATAACATGAGTACAAAATAAATGAAAAACATTGCTAGTGTCGGATAAGGCACAATCAATGCTAATGAGGCATGAGGTCAGGGAAAGGAAGAATCGTAGTCACACGCATATAAAGCGGAAAGTGGACGGAGATAAAAATATGATAAAGCAGACCCCACCCACACTCGGCGCTCCACCCCTTTAATCCCATTGGACGGAATCTGAGGATGGGCGGAGGAAGCAAAGAGTAAAAAAGAGAAAGAGGAGAGAATAAATGGCGGGCATAAGGGCAATTCAAACCTTATGCCATCAACCAAAGACCGTCCCGCTGGGTTGTGCTGTTATATGAATGACGGATGCATCGAATTTGATCCATAGCTATGCTGGAGTAAATGCGCTAAACAATTTAATCATTATACAGAAAATAAATGCCAAATATCAGAGTACGTTTGAATTTCAGTTTTGGTTTACTATTCTACGGTAGATAAAGGAATTCACGAAGACACAACTGAATTTACTTTATTCGTAATTAAGTGAAAAAGGAATGGTAAAACTATGGCTCCGAAATACATCCGTCTGATGAAAAAGATCTGTTCTTTCATTTAAATGCGTTTAAAAAATATGATGAATATCAGGATTGATTAGTTCCGGGAGTAAGATTAAAAGATTTTAATCGCACATTATTTCAATGAAAGAATATATTAATAGACCTACAAGGAAGTGAATTCAAAATTAAACAATAAAAAATCACGATTTATAAAATCCATCACTTAAAAATGAAATATCAAATCTAAAGGAATGGCAAAAAATGGAATATACTTCAAATTCAGCATTCTTAATTATTAGGCACTTCAAAACGCACAAGAGACAACATTTGTAAAACATCAATAGGTATTAAATAATTTTTCCACTCTTTCTTTGAAAAGCACGTTTCTTTCCAAGGAAAATAAATATATAATGCAATGAAATCAGAACTTTTGCTGTTTGAGTTCAAACATGTGCTGTACAAAATATGAGAAAGGCGTGGACTCCTAAACACGGAAGACTGCGTTCTGAAAGTACTTGAGCCGGAAGTCGGAGAATGCAATAGCGGACGAAGAATCAGAGCAATGGCCAGAGCTCGTTAAAATGAAAAGCGGAGTGTTTTCTATCTCATTTAAGAATTACTCATCCAAAAATACAACTAATTTCAAACAGAAAAGTTACAACTAATCTCATGTTTGGAGATTACATTGCCCATTGGGTTAGTTGGTCGTTTCGGATGCCCAACATCTCTTAACATAATCCTGAAATCTTACACTCAATTATCGACATAATATAAAAAGGCGACCATTTTAAAAGTATTTATACATCACTCGAAACATATTCCCCATCTGATACTACACACGCGTTTGTGTGTTATTACTGTTATTATTATAGATGCGGTCTTTCAGTAAGTTTTAATTAATCATCTTTCGTTTGGCTCATGAGATAGGGGAAATCGATGAGACCTGTCTCACCAAAAACAATGGCCACCGCAATCTTGAATCCGCGACATTCCCTCTTTTGAAAGTTCGCAAAAGGAAATTGTCCTCTAAAATAACACATAAGGTTCGGACACACCATTGAGATTTAAATTTTTCCAATATTTGATTTCTATCGTGAAATATGTAGTCCGATTAATTTATTATTAACCTATTCAATAATTTCCTCCTATCATAGCTGTTATTTCTTTCTTTTCGATCTCGCAAATGCCTTGTGTATAGATTTTTTGCAACCGAAAAGAAACGAATTGACAGTCCTACATTGATATAATGCAAATGCTTCAGTGAAGCGTTGGAAGGAGTTAGGAGGCCCAACGAAGCGCACGACGAATATTATTATTGTGAGTGTACACAGACATAGCTTTGCGTTAAAAAGTGGCTCAATGAAATCTTACTTTCTAGCAATAAGTGCCAATTTCGGTTAATGGATTCACAAAGCAATTTCTTCAGAAATTGGAACGCTCAAAAATCTATCAAAGATCCACAACGAAATTTTAGGGCCCCTACTTTGTAATGGACCCCTACCTAATTTGGAGCCCTAATTTGTATTTGCAAAGGTCTCCGGGCTTAAAAAGACATAAGGCAGAATTAAATACTAACATAGAATGACTTAGCTGACAACTAATGGGCAAACAATTGTCACATTTTATTTCTTTTAATTTTTGTAACATATTTTGTTAACCAATTTAACTATATATTTTGTACGGGGAATTAATATCTATGGACCGTGAGAGGACCCAAAGAGAAATGAGGAAAAAAATGTCAATCACGAAGTCTCCGTAACCGCCTCTACATTATCGGTGTCCCATGGTTCATTATGAATGATACAGGCAACTAGAATCGAACCCTGTGCCTCTTTAGAATGTGTTTAATGCGATTATGTAAGAGAATCTAGCATATCTCAAGTTAGCTTAGTTCAACATCAATTAAAAAACTGATATTTCCAGTCAGTGGCGGCGCGTGACTAAAAAAACAGGGGGTTCACTTCAAAATTCGTATATTTTTAAGTGGCCGCGATTATGGTTAAATATTCTGGCTCATACTAAAATATTGCCTCTATTTACATGGACGCAGTATAATTCACAACAACCAAGGATAAAAACAGTAGAAATATGAAAATTAATATTTCGGGTTGAATCAATATATGCCTTCGTTGTAAAAAATCCCTATATTCTCGAAAATTGAGTTTTTATTTGAATTCTCGATTCATATTTCTCCGTATATATTTTTAAAGACCAAAATACATATTAAAATTCAAGTTGTATTTATTTTTCGAAATATCAAATATAATCATAAGAAAATAAATTAATTACCTTATATTGTTTTATTCGGGGTTAAAGTATTTGGCAGGACTGTCACCGAATAATTTTTTGAGATTAATGCCCCAAATCAAATACACCTATGAATTTTTGCCCAGGTCGCGTCCTTGTCTTTCGCAAAGTACAAACAAGGGAAACAGTGTAGCCCATTGGAAGAGTCTCAGCCACAAATCCAACTGTTTCTCTCATATATTTATAGCTTAAACACTCGGAAGTATTGCCTACCTTTCTTCTCTGACTCTGACATAAGTTCAGCAAAGTAATAGGACTTCCTACTTCTTTTATTGCACATTTTTCTTAAACAGAAATAAAGGAAAAATTAATCCCTTTCTGAAATTGGACACTATTCATCATAAAGACCGAGAAAAACTGTTCACAAACAAGTAACGCAGATGGTTTACATACTGAATACGCCACAAGCAACCACAACACCGGTAACTGAATAAGTACACTGGATACGAAAAAATTCCGTAAATTCACAATATTGCAGCGCATTATGGGTAGCCATTACATAGCTGCAGACACCTGTGCATAAAATAACATACAAAGTAGGCGACACGAATAGCTAGTGCCAAGTTTTGTCAACCAGAGACAGTATTAGGCGCCGGAAAATAAGGAAAAAACTCAAGTTCTACGCGTGTTAATCTAGAGTCAGGAAGCGTTAAATGCTAGAGTTTGGATAAAATTTTTCTTTTCAGGAATAGAGTTCGGGAAAGTGGCGGGCCCTATGTTCCTCCTCCTCCAGCCATGACTTCGTAAATTGCTAGGCTTTACCATTACTGGAAGGTATCACAACATCCATCAATTTTCAACAAATTAATTCTGGCAGATCTTACTTTAACTTCTCATAGTGCTGGCACGGAGAGAGCTGTGTCAATCCATACCTCACTTAAATCCAATAAACAGTCAAGCCTTTTTAGAGAAGCTATAAATTCTAGGATGTACACATCGCAATTAACAGTGTTGGAACTGCATATTATGACCAAGGACCTGCTGTTGCCCGTTTTTTTAGAGATTAAAGAAAGAGGAAGAAAGCTTACAGTTGCAGAAACTTATGAAATGCATGAATTTCTTAAAAAGTATTTTGCCAAGTACAACGTAATTATTTCTTTAAAGAAACAATTAAAAATGAAATTTTTTTATAAATTCTTATTTAAAATTAATTATATATATATATATATATATATATATATATATATATATATATATATATATATATATATATACATAGACATTTCGGGAGTTATGAATACATATAACGACCTGGTAGATACAAAACTTATTTAATCCAAAGTTTTATGTTTTTATCGTACTGGGATGATCTTAAAATACGATTCCATTATCCCCATTTGCAATGCATAAAGGAATGTAAATGGCGCTCTGGAATCGAACCAAGAATAATCGTGGAAACGTTAAACAGCGTATATGAAACGTATTTATGATCTAAAATTCACATGCCGGGTTTTAATTTTCCATGTCATCGGGAAGACATTTTAAAAAAATCTGAAAAATCGCCACAATACATTTTAAATTGGAGAATATTTGCCCTGACCTAGCGTCGAACATGGGATAATCTTCGAGGGTGTCTTTATCGTTTTCGTTAAACACACACGGCTTCCAGCGATTCCTCGAATTTCAACTCTCTAATTTGTCGGAAAGTGCCTAAAACAACTTTCCGAAAATTCTATGAAGCCATTCTCGTCGGCTGTCGCTGCAACGTAGTGCAGCGATCGGCCCATGTTTAAAGGCCGTATGCCCCTCTTTCCCCTCACCGCTCTTCACCTATAACGCGACGTCTGAAGGGGTTCACTTCGGGGAGTGAACCTCGCGCGAAGTCAAGCTAGTTGGAAGCAAAAGCGGCAGGAATCGCGACTCAACGAAGGAAAAGTTAGGTCCAGTAATTGGTGTTATGGTTATTTGGGTTATGGTAAGAACATTGGTATAAATGAAAATAGTACAGTAGTTTTCTTAGGGGGTTCAGTGAACCAGTGAACCCAATGGACCCGCCGCCACTGATTTCCAGTGAAGTACAAATTTGTATGGCTCAAAATGCGAGGTTGGGTTCGATACCATCACTTCCACCATAAGAAGAAATAAGAAGCCGTTGATCGAATATTTTAGATGCATAACGTCTCTGAAGCTATTCTGAACATCTTACCCGTGTGCCCCAATCGCCTATATGTAACAACACTTACTTAAGAGAACGCTGAATAGATGGCACTTATCATTGTGAACGTCGTCGAAGAATCAAAGATTCACACACACTATGCCATCAATCTCTAGTCACTCTGCACTACATTTAACTAAATCCATACAATTTTATCTGCTAAAAGATAGCGATACATTTTACATTCAAATTGTCTAATTCCGTAGTTAATTTCTTCGAAAAGAAAAAAATGCGTCCAAATCACCCATACAAAATTAATGGAATTAGTATCAAAGTAGTAGATTCAGTTAAATATCTCGGGATCAACATTACTAATAACTTAAATTGGAGCACGCATATTCGAAAAATCTGCGGCAAAGCAAGTAAAAGGCTTGGCTTCGTAAAGCGTATTGTCGGTAAATGCGACGAAAAGGTGAGAGAGCGATGTTATTTTACCTTGGTCAGACCCCTTCTGGAATATGCGGCAGGTATATGGGATCCGGCGGATGAAACGTGTACTCGCGAACTCGAGAAAGTGCAGCGTAAAGCGGTTCGTTTTGTTAAGAAATGCTACGATAAAAAAGCAAGCGTTACAAAAATGCTCTCAGACGTAGGTTGGGAATCCTTGAAAGAAAGGAGATTGGAAGCTAGGCTGCGATTGCTTAATAAATTCAGGGAAACTACATTTTCCAAAGATACAATCGGTATCATGCAACCCCCCTGCTACGTCGGTCGATCCGATAATGACCGTAAGTTAAGGGAAATAGATGCTAGGACGAATCGTTTCAGAGATTCATTCTTTCCGCGAACAATACGTGACAATAATCGAATAAGGAAGTAGTTTAGATTCAACTGGTGTTTACACCCCCTGCCACACGCCGAAAGGCGGCTTGTAGGGTATTAATGTAGATGTAGATGTGTCTTCGAAAGGGTTTCAGCGATTCAAAAAATAATGAAGGTAAACAGATGTTCACTTTCCCACAACATCTGTCTACCTTCATTAGAATGGATTTCCACAACATCACGGCCGCCTCCGTCGATTTGATTCGAATATACTTAACGCGAAATCGAGCAAACATCTTCAGTTCTGCTTCCAACTATCGTAAATTCGGAGAAACTAAGCAAACACAAATCCCCGTCAGGAGGAACGGAGACAATAATTGTCATAAATAAAGGGAACATAAAATATATAAATAATGACACACAAATGGACCTGATAAAAGACTAAATCGGTTGGTTATTAAGAAATCGACCGGAGAATGCGAAGTTTGGTTTTTCTTTGATTAAATGGCTTGCCGAGAAGTCAGATCATATCGATTACCTGGAATAGACAACTAAAGCGGAGGAATTACACTTAACTAGTGCAATTGTCGGTCCAACCGAAAAAGCAGGCCTTGAAAAGCAGCAACGAGGAGGCGTCGGACAGTCTTTCTGCCGGACCCTCGACAAAGTGCCTCTTCCCCACTCCTAACTCGCTTCCCAAAATCACCAACAGAACGGCCGAATCAAGCTGCGCAAACAAAGATAGGCCTTATTCTTCCCCATCTCAAACGCTAACAAGTCTGTCCTCCCTTTTCGAAAAGGGGCCGACTTTCTTCAAGACTTAGGTGAGACTCCCTCAGACGTGTCTTGCGGTATTAATGTTTACGGCGGCGAAAAGAAGACTAAATTTCTGTTGTGGCGTTCGCTTAAGACTACTTCCGTCTTAATTAATATTGCGTAGGGGCGGAGGGAGGAAATTATAATCCGTAAGGTTTAAAAGCGCAGAATTAGCATCCTCTGAAATTTCGTAATTGTAACAATTACTCCCACAGCGTTAGACCAATAAAATACACATACTTGGAACAGTTGGACGGAATCCGCCAAAAATTGTATTACTTAGAAATGCAATAGGTAATCGCTAATGTTAGCAAGATGATTAGCCTAGATTTACACAAAGAAATACAAATAGACGAGTACATCTGGAAGGATCAGTATTCTATCCTTATGAGGCTGGCCATAGTATAAATCCAGCTGCCTTCAAAGCCACTTGATAATAAAATATTGAATAAGACTCATCAAATGACTTCAACGTAAAAATGTATGAATCATTCATGCTGTTCCAATGATTTGAACAAAATTGATACAAACATTATATAGAAAAATAGCGCAACGGTCTCAGGACGTGTATGATTCAACTTTCTTCAGGTAAAATCGATATAGACTTCTTAAGAGCAAAAACTCTGTCTGTTACCCCTTACATGGTATTCTTTAAGTGCAAACAACATACATGACAATCGATTAAATAATCATTCGAACAGATAAATCCAGCCAGTCAATCATCATCATTTATATAATGAGTTAGTTTGACCCTTTATTGGCGAGGTTAGGCCCAAATGGGCCTCTCTTCCACCTAACCACGAATGTCGCCAGAATATGAACAAGTATAGATTAAATTAAAACAAAAAGACAGAGTAGAGTGTGGGGAAAAACCTTTTTCAACTGAAGGTTGCTAAAAAACCCACGTTTCGGGAAAACACCCACAGAAAATGGGGGGCGAAAAAGACACGCAAAAACGCAGTAAAAAATAACATGTACATAAATCAATAAATTTACAAAAACATAAAAATATTATTAATTACAAGAGAAAAATTTAACATTTACTTAAGTGACAAAGAAAGAGAAAATAAGAAAAAGAAGAAAAATAATGAGCTCTATTATTAAAAAGTTACACCCCAATTATGTAATTATCCTTCTTAACCACAGCGTATTTCAAAATTCAATACAGTGTTTATTCTTTTTCTTATGCCAATGCCACACGACCAGTCGATTGCCGACATTAAGTACGTTTTCACGACTCCTCCCTTCCAATACGTGCACCGACTGCTTCGATTTATTCCTCCGCCTGACAGAGTCAATCACAAGCGATCACATACATAGATATTTCCACTGCGCTTCTGTAAGCCCCGTTCCTCAATCTGTCTATTTAATCAAATGAGGTACGGCTAAATATGCGAAGGCATGCACAAGGCATTCAAGGAATAAACGCTTTTTATTTTAGGGATCTTTCGATATTCATTCCATTCATTAATATGGATATTAATATGATATGTTAATGTAAAAGTAGTAGATTCAGTTGAATATCTCGGGATCAACATTACTAATAACTTAAATTGGAGCACGCATATTCAAAAAATAAGCGGCAAAGCAAATAATAGGCTTGGCTTTGTAAAGCGTATTTTGGGTAAATGCGATGAAAAGGTGAGAGAGCGATGTTATTTTACCTTGGTTAGACCCCTTCTGGAATATGCGGTAGGTATATGGGATCCGGAGGATGAAACGTGTACTCGCGAACTCGAGAAAGTGCAGCGTAAAGCGGTTCGTTTTGTTAAGAAATGCTACGATATAAAAGCACAAAAATGCTCTCGGACGTAGGTTTGGAATCCTTGAAAAAAAGGAGATTGGAAGCTGCGATTGGTTGATAAACTCAGAGAAACTACATTTTCGGAAGATACAATCGGTGTCATGCAACCCCCCTCTACCGATCCGATAATGAAGTTAAAAGAAATAGATGCTAGGACGAATCGTTTTAAAAATTCATTCATTTCGCGAACGATACGTGACAATGACCGATTAAGGAAGTAGTTTAGATTCAACTGGTGTTTACACCTCCTGCCACACGCCAAAAGGCGGCTTGTAGGGTATTAATGTAGATGAAGATATGAATACAGAGAAATATACAGAACAAAATATGGATACGATAGCTCCAAAAATATTATCCTACTATTCTTTTATTGCACTAAAAAATGTTGACAAGTGTGCATTGAAATGAATCCAATTAGCATTACAGGAAATTACTTAAAAACGAATGGCATTCAACGAAGATAAACACAGTCCAATGAAATTATTAAAAATCTGATGTGGCCAACACATGACTTTCTCCGTAATTATTGAAAACAGAAGCCTATGCCGGTATTATATAAATAACTCCAAAACAATGAGTGTTACAGGAAAATGTTTCACACAAGCTTTGTAGTAAAAAACATAATCTATAACTTTGGTACTTAATTGAACATACCTACATTGCATTCTGACAGAGATAAGTATGAAAAACTTCAATTTCCGGGTAAACAACAACTTCCGGTTAACCATTATTGGGGAATAACTCCTAAACAATCAGTGTTACAAAAAAATGTTTCATACAAAAGTTGTAGTAAAATACATTATCTATAACTTTTGTATGTAAATGTATATACCTAAATTGCATTTTGGCAGAGATATGTATGAAAAACTTCCTTTTCTGGGTAAACAAATACTTCCGGTTAACCATTATCGAAGAATAAATCCTAAACAATCAGTGTTGCGAAAAAAAGTTTCATACAAAATTTGTAGTAAATTACATTATCTACAACTTTTGCGTGTAAATGTATACACCTATATTGCATTCTTACAGAGGTATTTAAGATACAAAATTTTGTTCCGGATAAACCGTAACTTCCGTTTAAGCGATATTCTCCAAAAACTAATCAACTCTTGGAATTGTTAGGAAAATTCTACATTTGAGTTTTAAAAATGATCGGATTATTACTTTTTAAGATAGAGCGCCCACAAACCTTTTAACAACAGACAGACAGACAGACACACAATCAGACATGTTCGGGAAAATAGCTAAAACATGCTCTATGGGCCCCAAAACATCTATTTCCGTCGAAATCTGGAGGTCGAATTTTTTTGCAAGTACAATACTTTCTCTATACTACGTAAAGGGAGAAAGTAAAAATTAATTAGTCCAGTTTATCGATATTCATTGTTAAGCATCTTCCAGAGCTCAGAAGACTAATAAACACACAATATTGTGAAACTGAAATGAGATAGGGGTCTAATCTTGCTGATGAGGACCAACTCGAATCCCATCCGTGCTATTCTACACACCCAAGTTACTTATACCCGATTACATTGCAAAGTAAGTACACTCAAATTCATTTTTATGAGTTTTTCCTCTCACAAAGCTTTCTCGCTCCCCTTCCTTGCTCCCCACTTCATCTTCAGAATATTGTCAACGACTACTATGACCCTCACAGATAGAGTTCTCCAGCACCAGGCGGTGTTACTCAGGAATGACACCAATGGTGAATTAAAACCAATGCGGAGATTCGAAAGAGAATTTTTAATTGGTGAGGCGCGCGTATTTCTCTAATCCCAAGGCCCATAATGGTTCCATGCAGACGGGGAATGACGCAGATGGTAACTCGAAGCTATGGAGGTCGCCAATAAAACGGTTTCCGATTTGCCACGGAATCCATCGCAGCAAACGATCTAACCCCACGCACCATACTCGCGAAGGTGGACATCACTGTCAATTAAATTAAGGCAATAAATAACTCGCAGCGCCCTTATCGGAATATCGATACGGGTGATTTCGCAATCATTTTCTCATAGATAAAGGACGTGAGAAATCGGCCTACTTTACGGGTTTGCCATCTGAAAAAGAATCAGACTTTTAGATGCGCCGATTTCCATTGAATACAGGTGAACGATAAGAGGTCTATGCTCCTCACATTGGAACTGTCGTTTGAATAAATGCCATGAGGTGAATGAGGTTGGACCAGGATTTGTCAAGATATCAGGTGGATAAGCTGTAAAACTTAAATTGAGGTCCTACGTATTTTTAAACGTAAATCTAATCAACAATTAGGACATGATAGCGTTTTATTTACTAATTACGATTTTTAGTCGGCGTAAATTGTTATCCGTTTCTCTCAAATACCTCATATGGCCTAAGGATGGATTTCCAAATAGACGCATTATCGCATCCCAGCCTTAAGAAAATCATCCAAATAATTTTTAAATATCCTGCTTCTTGACTATTCTTAAAAGACCAGGAGCACCCAACTTTCTACATACCATGTTAACACTATTATTGATAGTGTATTTTTCCGAACACATCATAATATCATGGTATTTCTAACTCTCTCAATGATATTCTCCACCGCGAACAGCAACATTCATTAGCTGCTCCTCAATTTCTCTAATCCTATACCCATGAGGACGAGGGACCAAAATATCTACCGAAAGTTACAATATGATCTATTAAATAAACCTAGGGGAAAGTGCTGTTTTAGTACTCCTTTGGTGTGCTGCAAGTATGAGGCAATCCCAGAAGGAAGGCGAATTTTTTGAAAGAATTCATCAGAAATATAAAGGCAGTAGACGATATTTTCTTTTATTTATTTATTTGTTTTATTTATTTATTTGTTTTATTTATTTATTTATTAGCAAGCATCAACATACAGCACGAAGCCAATTACTGCCGATGATTAACAATAATAATAATGAAAAAAATAACAATAAAATCGTAAAAAAATCAGCAAATTAAACATATAATAAAATGACAAATGAATATACGCATACAAACAAATAAAAAATCATAGAAAAATTGTATTTTTCCTCGTTAAACTCGTGGAATCATATTCTGAATAGATTTCGGAGATAAGAAGAAAGGATCGAAAAGAGTATTGGAGGGAAGAGAGTTGAAAATTGAAGGAATGAGAAAGAAGAGTGATCGTTCCACTATTGATAGACGGGGAGTAATCAAAGAGAAGGTATCGGATAGGCGAGTTGTTCTTGAGGGAACTCGGAAAGAGAAAATAGAGAGTAAGAATGGGGAATCAACTTTGCTATTTATCATATTATATAAGAAGGAAATGTCGGAGAAAGTATGAGAGGCTTTGATTGGGGTGAGATTACGGTGATTGAGAAGATGATCTTTTGGCACATTTCTATAAGACGGGACTTGAAAATAGACTATTTTTAGAAAGAAATTTAAGATGCGATTGAGAGAAGAGAGGTTTGATTCGGATGACATGGTCCATATGGGAGAGCAGTAAGTAAGAAGAGGAAGAACACAGCTGGAGAAATAAGTGCGAAGAGAGACTGGATCCCTGATGTCTGTGAATCTATAGAGCATTCCCAGTCGAGACATTGATCTTTTTTAGACAAAATTCACATGTTCCGAAAAATTTAATTTATCATCGATGATGACGCCAAGATCTTTGCAAGAGGAGACTTGGATACATTTTTTGTTGATTTGGTAGTCATTACAGATTTTATTCTTTTTTAAAGTAATTGACATTACGCAGCACTTTTCGGAGTTTAGTTTAAGTTTTCATGAAGAAGACCATGCTGAGACTGCGTTGATTGAGCTCTGAAGATCTGAACAATCACTGAAGGTGGTGATCTTTTTAAAAATCTTGCAGTCGTCTGCGAAAAGTAGTATATTGTTTCCATCTCCGATAGCTTTTGGGAGATCATCGATAAATAAGGAAAACAAATATGGTCCCAGAACACTCCCTTGTGCAACGCCGGAGAGTACAGGACCCCATGAAGAAGAATGATTATTTAATACTACTCTCTGCCTTCTATTTAAAAGAAAACTGTTGAGGAGAGAAAGAAAATTACCGTGAATTCCAAATCTATTTTGCAGCTTGTAGAGGAGAAGAGAGTGATCAAGGGAGTCGAATGCTTTGGCGAAGTCAATGTAGCAAATATCTAATTGCGAATTGGTTTGGATAGTTTCAACTGCATGGTACTGAAGGGAAGAAAGATTGGTGAGGCACGAGCGTCCAGGAAGAAAACCATGTTGTACTTGAGATAGGTAGGGAGAAGTGAAATCTGACAGTCTTTTCAAAATTATTCTCTCACAGATCATTGAAAGAATAGGGAGAACAGATATAGGTCGATACGACTTTACTGAACTTCTGTCACCGGATTTGAAGAGTGGAGTTACATTTGCTGACTTCCAAGCAGAAGGGAAATAAGCGGAAGAAAAACATTTATTTAAAAGAATAGCTAAGGGCTGTGAGAGGGAAGGAGCAGCATTTTTTAAAAACACTGACCCAACAAGATCAGGGCCAATGGCTCTATTTGGGGACAGATTTCGAAGAAGTTGAAAGCATTCTTCAGAAGTTGTTGTTAAAGATGAAAGCGAAAAGGGACAGACACTCTCCACTTGTAGTGCATTAAAATCATGGTTGGAAGGCGGAGTAAAAACCGATTGGAAAAAATCGCTAAAGAGGAAAGGTCTGTTGGGGCCCGAAGCTGTTCTTTGTTCGAGATGGAGATACTCTGGAGTCTTACCCCCTTTCCGACGAGAATTTAACAAAGTCCAGAAACGCTTTGGATTTGATGTCGATTGGGAGGAAACTAATTTGATATAATTTTCGTAGTCGCGTTTTAGCATAAATTTTGCCTGACGTCTTAATACTACGAAGCTGTTTTTAGTCTGCGGATTAGGAAAACTTTTCATAAGGCAGAAAGCTCTATGCTTATTTTTAATGCAGAAAATGGAATCACTCGTCACCCAATACGGAAATTTTTTGGGTTTGAGAATACGATGCGGGACGAAATCTTTAATAGAGGCAAGAATGAAGTCGTAAAATAGAGAAACTGAATCCGCAATGCTGCCTGATTTTAGAAGAGACCACGGAAGAAGAGAAAGTGCGCGGTTTACTGCCTCCCAATCCGTCTTTTTCCAGTTTGGAATAACTCTTGGTGGTGCTGAGGTATCCTTCCTTCCAAGAAAAGACCACAAGCTGTGGTTTATCTCAAACTCGAGAGACGAGTGGTCGGAACAAAAGATATTTCGGCCAAGGGAAATTCCCTGAATATGAAAAGAGGAAATAACGTAGTCCAGTGTGGCCAACTGACGAGAGGCTTCTAGATTAAACTGACTCAAGCCAAAGCCAAGAATAAAATGCTGAAAAAAATATTCGTAAGTTGAATCCTTACAAACACCACTATCGGGGGATGACCATTGAATTTTTAAATTGAAATCACCTAGTAGTAACACTTCTCCCGAGGATCTGACATGCATTAGAGAATCAAAACAATTTTCCCAAACGGAAATATCACTAGAGGGTGGGCGATAAAAAACACCAACGAAGAGCTTCTTAGTGTGGCCAGAGTACGAATCACTATTCACACTTAACTCAGTCCATAGCAATTCACAGTTCGAGATCGTCTTTTTGCAGGAGTATTCATATTAATGGCAAGGAGAACACCACCACCTCGACGACCAACACGGTCGCGTCTAAAAATTTGATAAGAACATAATGTGGACAGTTCACAATCATTCACGGAATCGTTATTTGCCATCACCGAATTTCAGCTTAACACATCATTCCCAAAGGTCAAATTCGCTTAGTAATTATGCTGACACCGCTTGGGATGTGCTGAGACCGCTTCGTATGCGCTTAGATCGCTTAGTAAATATGCTGACACCGCTTAGCGAAACGGCGCAAATCGGAAGATCAGGCGACTCAACACGGGCTCCATTGGTGGCGCAGGGAGAGAGAAGGGATGAATCCCTCCAGTCCCATTCTCCCGACGCATTCCGAGCGAGAAATGCACGGCAACACACGCGTGCGTCGAGACAATGAGTGTATCATCCCATAACCCTGAATATAACCAACGTAGACAGAACCCATTCAGTATACCGAATCCAAGAACAAATTACATGTACCATAATCCTATATATCATACGATGCGCCTAGCAAATTCTAATCAAGATCCTGACGATTAATTGCTGATGTTTTTTTAATTTCTACAATTATGGATTTTGTTTCTCTTTTATTTATGGATTTTTGTTTATATGTTTTATATATTAAAGGACTTATGATTTTATATTTAGATTTCCTGATTTTATCTAATTAAATTTATTGGATTTATTTGTAATATTTATTTAAATTCCTCCGGAATGCGCGACTCGCGGGTTTCAATTTATTCTTCCTTACGTCCGAATTCGCGCTTTCTATCTCTCAATGAAGGTTCCAAAGATTTTTTCGGGAAGATTATGGAAAAATAAACGCTCGCTAGGCATCTCAGGAGATCGTTGTTTACATCATTAAACATATTTAGAATGATGGCATTAAGCATATGTAGATGGCGGGATACAACACGGTTCTGATATTTATGCTGATGTTCAGCTAGCTGACAGTAAACGATATTTTGTCTCGGTTAAAAATCACGGAGGACGACGAAATGTGGTGGAATTCCGACATTATCGAACAATTGTTCAATAAAACAAAATTTAAAAAAAATGTGGAAAAGAAAAGTTTCTCGTTTTTAAAACTTCATTTTATTTGGCAATTCTTCGATATTTTCTCAGCCTTATATTGGGGGAAATTCACTAAACCAAGGAAGGTTTTCAAAAGATGTGAAAATATTTTTTACGTCCAAATATCTTAATGCCTCATTCATCCTTCTACTTCATACCAGTAATGTTCGCCGTGATGACTTTGTAAAAGGGGTTTTTTATCTAAATATGGGCTATTGAGTGTGGTCTAAAAACAGGCTACCTCTCTGGAGTAGCCCATATTTGGATCAGACCCAAACCATTTTCAAATAACCTAAAAATGATGTACCTAATTACAATGTACCAACTATTTATTTAACTAACTATAATAATTCCATTTAATTAACTAAAGGAACATAATCGCTTTAGATTGGCTTACAAGGGCGCCCCAATCGGGATGTGCTGGTTGGGAGAGAGATGCGTATATATGTGATTTTTGTGAGTGAATTTACGATTTTACGCTTATATTGTAAGTGAATTATCAAGTCATTGGCGCTTTCATTGAATTTTTCTAAAAAATTTAAGGATAGCCCATATTTAGACCTCATTTTTAAAATGCGACTCTTTGCAATTTTTTTAATAAAGCATTTTTTTAAGAAACTGTTTTTTTAATTCTGAAACTTTCCAGAAATTAAGGATACTAGTCAAAGATACGGCGAAATGTCTAAATTCCCCCATATGTTCACAAATGTGCCCACTACATTCACAAATCAAAATCCAGCCCATATTTGGACCTTCCCCTCTATTCAATGTTGCTAGCATAAAACAGCGAACAGCACGAACACCAACTCTCAGCAAAGCATCGAATGCGTGACATGCGTTTCACGTTAACAATACACGTCTTAAGTACACGTTGATTGTGTCCCAGCCTTTACCACTGACCCCCTCCTCTTGACGACCATACAATGCCCCCTGCACAGCGATCAGAGGGAAAGAGAATCTACTGAAAGTGCGAGGAGAGAAGACGGAGAAAGTGAAGAGGAATATCAGCGAAGATGGAAGCGGAAGGAAATTAGCGTACGGGTAAAATAGTACTCAAAGAAAGGAGGACAGAGATACGAAGATAAACGAAGAGATGTACGTAGATGGAAAAGTTCTACATTTACGATCGAATAAGCGAACAATAACGATTTCAATGCTTTGCTGAAGATAACCATACGTTACTCCCTCAACGAAATAGAGAAACAGCAACAAGGAGATAACGCAGAATCTAGTTACCGGCACTGATTTTGACGATTTCCCTCTTGTATCAATTATTTGTTACGGTTTAAAATCAGTATGATGAAGTGTAACTTCGTTGACTGCCATTCAAGAAAACCTAGTACACAATTTTTTCGTTTATAAATTAACTACAGAGTTTAATACTATCTTCTCCATTTTTTACGGTGATAATATATACAATATAGAGAAAATGACACCTAAAAACCATGAAATTTATCATTCCCGATTAAAATTTCGCTCTCTATGAGGACATCATTAGGGTCAAAGGTACACTGAATTCAATACATACAATAACACAAAATATTGAACGAATGAAACACCTATATTAATCTACTAATTTCTCGAAAAAGAAAAATTTCTTAATAAAATCAACGAAATTCGGGTACAGCAATTACTAAATGCTACACCACGAAAATATTCACGTTTTTCTAGCATCAAACCAGTTGCAAAGAAACCATCCTTCAACATAAGGCACATCCATCACAATCAATCAAAATCTCGAGCTGTAATTTAAAGCAAACAAACTCCTTCGCCGCGCGAAGGTATAAATTAAACCTTTTAACGGTACGGAGTAAAATAAAGACAGTCCTCGGAGAAAATGAGTGAATCCTCAACAGCTGAGAGCTCGATAAACTTCACAGGGGACGAGAAGGAGGAGTTGAGGAATTAAAGGAATGAACGAGGCGGAAACAATTTATTAAGCAATGCAGGCGATGAGGGATTTGAAGAATGAAAACGCCGGCAAATTGTCCTTAAAAGGAGATAGAAATCTTGGGCGAAACGAGGTCCATAAAGGGAATCGGGTAGAGAAACAGAGAGGGGGGTTTTAGATTTAGATATATACCCTGCGAGGCGCTAGAGGCGTATGGCAGGGGGTGTAAAACCCCACCATTATTCTTTCCTCCCTATTAGCATATCGAATAGCCTGGGGAAAAAACGACCAAAAGTGATTATCCGTCCTTGCGGTTACTTCCCTATAACGCTTCGTCTCTCCCGTTCGCTCCTTACTGGCGCTAATATTTCACTTACTTCGTCTACAAATTCTGAACGAATGAACTGTTCGAAAAGTTTCCGACGATATTCAGATCTTCTCGCATTACCTTCAGTAAAGGAATAATGGGAATAACTCCCATCGTACTATTTCAAAATTTACATACATTTGACTAAGCGAAAGCAATGATCTCTTTAAATCTTGGACCATCAATTTCAATGGACTCTGTGGAAACCTATTTTCAGTATTTCCGTAAATCAATAGATACGAGTCAATCCTTTAATGGATAATATGAAGGTAAAACACAAATTGGAAAAACCGCCGCAATTGAAGATCACCACACTGAACTTCTAAATGTGAAAAATTAAGCTTTCATGGTGACAGACAATCGTTCTTAGGTTTTAAGTCTCTTGAGCGTCCGTAATCTTATGACGTATCTTTCCTCAAAAACCCGTGGATGTCCCCGCGTTGGGAGCCAGTTGTAGCGAGGATATCCTTGGGATAAGGAAAAGATAGAAAACGATTCTCAGCTCAGGAAAAGCCTTTATTTCAATGTGCGACAAGGTACAGGAGATGATCGACACTGTCTTCGCGGAGGCTCTCACTACTCGACAACCCCCGCGCTTGTGTTGGGGAATGTATTCCCGGAAAACATTAAGGCTGGGTTTTCAACAAGCTTTATCATCAAAATACTGAAGAAAATTTTCTTAGAAGGAATGCAATGGATTACAGTGGGGTCTACCAACTCTTGCTAGGGTCTGCAATGGAAAAAATGGGAAGAAACATGTGGTTAAAGTCCACTGAATACAATAGAGGCTTCCTTCTCCGGAGGGGGTATACACTAATGCCCAACTACACATGTATTGGAGGTTAAGCAACTTCCAGCTGAGAGGCCTGAGCATCAAAGTCGCCGCCTGGACCACTTAGGAGAAAGAGAGATTTTTGCTTTCCCTAAAATAGGGATACAGTTGAGATTGCAATTACTTTTTTTATTTATTTATTTAATGTTTCTACAGAAACTGATATTATTATATATAGCACGATTGAGACTGGATACCTTAAAATCTCCTGTTCCTTCCAAAACCATTAAATATAACTCTACCTGATAACTAATACCAGGTATATGATGCTGATAGATAGTTAACTTTTCCATAGGAGTTTACGAAGATTATCACCATTCAGCCATGCAGGTATTTTTTACTTTAGCCTAATTTTCCGCCTGACAATTTCAATTTCCAACCAATATTTCAAACAGCATACCCATTTCCATACTCTGTCTAATACAATAATAATACAATTTTGTGTTCATAAGATAAAAAAATAATAATTCCATAAAAAATAGTTCAAATATCCGCTGAAAATACTGCCGAGATAGGAATGTATCACCCGGAGAGCACTTATTTGGATGGAGATAAGAAGATTGGTATGCGGAAAGAAAATTCGCCTTCGACGATGTAGATAATGAGGAGAATTAAAAGAAGGGAATAGAATTAAAAAGTACAATGGAACTGTTTCTACAGTAACATTACTTTAAAAACAAATAATAACAGATTACGCGAGTGGCAATCCGTAAGGATATTCGTTTACTAAAAAGCGTTCGCCAGTGAAATTAACTACCACGAAAATTTTTAGGAATTTCAACGGACGTTTATTTAATTTCTAGTAGATGACAATAGGGAAAATATTCCTATCGCGACCTGAGTCCCAAGGCTATTAGACAAAAGAGTAAGCTGGAGTTGATCTTTTCCTTACGAGAAAGGCTCGGTATTCGGAGATTTAAAACGATGCATCTCTGAGAAAGCGGACTTAACTGGTGGGCCCCGAGACCCAAAGATCTGAGATAATGGATAATGCACGAAAGAGGTATGGAAAGCGGGTGTAACAGGTTTTGTAAAATCCGAATTTTATTTCATATTGGTAAGTCCCCATCTTGGATGTTCGACAAGGAGAATGTAGTAAGTATGTCTTTACAGGGAAATAGAGAGTTTAGAGGAACTCATTCGAAGGACTTTGGATAGAATTATGAAATGGTGCGATGATTGGAAATTAGAACTACATTAATAAAAATGAACAGCAGTTGACTTCTTCGAAAGAAAAACAATAATAAATGATTATCCGTACAGCCTACTTAGGGTAAACTTATCGATTGAAGAACGGGTGAAATATCTATATATAATTTATCATGGAGCCGATCCGATTTAATTTTTTCATCTTACTCCCTTACTCATGGGGTCAGTTAATGATTTGTGACCATTGATGATGATCATGAAGTTTCATTTGGCAGTGATATGTACGGCCTTCTTGTCACCAAATCCTCATCGGGAAAATTTGGACTCCCACCGGTAATCGAACCCTGGACATCTTTCCTCAAAGACTTCGGCCAATAATGTGCGTAATTTAAGAGAAATAAATTCAATAACATGCGGTTTTAAACATTCACTCTTTACGCGCATGATACAAGTAAAATATACATGAGTAATGGGTACATTCCCTAATTTTTATTTTAAGTTCTATTAATGTCAAAGCTACGGTCAAGGTTATAAGAGATAGTTTAGGTATAACGTAAAACGTTAGAAAGTATAGCAATATACTTAACAAAAACCTAGCGGTAGTAACCATTTATTCCACTTATAAAAATAGTTATCTTACAACACATCCGTATACACAATATGTGATGACGTTACTTTTAATTAAAGTTGAAGTGTAATGAAATTTTACTTAATAAAACATTTAATTTTGGTGGTGAACTAATATCTAGGAACAACAAAGTCTGATTCAGTATTTAAGATTGATCCATGTCTCGTTAGCATATTCATGATATATTTTTACGGAAGAATTTATCTTATTGTGTTCCGAAAAATACCTCTCTCAAATGCAAAAAAAAGCTTTAGAATCAAGACTCCTTTTCCTAATGTTTTGTTGTTTTACTTCCGCTGGTGATATTGAAAACATTCTAACAAACAAATACCTAAAAATAAAACATAAACTCCTTCGTTTAAGTCTTGTAACTGAACATGACAAATACAGGATAAATTTTGTCCAACAAATCAGTATATATAATACTGCTACAGAAATTTTTCTGTAGCAGAATAATGTTGGAATAGTACGATGCTGGATAGTCAAAACTGCGCAACAGAAATTATATCGATGCCTAAGAAGAAGATAATTCAGCTAAATCCTTAGCATGTGTTCATATTTACTAAAGCTCTTGAAGATCAAGAAAAAACCCACTGCGCAGCTGTAAATTCTGCTAGCAAAAAGAAACGGAGACAATTGAAGCAGAGGCGTCTTCTAGGACAGGAAAACCCAATAAACAATGGTAATACTTTCTCGTAAATTTCACGATAATATGACAAAAACTACAAAAGTAAGCGAATGCCAAACCTAGCAAGCCCACACGGGCACGATAGGCGATTAAACGTTAATTATGCAATTGAAAAATTGAACGTATTTTTTAATATGTATAACTAAAATTTAAATATTTCCATGACACGTTCAGTTATCATAAATAACTGAAAGAATCAATCCCAAACTTAAGAAACTCAAACGTTATGACCTTCAGAAGGATCCAATTTCGTTGAAATTCGCGAAAATTCCGAGTCTGAAAATTAAAAACAAAACTTACACAGCAACAAAACGTTTCTCGGATGCTGCATCGCCAGTAACGGCTTCTTGAATTACTCAAATAAACAGATCGAGACTAATTCTTTTCGATTCTGTGGAATACTAACTTTAAAAAATACGGAAAAAGAACTAATGGAAAAATTCATAAATCGTACCGTTATGGCGATTGAGTCTTCATCCCTGTACCAAGAACATCCATAAACTTTTCTTTAAACTCTATACGGAGCATGTATGGACGTATCTCTTACGGTACGAGATTTAGCTGGCGACCTATTTTTGGAATGCTACGTTGCGAAATTTCGATACAAACTATCTGCATTTGGCAACACCGAGACATTCACCCCCTGCCGTACGCCTCTGGCGGCTCGCAGGATAAACTATACCTAAATCTATAATTCGCCTTGCGGAAATATGCACGGGAAATGAAGCTACAAGGTAGTGCACTAAATATCATACCAAATGTTTTTCATATAACACGTTTGTATTTTTATAAGATGAGAACAACACTATATTCAGACTTGTAATGCCGTCTATCGAATTTCCACAATCTACAGCATTCACTCGCACAATTGGAACATCGATATAACAATATTTTAGTTTTAAAGCGATAATAAATTGGTATGACATTCCTTGAGCCACCCTGTGTATACATAAGAACGCATACTGCCAACGAAATGTGAAATGCGTAATAGTCATCTTCTCATTTTGTGTTTTAAGTTTCATTCCCTATCGATATGATGATTAACAATGGTAAATAAGGACAGATTCCAGTATGCTTACGTTTAAGAAGAGATGAACAACATCGATTCCTGCAAAATGTAAAATTTAGACGGAAAGCCCCAAGTTCCCACTTTCACGCTAGGCGAAGCCCAGCTATTGACGCTTCATTAACTGGATATATTAATTAACGTATTTACCTCATTGGGAAATTAAATTAAATGCCCGCGCCAGTTACGAACGAAAACAGCCTAATTACTTTTTGTTAAAATATAATTACAGATCGTTCATCCAGGCTATTAGAGAGACTAATATGGTAAATTGATGATGGTGTTGTAACACCCCCAGCCTCTGACTGGTCGCGGGATAGATATCTAAATCCAAATATAATGCGATTTTCACTTTGTATGATTTTCAATTTACAACGTTACCAAAATACGAACAAAGTAATCATAATGAAGAGTTGTTACCGTTAAAGACTCCATAGGTCCAAAACTTTTTAAATATTGATTCGGTCTTCGAAAGCCTCACCTACATCCAATAATGTCCATTCATATGCTTAAAGAACTGCAAATATGGAAAAAATTTCAAGCGACTTTTCATTAAATATACAACGCCGATGTTACAGAAATGCATACCTGGTTTGAGCTGCGGATGAACTAAGCTTGGCAACGTCGCAATAAATGTTTATTGATAAATCTAAGGTAAAATCAAATTCAAACATTTAGGATAATAGAAATATTTTTAAAGAACGGTTCACATACGATGGAGCATTCAATTAATTAATATAATTCTAGAACTACATCGATTTTAAACTTTTCCACCGATTTGCTACAAATTAAAGATTTTTCTAAATTGATAAAGCATTAGTTTATCTTAAGAAGTAAACACAATTCAGAATGAAATTTCATCGCCATATAGAATACTCCGTTTCTTTGTTATTAACGATAAATTCAGCAGAAATGCCGTATCTCCTTACAAGTACCGTTTCTAAGGTACCTAGGTTTAAATATTCCTTAAAAATGAATTTTCAGTATCTAAAAGCAAAAACACATGCCATAAAAAGAACATTGAACAATATTCAATTCGATGTAATGAAAATGAAAATTCCTTTCACAGGCAAATCTGAACAATGTGTTTAAATATCGGAGGCACATGGAATCTCTTTGCAAAGAACTTGGAAGGCCTTATGGATAAATTTGTACCCTCTAAACTTTTAAAACTAACTAATTAACCGAACTGGTATAATAGGTATCCTGGTAGCCTTTCAGTTTGCCTTACAACGAGCACGAAGGCAAAGAGAAATGACGATGATCTAACCCTCACTACTATAATTGGTGTGTTTACTTTAGGGAAATTTCATTGCTCGCTCGTACTTCAGGAGTATCTTCTTTAAATTTTCTTTGAACACGTTCCAATAGCCTCCTGTCTTATGAATCTTTAATGAATGATTAATTTTAACTTGACTTATATTCTTAATGCATTTTGATGGATAAATACATGAACTTGGAATCAACAATCTCCTTCATTGTCAAGGGGGATGGGTTGTTTACAACCTCGAAATTTTGATAAAATATTCACGGATTTTATCAAAACTCAAAATTTCGATTCGTAAATGATATTTCACCACCAAAATAAAAATCTATATTCTATTGCCCTTCTTTTGGTGCTTGATTCGAATCATTTGTAATTTAAGTTTTCAAATTTAATAAAGCCTACTGCGAGAAAAATGAACTTTACGTGCGTTTCTTATGGAAATGCTTTTTCCAATTTTCGGCTATTCCTTTTGGGTTTTCTCTAATTATCTTTTTTCCTAAACCTCCTCCGTACCGGGGCGAACAAAATAAAAAAATATTCAAATCGTTTGAGCCGTTTTCGAGTTTTAGACGCCGCACAGTGTGATATTTTCGTAATCTAGAGGGACAAAATTAAATTTTCTTACTTGTCTACGCGGATCAAGCGCAGTTGGAAAAATATATTAATTTCTTTAGTGTTTCTTGAGTTATTAACTGCAATTGAGTCTTGGAATGCGAGTAAAGTGTTCACATGAAGCATAAACACAACCACACGCAAAGAAGACACACAGGCCCAAAGAGATAAAGCGCAAACGGTGACGGCCGCTAACGGCCGAGAGGGATATGAGGTTATATAAATCTCAGGAAGGAAAGTGTTAAGATATCTTTTAACATAGTTTAATTATAAATAATAACAATTCAATATGATCGATGTTCAATGCGCAATAAAATACAGTAAAACATAAAATTGGTAAGTAATAATTTGTAATCACAAAACACATTGAAAGGAAAAATAAGGAATATAATATTTTACAACATATAATATGAATTAGAGGATTATTTGGAATCACATTCAGATTCTTCGAAATCACTTTCTGATTCTTCGGAATCAGAAAAACCTGATAGGGTTCTGTCCTGATCCATTGGAACTCTCATCTCCAAGAGGTCACATACCTCCCTAATGATTTTGCCTCGTTTGGTTTTAGGAAGTGATCGTAGGCTTGCTATAAATAGGTCTGAATTCAACAGTAATCTATTCATTAAATATTTGTTCGTATCAACACTTGATATCTTCCTAATAAATTGTTCCCTAAATTTCCTGTTGTCCTTATTTCGGGCCTCTTGTGCCTCCTCGGAAAGTTGGCCTATTGGAAGAATACACGAATCTATAATGTCTTTGCCGTGAAATAGAATTTTATTCACGCTCACTGGCATTGCATACCATGAGTACTCTCTAATACATCATTCTCTAGTTTATTTTAGGTACTGGTAAAATGTTTCTCTGTTAACTGAAAATCCACTATTGAAGGAGTATGCACTCTAATATTATATATAATTATATCTGTAAATATATTTTCCTAAATTTGATACCCCTGCTATATGAAATTATGGCTGGATACATAAGGAACGAAGCGTCGTCCACCGCAGGCGACTATGGGCGACTTGATTCGAGCGTACACCGGCGACTGATCCCATGGAAATGGGATACGTCGCTCGTAGTCGCAGTGCATGACTTAGAATGATATATACGCACTGAGGAGTATTTCAAGAACAAAATACCATTCCAAATGTGTTATGAGTATTCAATTCTCTTCTCTTGAGGATATTATAGACAAATTCCTCAAATATTTAATTACTTTGATACAGAAATGCAATCAGTCGCTCGTAAGCAGAGGTGCGTAGTGCATGGCTAGGAAAGATATATGCTCACTGAAAATTTTAAACACTACAAAACATTATATAAATTGTATTTTAAGTATTAATATCTCTTATTTTGAGTGTTTAACTGACAAATTCCAGTCATTTCAAATATCTTCTGTATATAACAATCAAAATGTTATACCTTTGACACTAATTGAAATATGAATTCATTTGAACGGAAAAAGAAATATATTGAAACCTAAGGTTTACGAAACATTTTTAAGTAAACGAAGGACAATTATGAACATTAGTGGAGCATTAGAAAAATATATAAAGTATATTTTGAGGGCTACAAGTGAACGAACTTACATGAAAAGAACGAACTATTACATGAAAATCACACATATGTACGTACATCAGATTTTGTTAATCAGTAATTATGACTAAGATTTAGGACTTACAGGAATTACTAATTATAAGCCATTTTACAAGCAGACATAAATTATAATCGGAAGACGAGATAATAATCTTGTTTCTGAGAGACACTTTTCATAGGAGTACATGAAGGTAAACATTGAATTCTGATTTACGTGGCAAAAACTAATATTAATTTGTTGTTTAATTATTTTGCAACCCCCTGGAGTTAATGTTAGAAACAATTTCTGTATTTTTCCTGGGTGAGATAGGTAATTCACTGAAAAAATCAGCAACAACATCCCGTTGGCAGTTTTGCGTCGATACATAACTATTGCGTTCGCTTATCGCGGGAAAAGCTGTTGCGTATTTCACCTTGTAAATCACTACAATCGTCCCTCGCCACTTCGTGCGTCGACTTCCGTGGCTTTACTTAATAGTGGTTTTTCAAAGAATTGATTGAAATGTCGATCGAGGCAGTGAAACGTATACAGCGAACGTTCCCTCTTGTTTCATTTTTCCTAATACATTGGATAGAACGAGTGTTTGGTACGAATGGTGAGCGCTGGCTATACCGTGCCCATAGGCTCTAATTATATTAAAGGATAGCTATGAAAGTGAAAATTATATTTAGGAATATTTAGGCTGCATAAACGGTGGAAATTTAGTACTATATATTACGATATTCGCGAAAGTTCACTTCTATTTATTCTTCACTACCCGCGATAAACGAGGTCTGATAGTATTTTATCCCATCTCAAGAATTTTCTAGAGCAATTTCTGGCTAATCTCGAGTCTGCCGAAGCACATTTGATACAACCAGTTAGAATACAGTAGCCAAGCGGAATCAATATTAAGTCCTTACTGATGCTTTATCTATGAAGAACGAACCACGGAATTCATTTCAAGAACAAAGGTGAACACAAATAAATTTCCTTCGCTAAGCTAAAAAATGAAAATTATAAATTATTATTATATTTTACCTTGCTCTTAAAAGGTTCGGAATTTTTCCTCCACGTTTCTTTCCCTTCGCTGAAAGCTTGAGAGGCCCTTTCGTCTCCAATCCATCGCTTCCACTTCTTTCCAATCTCAGGTTAGGCGATGGAATACGTGATATGCAGTTGTTCAAGAAGATGTCGATTCCACAGTAAAAGAAGGAAGACTGAGGAGATCGCTACAAATGAATGAGTTGACGAAAGGGTAAAGAATTCCACGAAACCAATATGGGGCCAGGGAGAGACCAATGGTCACCGGAACCCCGCCGTGACGGGGCTCCCTTCCCTTCCGTCAGTTCCTTCGAGACTCGAGCGGAATACGCGGCGTTGCAATGCTGGTTTTTTTCATAATGCTATCTTTAAAAAACTCTCATGATCATAATACTCATTCAAATTCAAATCCAAAATATGCAACGTGTTTAAAAAAAAATCTCTATATCGTGTTTACCTTGAAATCTTATGTATTTTTATAATAACAAAAATATTTTCAAAATAAGCTGTAAAAAGAAGATTAAAAAAAAATTCCTTCCCATAAGAATACTTTCATGTTATTCCAATGTTCAAAACCGTTTTCGGATTGACAATCAGATCAACCATACTTGAGCTAGAGGAACCAAAAATTTCGCTCATTTTGGTGCTGCCACGTGGCGGATTCGCTTGGTACTATTCCAGGGAAGATTCGCCTTAAAAATCACGGAGTTAAAAATATTCCGGAAGGTAGTGAAGAGGTCATCACTGGAGGGCAAAATGATTTTTTCTCAAACAAATTTCTCGGTCAGTAAGGAATATTAGGGAAAGTGCACGGTCATCCTAGAAAACTTACTATATTAGCTGTAGGTTTCCTATGGCTCTTATACAGCAATGAAGAAAGGAATCGGTTCTACAATCTGCAATGAAAATAGTAAAATACTCAAATCTAGAGAAAAATTTCAGGTGAATCCGACGCAACCGCAGTCGCCACACACGCAATGGATTGCCAATGATTACCCAGTCTGAATAGTGGTATCGTCAATATCTTCTCTGATTTATGCTCTTGCCTGTAAATCAAGCGGTGTAATTCGCTAATTCCAGAAAAATTCGCAAAACTCTTTCATCCGAAATTTGCCTCGAGAAATTCGGTCGTGTTTTTTCAAGTTAAAATTTCCGAATCATGGAATTACTACTCCTTGTGATAAGAAAATAAATTGCCTCGCTATCTTAATATTGGTTTTGGTCAAAGACATTAATAATAGATTGTAACATTTAACTAGCGGTATGAAAGAAAATGCCGTTGCCACTCGCTTACGTGATCGGAAATGTTAAGAGAACGAAGTACTGGCATGACACGGGTCGTATTAATGTTCCGTAAATCGAATTTCAAATATTAATGTTCTCCGAAGCAAAATAGAGACCACGTCGTCAAAAGGAGTATTCGTGATTGGAAAGGGGTGGTTGCCGTGAAATAGTTGGGTATAGCAACACTAAATTTACGGGCAATCGCTCGGTGGCGCGAAGAAAATCCAATTAAATCATTATCACCAAGTGTCGATGGTGACATTTAAATAAGAGAGAAAAAAGAAATGAGACGAATTATAGTAGAGCCGCTGAGTCTTGATCTCTGCCCCGCCCATGAGGTATTTCTGGGGGATGAAGACAGTAGCCAATGGTAAGTCCGGATTTCGGGCGGGAAGCCTCAAAATCCGTACAGCGTTGCATTTACAGATGTCAGTTCATCCTCCGTGTTCTGCTTTGGTGCTCGTTTCGCTGCAATTCTCGCTTCCGTATATTGTTAAATTCTTCGTTTTAAAGTATAGGTCGGTCCTTAATTTTAAATTCCTTTTCTTTTTGGTTATCTTTATTGTTTATTTAAGTAATTGCGTCTTTATTGTGTGAAGTGATTTATTTTGTATTTTAAGTTTTCTTACCTTGATGTTTTATATTTTCTCACTTTTAGTAGATTTTTGTCATTCATTTAGACCTAGTATAAATTAATTTTTCTATAATACTTATATTTAGCTTCGATATTATTGTAGTTTTGCATTATTCATATTAGATTTAAATATTTGGTGGATAATTTAGATTCGATAACTTATATTAATAATTTCAATTTAAGAATAATTTTTCTATAGTAATTATATTTAGCTTCGATATTATTATAGTTTTGCTTTATTCATATTAGATTTAAATATTTGGTGGATAATTTAAATTCGGTAACTCATTACGTTGAAATGAGCGATAGGAAGAGCGAATCAAACGGTGAGGGAGAATCAAGGCGTAAACATGTACTTGGTACTCAAGCCCGAGAGATGGTTCTCAATCTAAGACGCTATTTTGAGGAGGAGAGAAACAATAATGCGCCTCTTTTGCCATTGGAGAAAGTACTTGAAAGGACTGCAGCAGCTTTGAAAATTAGCCGTGCCACAATTGTCCGGATAACAAGAGAGAAGAATGATGTAGGAAAGGAACCCCTTTCCACTCCTGGAAAGAAGAGGCCCAGGGAAAGGAGAGTTGCAGCGATGGACTCCTTTCAAGAAAGTGCGATTCGTCAGCATGTCCATCTATATTACGTTAGAAAGGAATATCCCACGATAAATAAGTTACTTACAACGTTGAAGGAAGCTGATTTGTTTTCTGGGGGAAGAACATCTTTAAGGATGGCGATGAATAACATCGGATTTTATTGGCAAACTTTCTCAGGTCGAAAAATTCTCCTAGAGAGACAGGACATCGCGTCATGGAGAGGAAGATTTTTGAGATCCATTGGAAAAACAGATGTAAAGAAAATCGTTTGGCTTGACGAAACATGGGTGAATGCTGGGCATTGTTTAAAGAAAAGTTGGACTGACTCCACTAAGAAAGGGGAAATGAAAACTCCAATAGGGAAAGGTGGGCGCATGATATTACTGCATGCGGGGACTGCAGCAGGTTTTATAAAAGATGCACTTCTGCTGTTTAGATCGCGGAAAACAGTGGATTACCACGAGGAGATGACTTCGGAAAAGTTTACGCAGTGGTTTCAGAATCAACTGATTCCCAACATTGAGAACAATTCCGTCATCGTGATGGACAATGCCTCCTACCATTCCATGCAAATTGATAGGGCCCCAACGCAAGGAAGTCGCAAAGAGGCAATTATAAAGTGGTTGGAAGAGAAAAATGTGGCGGTGGAAGAAAAGATGACGAAGGCGGAATTGTTGCAGATTGTGTCTTTACATAAGGATTCATCAAAAAGATATGTGATTGATGAGCTCGCAGAAAGATATGGCCATAAGGTGTTACGTTTGCCACCTTATCATTGCCATTTTAATCCCAGCGAGATGGTTTGGGCGCAGATTAAGGGCTACGTGGCAAGGAACAATAAAACATTTAATCTAGGGGATGTGGGAAAATTATTTCGCGAGGGCATAGAAGAGGTGACGTCTCAGAAATGGGCTAACGTAGTGAGGCACACAGAAAAGGAGCTGGTTGATGCTTGGAAGAAAGAAGGAGTACTCGATGAATGTATGGAGGAGATGATAATAAACGTGGGAAACAGTAGCAGCAGTGAAAGTGAAGGAGAGAACCAAGAAGAGGACAATGCTGAAGAATGCACGACGAACTTAAGAAGGTAAATGTAATTTCTTTTATTCTTTCCTATTAGCTCAATATATAAAGGCATTACCTCCAGTAAGGCCAAGGAATAATTCCCTTCGTACTATTTCAAGATTTACATACATTTGATTAAGCGAAAGCAATGATCTCTTTAACTATTGGACCATCAGTTTATTTGGGCTATGTGGAAACCTATTTTCAGTATTTCCATAAATCAATACATACTATTCAATCCTTTAATAGATAATATTAAGGTAAAATACAAATTGGAAAAACCGCCGGAATTGAAGGTCACCACACTGAACTTTTAAATGTGGAAAAATTAAGCTTTCGTAGTAACTGACAATCGCTCTTAAGTTTCTTTCTCTACTGGTTGGGGAATGTATTCCCGGAAAACATTAAGTTTGGATTTTCCACACCCTTTATCATCAAAATGCTGAGGAAAATTTTCTTAGAAGTAATTCAATGGACTACAGTGGGGGCGACGAACTTTAGGCTCACTGAATACAATAAGGACTTCCTTCTCAGTAGGGGGTATACGGGTATGCCAAACTACGCTTTCCATGAATTGGAGGTTACGCGACTTCCAGCTGAGGTACCTGAGCATCAAAGTTGCCAACTGGACCTCTTAGAAGAAAGAGAGATTTTTGCTTTCCCTAAAATTGGAATACAGTTGAATTTTCAGTTGCTTTCTTATTTATTTATATTATTTAAATAGAGCACGATTGAGACTCCTTACCTTAAAATCTCCTATTCCTTCCAACCTCATTAAATATAGCTGTACCTGATAGCCAATATCAGGTAGATGATGCTGATAGATAGTTTTTCAAGAGGATTTTACGAAGCGATTATTCACGTTTCGTGATATTACGCTATCTGTTATATTATGCTTACCATTTTCTTAATTAGATTTTTTCTTTCAGGCGACTGTATGAGGAAGGACCTTCAGCTGCAGTTGACAATGAATTAGGGGTCGCTTATTTATGAGCCTGTCATTTGAATTTTTAATTATTTGCATATCGATAATGTTTCAATAAGTTAAGTTATACGTTACTCGCTTCAAATTTCAAATAAATGTATAACAAAAACTGAAATTTCTACGTTATTTCTTTGTTCAACAGTCAACTACATGGACTATATTATAATTTGTGAAATATGTCCGTTGATTCACATAAGGTATTGTCTATGTCTATGTCTATGTAAGAACCCTGCAAGCCGCCTTTCGGCGTGTGGCAGGGGGTGCAAGCACCTTGACTCTATTTTCCTAAACGGTTGCTTTCGCGTATACTTCGCGGAAAAAATGAATTTTTGAAACGATTCGTTTTAGCATCTATTTCCCTAATCTTTCGGGCAGTATCAGCACGGCCCATATAACAGGGGGGTCGCATTATATCGGTTACATCATCTGAAAACGTAGTTTCTCTGAACTTATTTAATAAATTTATCCTTTGAATTTTTCTTCTATCTTCTAATGATTCCCATCCCGCGTCCTGTAACATCTGAGTGACACTCGCTGTTTTATCGTAGCAATTCTTTACAAATCGTATTGCCTTTCGTTGTACTTTTTCTAAATCCCGAATATGACATTTCTCGGCGGGGTCCCATACACTACATGCATACTCAAGGTGAGGCCTAACTAACGCTAAGTAGCATCGCTCGCGAACCTTTTCTTCGCTCCTACCGACTATTCTTTTAACGAAGCCGAGTTTCTTAAGTGCTTTTCCACATATATTTCGGATGTGGGCACTCCATGATAGATTATTCGTGAGAGTTACTCCAAGATACTTTACCGATTCTACTGACAATAGGTTTATCCCTCGGAGACTATAAGAATAATCATTTATTATAGATTTACTTTCGAAGAAGTTAACTACCGCTATTAACTACTACTAACTATTGGAGTTACTAAAAAATATATTTTCAGCAATAAAGCATAGCCAACTTGTAAATATTCATCTAATTTGAATTATTCGAGGAAATATACAAAATACTACCCAACCAAAGAGGTTTCTACGCGTTCCACCCGAGGATGGGGCTTAGCGCGCAGTTGAAGTAAACTACCATAACTCAGGCATCGATTAAGATATTGGGATGAAACTTTCATTAAAAATATATTTCATACTTACATAACATATTTATGTAAATATTATGGAGATTATTTAAATAGAACGTAATTTAGCTGGAGACTACTTTTTTCACTACGTCGACTACATAATTTCTGGTCTTCTATGATAAAACATTTATTATCTCTTCAACAAACCAACGTATGTTAAAATAATAAATTACGTTTGAAAGCTATAAAAACGAAAAATATATTTTAATTTTTTCAACTTCGTTAGATGAACCGTTTCTCTAAAATGGCTTTA
Organism: Sympetrum striolatum; assembly: GCA_947579665.1. Taxonomy (NCBI): domain Eukaryota; kingdom Metazoa; phylum Arthropoda; class Insecta; order Odonata; family Libellulidae; genus Sympetrum; species Sympetrum striolatum. The sequence goes on from CANPUZ010000026.1 coordinate 368,303, forward strand.
GGAATGAAACTAAAAAATAAGCCGCATATTTCAGAAAATTCGAATAAAGTATTTTTTGAGGATTAACTATTAGCACTACAACAGAAAAATTCTGGGAAGATATTCTCCTTTTATTGACATATTTTTTATTTTAGTCAATGTTCGATTATCTGAAAAAGTCAAATTTGGCAACACCGCTTCCCCCTACCACTAGCACCGAAAAAGTACCGCAGAGCTCAAGACTCAACGGCTCTACTATACCAATATCTATTTAAAGAAATTCGCGAAGAGGATTCGTTGCGCGAAAACCTTCTTCAACTTTTTCTTCCCTTACCTCTCCCTCCTCCTATCGTCCCTCCTTCCCCAACTGCTGGAATATAAACTCAGAAAGTTTGCCGTTGATCCCCGAAGGCCGCTTTGAGTTCCTCTATCTCCTTCGTAAAGGGACGGATCTTCAGCAGTTGAAACTACGCGTTCTAAAACTGGCAGCTTCTCGGCTTAATTTTAGCTATCTTCTAGCTGTACTTCAAGAGAAACTACAAATTGACTCCTCCTAAGAGCGAGGATTGACATTTTGGAGAAGTTCGCCATGAAAAGTTTCAAAGTGAGTAAACTATTAAGGCCAAATAAATTTGAATTCTTCCGTTAATCCTATCATTACTCAGCCGATCAATGGTACTCGTATCAGACTTTTTTCAAGACAGCCTACTTTTTGGAATGCTCGGCTTTCATTTCTATTTCAAATAAAATTATTTTACTCATTTTTATGAAATCTAAGTCTCATCACAACTATGTGAATTGATTTAAACTTTTCACTTGCTACCTACTTCGCAAATCACATGTCAGGCTAACTCAAGCAGCAAGCAGATACATATATACTATAATTTTGTGTGCTGGTGTACAACCTAAGATATATTAAAAGATATATTTTGCAAGAATCCGTAAGACTGCATAGCATTAGCATGGCTCTTGGTGAGAAGAGGTTGATATTTCTAGCGTTGCTGTTTTAAGGTACAAATGTAAACTCAATATTTGTTTTTGGATTAACAATTACTTCAACGGTAAAGATAATTTTGTTATTGTTGTAATAATAATGTATCGAGTGGACGTTGGACGAAAGGCTGTATTTTTCGTACCCGATATTCTATTAAAATAACATGATAAAAAAACTTTTGCAAGAAAATTTAGATAATGCTGAAATTCACTTTCCGCATTTTTCGGGACTATATTAAATGAATGGAACTTGTGTTTGCTTTGTAAACCTGGGAGTCGTTATCATTGGAAATTAATTTTTCTTGAAGGATTTGCGGCTGCTGGAACAGTTGCCAACGCAAATCAACCCTGCATTTGCCCTATAAACAAGTGATGTGTTTGGGCTTTCTACATCTTCGTTAAAGTACAATTTAAGTTTGTAGTCTGAATTTGATACAAATGTGATAATTGATCTTTAAAGTGTACACGGATTGCTGAAAATATACATCTGTCAGTTGTTGATAAGTAGTCTTGCATTCTCTATGAAATAATAAAGTAGAATCTGCGGAAAAACTACTGTCCTTAACGTCTATAGAGTAGCTTTTCAAAGATATATTCTCTCGAACAGTATAAGTTTTAATATTTCATTTAAGAGATTCTTTGAAACACCTTGAATTTCTTAGCTTGTTAACTGAATCGATACTGCAATTATTATTATTATTATTATTTTTAAAGAGTTTGCATTAAATTTTCAAAACTTTATATCTTTGTAACTAATACAATTTTTTCAATATTTTAGAGGTTTATAAGTAGCTTCTTTTAAAGGATGTGTTGGTGACACCCTGCTGGTTGCAGTAAGGAGATGATTTCAGGTTATGAAGATGTGTTCTAGCAGTTGGGAAGAAAGTCTGTAGGTTTGATTTTAAATGAATCATTATTGGTCCGTCTTTTGTTTTATTGTATTACTCCATGCATAACTTAAGAGATTTTATGTAATGAAAACTATATTCTTTCTGAAATTAAATATGAATTCTATTAATAAAACTTTGGTGTCGTTCTTTGAGACTGCATTATTGAATCCTGCTCTCAACCCTGTTTTGCGTTTTGATAGATCAAGTTAGGATTAATTGTAGACTTCTGAAAATATTCAATCTGAATTAAGTTATCTGTGTGCCGCAGAGTAGTTTATCTGCTAATTCACTTTGCAAGAAATCTTATTTTCCTAATGATATAATTCTGTGATCATACTTACGCTTCATGTTTCTTGCCCATGGCAGATTGTTGTAAATTTATAAATAGATGGAAATACATATTGCTTTGCAAAAATCACCATTTTAAAACATTAAAATATACTGTTAACTATAGTTTAGGTTAGTCTAGCTTTTTCAGAATTAAAGTGACCAACTGGAATTGTAGGGAAACTAGCACAATTTGGGTACCTTAAGAAATTGTATAATAGATATTATCTTTTGTCCTCATCATCATAAATTTAGTATGTGGCGTACTCATATCATTTTATTGTAAGTAAAATGATTGCCGATGTTGAAGTGGTGAGTTGACAATCATACAGTCTATTGGTTATTCTATGCATCATGATAAATTTTATATACTACTTACAGATTTATATTATATATCTGAGTCTGATTACAATCTTAAATCATAAGAGTTAATCTTAATCAACAGGTAAGTGTAATGAATAAACATTTTGCTTCACTCAACAAAATAAAACAGCCTTAATGATTATTTCATAAGGTTCCCAATTTGAAATCTCTGGCCGATACATTTTGCTTCTTTCTCAGTTATGTAATATTTGACAACAGTATTGGTTATACGATGGAATAGGACACATATATTGACCATTTTGCTAATTGGCTCCATAAATATCTGGTAACTCATTACTTTACTCCATCTGATGATTTATTCCCTATAAGTATTTCACTTCTTCTCTTATTCGATGTTTTAAAAGATAAATTCCTTCTCCTTTTCTCCTTGCATTCCAGTTCTTACTTTCTCAAGGCTTTCTCTTGCCTTACTGCTGATACTTGTGGGGTTTGTGTTCAATAAAATGATTGCCCATCTTTTATTAAAATCTGTAAACTTTCAATAGGAATTTATTTAGGAAAATGTTAGATGATTTCTAAAATAGGTTATGCTCTTGAAATACATAAAAAATAATCATACAAAGAATTCAATAGTTTTCAAAACTTCATCTTTTAAATTGAGCATCAGAGAATTTAAAATATATTAAATGATTTAGAAAAATGAACCCCTCAGTTATGTCTTAATGAACAATGGGTCACAACAAATCAAATTCTTACTAGAATGAAGATTTACAAAGTTGCTAATAATATTGCTAAAGAGAAAACTCCTCTAGAGGTGGATCATGAATGATATTAAAAGAAAGTAAGTCATTGGATAATGATTATATGATGTTTTATAGATTTTATAATCAATAAGTGGATTCATTTTTAAAAGGCTTGAGGCTTTACATCTATCAACAAAATGTAAGAAAAGAGTAGTCATACTCTGTAACATAACTTGAGCATAGAGAATGAATTGAAGTTTGTTGACCTGAAATGAATAATGGCTTCTTGGCAATGTTAAATGTTTTCATAAAAATTATTACTTATTCATCAGGAAATTATTAGACATCATTGATCATGTATTTCCCTGGGCTCAAAATAAAACTAAATCAAATATTTTCATATAAATTGGATTACACCTGGTATAATTGCATTCAGAGAAACAAAGAGACTTTTACCAATGTATGAAAACTCTGAAAATGTCCTTCCGATTAACCATTATAAGAAATACAAGAAAACACCAAGTAAAGCAATTAAAAAATCAAAACAGATGGCTAAAGATAAAAACATTCAATATTCTAATAATTAAAGCTATATATGATGATGATAATTTGATGGCTGTAAAAGATCAGAAAGGCCATATGGAAAATAAAGTTAAACAAGTGAAAGCGATCTTATTAAATGGAAGTAACATAGATGATTCAAAAATATTAGTGGAGTATTTCAGCAGCTCCTTTACAAATATTGCCAAAGAAGTACATTTCATTCCTTCAATGAAACATGCTATACTTAATGTCAATTCATGACAAGGAGTTGTGACAAAAGCCGAGGTTTCAAAATTAATTTCCAGACTAAATAACAGAAGATAATGTTGACGGAATAAATCAAAGATGTTAAAGATTACCTGAACAATCCATTGTCTATATTAGTTAATTAGTCATTACAAGATGGATTTTTTTTCCAAAAATGCTCAAATATGCTGTTCTAAAACCTTCATACAAAGGTGGACCAACCAATATATATACTAAAATATGACCACTTCATATCTCTGATATCAATTATCCCTATTTGAACTAGCAGCTCATAAGCACTATATTTGAAACTAAAATGAATGATTATTATAAAAATAGGTAAAAACCTCTTTTTCAAATACTTTAATTAATAAAGAATGATTCCAGATGGTAGCATATTTGTGTTCTTTGTGCCATGCACAAGTCCACCAACTGTTAATACCTAATTGATAGGAAGTCAGATGTTTGCTTCTCCATACCTGTTGTTTCCACAACTGAGAGTAATTATAAGGTATTTAATAATTAAAAATATGTTTAATGTACGTAATCAGGACAAAGGCAATGTTTTTTATGTGAAGATCAGCACAAATATAAGATTGTCATTCAGCTTATTTTGAATAGTATCGCAGAAAGTTGTTTTCAGGAGATGAGACTTTTTTAAATAAATGCCATAAAATACCTAAACAAGATGTTTTAAACGGAGTAAAAAATGAATATAATTCATCACAGGTAATATTGTTTAAATAATAAATCTAATATAGAGTTGTAATAATGTAAGACAGCATGAATTTCAGACCTACTTTAAAAAAGTGTATTATGCACCAATAAATATGGTAATTACAATTTAAAATCTGAATTTTTAAAATTTCTCGTTTACTTTTTCTTAAATAAGTATTAAGCAATGATAAGATCGTCTTTGGTTCTACTAAGCATCTTCATTTATATCTAATTTACTAACTGTTGAATTTCCCCATACTTTTCGATCTTTCTTCACTTAAATGGGAAATATATTTTAAAACAGTCTGGGCTGTAGATATTATTTTAATTTCATCAATTAGTAATGAATTGAAAATTGTTACACTGCTTGATCAACTACAGCTATTCTATTTTTTCCTACTCTCGTTAATTAGCCGCATTTATTCATAAACATCATCACACAGCATTAGTCCCAAGGACGAATAAACTTGAAAAAAATCCAACGGAAATCAAACCCAGGTCTCCCAATTGTCATTCAGGTGCTCTGACCATTGAGGTATCCTGCCAAAGCATTTCCTCAAGCTATTTGGGAGACTTTGTGAGCATGCCTTCATACAGACATCATCCATATGACGGCATAATTTGCGGTCATGACTTCATTCCTGATTTTCCCTACTACTCAAAATATCACATACAACAGAATGAAGAGGAAAGTCCCATAGTGCGTGGAAAAGATTGGAATATATTCATTAGCCAATCAGCCCATTGGCAATCAACACCCTTTTCTATGTGCAGTCCTTAGAGGGTCGATTCTTCCCAACCCAAAATCCACTTCTGAACAGTAGCCATAATATTTCAACCATACTAATTAAATATAAATTTATAATTTAGCCTAGTAGCATTATTTTTATTTCTAATTCACTATATTTCTTGATTTTAGCAGTGTTATTACTTTCTGACTCTCAATTTTATGTATTATTTTACCTTGTAGTTTTTGTTCTGATAATTTCAACCTGTGAAGTTATATTGCTTCTCCTGCCAGACCTAACCTAGTAATATTGTCAAAAGTTCTTTGACAACTAAGTCATTTTACACATGAATCAAACCCTAGACCACTTTCAAAAAAGCTGAATGTGCTGCCCATATGGCTATCCAGGAGCCCCCATATCTTAGCTTCAACTATCTGTAAGTCATTACCGTATTTGACAGCATATAAGATGCACCTTTTTTCCTAAATGATGTCTCAAAAATTTCCCTGCGTCTTATATGTGAAGGTTCAACCTCCACAGGTTTACTTTCAATACTGATTGCTATTTTTAGCCCAGGTGGTCTATATTCCCTTTTTTATAATTGCATTCAATGATTGTGTTAATATTTGGCTTTTACGAAACGTGACAACTAAAAGAAACTACATTTTAAGTTATTGTGGAACCGCACTTTCGCACAGACTATGAAAACTTTTTTACTTTCTCCATATAAGAAGTATAGAGAAAGTATTGTTTTCATGAAAAAATTCGATTTCGAGATTTTAACGGAAATACATGTTTTGGGGTCCCTAGAACACGTTTTGACCATTTTCATAATGATGTCTGTGTGTATGTGTGTGTGTGTGTGTGTGTGTGTGTGTGTGTGTGTGTGTGTGATAGTGGGCGCTCTAACATGAAAACTATTAGTCGTATCAATACCAAACTTCATATATAGTACTGTGGTGTGTGCTGTCAGAGTTGATTAGTTTTTGGAGTAAATCGGTCAACCGGAAATCGAGCTTCATTCATTAAAGCTCATTTCCGGTTTTCAAAGTATCGCCATAAATATGATATATACGTATATTGTATTACTTATAAAAGTTTTAGATAATGTAATTTACTATAACTTTTGTATTTAACATATTTTTGTATCACCGGTTGATTAGGAGTTATTCGTGAAATACTGATAAACCAGAAGAAGATGATTATGTACTTTGTGGGCGCTCTTACATGAAAACTATTTGTCGGATGAACACCAAATTTCATATATAGTACTTTTATTACAGTCGTTAGTGTTGATTAGTTTTTGGAGTAAATCAGTAAACCAGAAGTCGAGCTTCATTCTTCAAAGCTCATTTCTGGTTATCAAAATATCTCCATAAATATGATATTTAGGTATTTACTATTATTTATAAATGTTTTAGAAAATGAAAATTACTATAACTTTTGTAAGAAACATATTTTTGTATCACTGATTGTTTAGGAGTTATTCATGAAATACTGATAAACCGGAAGTTGCTGAATATTTACTTTGTGGGTGCTCTGGGCTCTATGGGCGAAAGGCCAAATTCATCGTTTTTTATCGAACATGAACCGAAAAACATTATTTATTATGTTTGTGACATAAAAGATAATAATATATTAATAAATCACTCATCTTCCAAGTTTAGATGGAATATAGAGTTCTAAATTACTGTCGTAGATAAATATTTACATCTTATGCATGGAGAAAGTCATGTGCTGGCCACATCAGATTTTTTTCCTTGTGAGTGGCCACCTTAATGAGGGTGCATCTTATATGCCCTCATATAGGGTCTGTTCTTCCTTTGAACAAAATGCATATTTTTTGGTAGTAACTCTATAGAAGGTGATATACTCAGTGTTGTTACAGTTGGACTGAGGATTTTTAATGATCTAATTAACAGAATCCAAATAACTGTAATTATATTCACCTGGGGAAATATCTGTGAGCTTGGAAAGTATAAATTGACATTTTTCCTTTGAATATGGAGGAGACATATCAATTTAAATCTTCTGAACTTTCTGATATTACCCCACATTAATTTAAATATGTAACACATATCATCAATGTTTTATGACTGATGACCTGATTGTTACATGACATGGCATTGATAAGTCCTGTTATGACTAATAGATATGAAGCATAACATTGTAAATATTGTAAATCAGTTAAACATTCACCAAAGTTAAACACAACATACAATATACTTAAGCAAACATCCATTTTGAAAAACCTATATTGAACAACTCTTGCTAATGCCTTCTTAAATAAAAAATTCTCACATAATGTGGTATAAATTCTACAGGGTAACTATCACAAAGAATTGCATATCAAAGTATGCTCAAGATCACACTCTGGTGCTGCTCCTAGATTTAACTACTCACTTAACTCACCTCTGTTCTGTTGAATCATATATTCATCATCACTGGAATACAGACCAATTCAAAACTGATCCAAACAACATAGAGACAGTGAGAGTTCCATAATCAACTGATGTTTATGCAGAGTACATAATAAAACTAAGACATAGCAATTCAGTTGGCATTGACTGCTTCTTAGTTATTCACAGTTCACTTCTAATTGTTAAGATTGGTACAAACCATGAACACAGTCCACATTAAAATTGCCAGTAAATTCTTTGTTTCTTAGTTAGGATGCAATCAATGAGGGAAACAGTTTAACCATTGAGGGAAGCTATTAGTTTGATAATGCTGAATTCTTGGGAAAAAGGTATATTCATCAGCCTGTGTATTAAAATTTGTGGTTATTACATGTTTTATCTATAGTATGGTTAGTGTACTTTTGTATGCAAAAGAGAGAAATCAAAAGTATTGTCTTTACTTAACCCTTTCAGAGCATCAAGGGAAAATGTTTTGATTCCGCTTGAGATGTCAAATATCCATGAAAAAATCAAATTCTGAAATTTGATAATTTTTTTAAATTTCTATTTCTTTATATGATAGTCATGCATCTATTTTCAGCATTTTTGGCTCATGATGTACTTTTTATTGCAATTAATTGATTGTATGTTTTCGTTTTGGATTGCAACCATTCACTTAAAATATAAAAAAGGAATATTTCATTTAAAACTTGACTTATCATTACAAATTGGCTCTTTAAAATCTTTAAATTCTTAGGAATCTCTTTTCTTATACTCTCCCTGCTAGATTATTCATAATTGCATTCTTATTGATATTTTGGCTCTGCCCTTTGAGTGTATGCAGCCCACTTCCCCATTTCTAGTACGAGAAATCTGATGGAGCATGGACTTAATTGAAGCAAAATGAGTCACCATGGGGTCAATTTACTGTGAAAAACTTCTCAAAGCAACTGTAATCCATATTTATCCATTGCAGCTGCATTTCTTAGAAAATCGGTCCTTTATTTATATCATTACAATAATGCTATAACATTTTCACCCCTTAAATTATTGCTAAGCATAATTTTTAAGCAAAATCCCTTTAAAAGGACAGAAAAATAAATTACTAAGTATACATATTTATTATGGCTTTCCACAAAGTCACACCTGAGCATATTGATTGAAAGACAGAAAAATTTTGTCCTAGAACAATGAAAGTATTTCCAGCGAGATTGTCAAATGTTTTTTAAAGGCCGTGGACGATAGTTGACTACCACACTAAAGAGGAAAGAAAAATTTGTCGATTATAGTCGACAAATGCACTTCAAGGGTTCAAAATTTAAGATTTTTTGAGATTCCATTCCACAGGTGAATCTAATGTTAGGGTAAAGTGTGTTTAAGTTTGCCAAGAATGCCCAAATGCCTGAGGAACCATTCCAGATATAGAACACATCATCCACATAGTATTTTAGGCATATTGTAACATATTTTGGCTAACAATTTTTATAAGAAATAAATAAAGATTTTCAACAAAGTTAATGAATATTTCAGATAGCAGAGGGGAAATAGGAAATCCCATAGCAAGACCATCTGGTTGTACATTGACACAATCATTAAAACTGAAAATTGTTTGAGAAATACATAAGTCATCAAGGTTAATAATTCCTGAATGATCACACAGGCCATATTTTTAAGAAGTAACATATCTTTGATGATTAGAAGAACTTAACTTTTAAGCATACTGGGGAACAGGTTGTCAATGTTGAAGAACACATGCTTTGAATTGGGTAGGAGTTTAAACTTTTTAGTGTATAATCAAAAACTATATTGATTTATTAACTTTTTTGCAATTTATTAAAAACTCAAATACAAAGCAAATTTTTGTTTTCAAGTACAAAAATGTGAAGTTCAAAATTTTAATTAACAGAAGAAAGAATTTTTATATATTTATATTTGTGGAGTAACATTTACGTCTCATGGATTAGCAGTAAAATCATTGTTTTGCAGAACTCTATTCTTGAAAGTCTCATTAACTTCTAATTTTCATTTTTCAATTATATTTTTTGTAACCATACAAATAAAAATTATTTCAAATCTAACATATGTTTACTTAACACAATTTATTCGTTATGTTATTAAATTAAGCCTATTTTTGGAATAAGAGAAATTTAACCGAAAAAGAAAGATTTATTTTCAAAAGGAAAAATTACAAAATGTTATAAAAAATGATCAAACAGTAAATTTGAAAAAGTAATTCAAATTTAATCTTTATTACATCATCTCTTCATATTGATAATCGATGAAAATTTCAGAATGCTATAAAGCAGAGGATCACCAATTTGGAATTTTTGGAACTGAGTCTATTAAGGGGTAAAGATACTTCCAGTTCTTGGATAACATTCTCATAGGTGCACTGCAACCAGTAAAAAATATGCTGAGCAACCTCAATCTAATGAAACCATCTTTTGACATCACAAATAGAATAGAAATTGTTGATTCTTTAACCACCTTTACAATTCCTTTCACCGTTGTGTGTGCAAAGTAATTTTAAAATTCTATGTATTACTAGTTCCTGTTTTGGTAATAACTCTAGCTCTTTTTTGCTTAAGTTAGTTTGGAGAGGTGGCTCTGATGTAGACTGACAATCTATATGATTTATGTAGTCTTCTGCTTGAAAAATAATTTGTGGTGGTTTGGAAACACTCATTGCTCTTAACGCTGTTTGTAAACCTTCTTTTATTCTTTTGATAGCCAGACACCTAATATGTTTATTTGAATCAAATAATGATCCCAAAAGGAGATATTCTGGGTGTACCATGAAAGCATTTCTAAGTACATACATGATGCAAAGGTACAGCCAGGGTTTGTCTATGAAGGTGGTTCTCGACTGTAGAGAGAAAGAACATGAATGTTTCAGCCTTTGATAGGTCCTGCGCACTATATGCTACAACATTCCTTCAAAATAATAACTGTTTTGAAAACAAGCAGATTTTAAGGCTTATGTGGCAAAATTATTAAACTTATCAAGATTTTAGTTTTCATTAGTGAATAATTGAAAACTTATTCGTGATATTTGGAAACCCAAATTTTATCCCAAAATGGCTACCATTCTATGAAATTAATGTTGTTTTCAAACTGATTTTTACATGACTTAGGCATATTTGTGATAAAAAATATGGACTGCAATAAGTCACAAAGATAATAAATAGATGCTTAAATTTACTAGAGAACCAGGAAAAAATTATCTCATTGAGTTGACATTAATTAAGCCAATGAAATACACAATTACTAATACACCAACTTCAAAGAAAGATCCCTAGAATAATCATTTTTCCAGCAATGGAATTCCACTAAGTGACGGCTGCTACCATTGAGATTATTTGCCTTTTGCCCAGCACGATTCTAAAAAGTTCATTGGAAAAATATAATCACTGACAAGCAAGAAAAAATATTTGCATTTATCAAACAAGATGTGTTAATGTCAAAATTAATGTTCAATGTTGGTGATAATAGTCAATACGATAACTTATATATTGGGGCCATGAGCAGTTACTTCCTTAATTTAACTAGATTAAAACTACATGGTTCTCAAATAGGAACTTCTTCATCATCCACATTTCTATAAATAATGTTAACTTTGGCTTTCTGGTCACAAATTCCAGGTTAAATTAAAGGGAAGGTTGTTACAATCCACTAATTCCTTTTTTTTTTCTTAATCACCTCAACCTCCTCTCAATAATTACACAAAAGACGCTTAACTTTGTAGCCCATGCCTTGCAAGTAATATCACAAGAGATTAAATAATTTAATATTTGTAATACTCTTAGATCTTTTGGACAACAAATCAAAATCCAATTATAAGGACATGAATGCTGCCTACTTAATAAAATAGGTGAAATACAATTGGAGGAAGTTGGCCTTATGGCAACTTTTTCTTCTGAATTGGGGTACTATTCCCCCACATATTGCTGGAAAATGATTGAATTTATTTGTCTGCTATGAATCCGATATCAAATGCCATCAAACACAATATTATGCATTTTATACAAACCAAGTTTACATCACCTTACATACAATCCCACGTAATTCATATGAATAACTAGCGTAATGGAACAACCCCATGGTTGGTTCTGTAAATAAATATTTAATGTAGGAAAACTTAATTTCTTGAGTAATCAGATATTAATCAGAAGGTATGATTTACATCATTTTAACCAAAATTACCTTATTAAATCTATGTAATCTAGAATGCAACCCTTTGAGCTACTACTATAATACGAATTAAAGACAGGATAAAGCTAATTGCATCAGTCTGATTGAGAATCAGATTGATGCAATTCAATGAGATTCTATCAAAATGAGATACCTAAGCTTAATAATAATTTCAATTATAGAATTAGAGAATCTATTTATTACTGATTAATAATAGCAGAATTTCTGCAATATTTCCCACAATGTTTTAAGTTAAATGAATGAATAACATATAATTATTATTATATCTAACTGAAAAATGTAGATTTGTCCGCCTGCATTCAGATACTTTAAGACTTTATTCTTACAGGGTTGAAATACAAATGCTTGGGTAGAGTAATGCAGAAAGTGTGAGGCAAATCTAATCGAGTTTATAGCTGAAACCATTGCTTTAGCCAAGGCTATAATTTTACAAAATTCTCATAATATATTCCTTTAAAGAATTCTAATATACTAAGAGGAATATTTGGACATAATATAATACCTTCTGACTTAGAATTTCACCAATCCCATTCTCCATCTATAGAAATAGTAATTTTAAAATGAATTTCAAATTAAAGGAAATGATATTTAATATTACAGTAGATAATAATCTGAATCCATGTATGTGAAAAACCAGGTAAATGTAAAGAATGATTCAAGGAAGTTCCACTTAATGAATTAAATGGACAGGAATTGACTCTAAAAGAATCCAAAATAGCATGATATAAGTGAAGCTATGGAATAGTAAAATATATAGAAAGAAATATTTTAAGGAAGAAGAAAAATATATTCTTGGAAAGCATAATGGCAGTTTCTGTCTCCCAGAAATATTTAGTGCTATTGAATGCAAGACATAACTTCCTTTTTTTAATGCTTTTTAATGTGAAAAAAGGAAGTTATGTTATCACACCCTGTACTTTGTTTTTCTATCCTGTCAATGAATACATTTTAATGGAAATTAAAATTTGTCAAGCTGAATGACAAAGATACTTTGAGTATGGCAATCTTTAAATTGATTTCCAAAATAGAAGGAAATTAGACTGAATTTCCATATTTACCTTCCATATTAAAAATTTCAGTAACTATACATTGAAATAATTTAAATCTCTTACGACCTACCACCACCTAAGGTTCAGCAAAAACCGAGAGTCCTTCACCAAGTTAGTTCTTTTACACAACATGAAAAATACATGAAATAATAAATAAAACACTTAATGGCATTCACCTAACCATACATTATGAGTACACTCCATGTACACAATAATTTAGCAAGTGCACCAAAAGTAAATGTGAAAATCCTATTGTTTCACTGACACTTTGCAGCAAAAAAATCAAAATGCAATATATTCAATGCTACTGATTCAACTTCAGAAGAATAATGGAAAATACATGGTGCCTCTATTTGATGACTTCATTATGACCAGCCAACTCTTAATTTGGGGTTGACAGAAAGGATATAAATTAGTAATCATGGAAATATAAGTCATATCTAAATTAACTAATGCCAGAATCCAAAAGATGGATTAATTCTAAGACTATCAAATTCTCATTTCCTAATTTTTAGATTTGAACAAAAGCTCTAGATTATAACTCTATTCCTATTTTTCGTGTATTAAAAATTATGGTATCCTATCAAAATTATGTATACTGGTAATGCACCTCTTCATAACTAGGTTAACACAACCAAAATTTTTCAAAGCAATACCTCTATTAAATTTTAACAAATCTCAGTAACCTTTCAAACTGACTCTCACAAATGATGAGGAGGGGAGACTGGATGCATTCTAAGTTAAAGATTTACAAAAGTATGGAGTAGGGATAAAAATTTGATGTTTGAACTTGAAATAGCACAGTATAATTCATTTCATCATAAAAATGCTAAAAAAGAAGGTTTGACAAAAATGTCTCCAGATATAGGTATGGAATCTTTGAAAAATCGAGTGAAGAATAACGGCTGTGATGCCTTGATAAATTCAGGGCAGTGGTAATGGGGGGGTTTAAGGAAATGAAAAAAATGCCTAACTTACAGTGGCTAGCATATTCATGCCTGTTACTTTTTATTATGTGCAGAATTTCAAAGTTCTACAACTCTCGGTTTACGAGTCTTTAGCAAACATACCCATACTATATTTTATATGTTTGATTTAAGGGTATGTAAGATACAAGGTTTTTATTCTCTCCCTCGATTATGAGTAAAATATAAACTTTTACCTTCATTTGGTCATGAGGATCCGGTTGAATCTCTGCGGGAGATAAAAATGTTCAAAATAAAATCTATACTCACGTCCACTCTCAATTTAATTAACCACTTTATTTTTTCAAAAATCATATTTTAAATAACTGCCGTATCCAAAGGTAATGGTTCAAATTCAAATGCTCTAATATGATATGAAGAAAATAGCCGAAAAACGACTTCAGCAGTGCTCATATGTATCAAAATAAAACTTATTTTCATTATAATTCAATTTCATTTTAATAAACAAACAGTGGTATTTAAGAATCTTAATTTAAATAACATTGCTTTCCAAGGGCAATGGTTTAAATCAAAATGTCCTAATTTAATATCAAGAAATAGCTGAAAAATGACTTCAGCAGCGCTCAAAATACCGAAATAAAATCTTTTTCATTATAATCCAATTTCATTTTAAACAAAAATAATAGTGGAATATAAAAATTCTTATTTTAAATAATATTTCTTTCCAGAATCAATGGTTTAAATTAAAACGTGTGGATATAAAATTAAGAGAATAACAGTTTGACTTCATCATAGCCACATTTATTTTACTAACTATTATGCTGAAATTAAAATTTGGTAGCTTGATGTCGTTTTTTTTGATGTTACACAATAGCTAAGATATTTTAAGTTCGGGTTTCCACCAGAAAAGACTTTCCAAGTTTTAAAGGCATTCTTTAGCATGAGCCGTCATGTGATTAGGTGTTATTTACATATCGTATCAGCCAAAGAATTATATTATTCAAGGTTCTCATTTTTTATAACGTTCTAATTCCATAAAAAGTATCTAAGCGGAATGAGTAACTTTTCGCACTTCCGCTTTAGAAAACATCCTGCCATTTTAGTTGCTCAGATAAATTTACAGTCCGGTGGTTAATAGTAAATGTGGTAATAGTTTCAGCTAAGTCTCTGTTAAGATGAACTGAAGGTACAATAATTTTCATCAAAAATTAGGGATAG
This sequence comes from Sympetrum striolatum, assembly GCA_947579665.1. Classification (NCBI taxonomy): domain Eukaryota; kingdom Metazoa; phylum Arthropoda; class Insecta; order Odonata; family Libellulidae; genus Sympetrum; species Sympetrum striolatum. The sequence continues at coordinate 383,597 of CANPUZ010000026.1, forward strand.
GTGAGAAATATGGTTAATCAACAGCTACAGTAAAAGATTAAAAAGCAACTCGTTAAAAAAAATCCGGCGTGGAATTTATTACCTAGCGAAGAAGCGCTTGATAGTTATTTTCAATTTTCTACCTCATTAGATTTCCTTAAATAATGCCTTTAAATAATAAATCACAGTACTCGTTAGACAAATTTATTTTGAGCAAATATTACAACATGTCAGATGAGCACTGAATACGTAAAAACAAATTTGCAAAGTAGAGGCTCATCCTCACTATATACTCCGTTTTCGCTCACAAAAGCAGCACCCCTTATCACATGTACACTTTTTCACCTCGTCTCGAATTTTCCAAACGGAAATCACAAACTGTAAGTAACATTGCAACTAAAACAATCGCTGCTGCCTGTACAATACAAATCACTGAACATATATAATCACCATTTGCATAATATTTAAGCATGAGGAGGGAAAGTCACGGACGAAATACGCGCATAATACGATAAGAATGTCATGCAATTCACTTTGGAGCGGAAGTTTACTCCACTTTTTAAGACTCGTCGTTTGATTAAATGAGGTGTACTGTTCTGTGACGACTTAAACAAAGACAGAAAAAGACTGACATTTTAGAAATAAACACTTTGCTCACAAATCCTTCGTAAAGCTCCTCTTTCTTTAGCACGACACTCGAAGTAGCACTTCCTACACCGACTAAAATCCTCGTATGTTCAGCAAGTAAAACTGGGTGTACAATTTCTTAGTGATAGAGCACGAAACACGGATTCTCACTATGCCAATGTTGATATGACTGCTGACAAATTAAGATCCGTTTTCGATGTGAACCACTCGGTAACACGAGAGAAACTAAAATTGGAATCCAAAAACATGACTAAATGACAAGGCATTTTTATATTTCTTGTTGACGAAATACTCCTTTCACGTCCCATCTTATCTGATTAACGTAGAATATAATGCCCAGAAAGAATTAAGGTTGAGAAAGTCTAATCGCGCAAAGGAAATGTTTCAGCGGTTGTCAGGCTGCTCTAACTATGCAAGGGGACTGGCGTCTCATCCCTTGACGAGTCAAAAGTATTTTGATATATACTTAAGATTGTCAAATCTTTTGAGTGATTCCATTTGAAATTCTTAGTGATATTAAACGCTGCAGAAGTCTTTCGGTTTCACTGTTTAAATTAAGTTGATGCGATTTTTATATTTTGGGTGATATTTGAGGCAGTTATAACCGTTCCAAAAGCGGATTTCCGACTAGTTTCATACATGCTTTTGGGTCATTCCATGCCAAGTGGTCTGATTTCAGAGAAGTGCCCCGCTCGACCATCACGGATTTCGATGAAATTTTGTATGGACATTCACACATGTCTCTTATGAACATTTGTAAAGTTTTACTTTCGCCGATGGCATACTTGCTGAGATATAGAAGATTGTTTGACCCCGTGTCGCTGCCTTCTTCAACATGACTATGAGTTTTCAGTAACTTTGAGGCGTTGTATCTCAGAGAATTGTTTTATGAAGTAAACAAACTTTGGCTATCTTAAACAACTTTTTGCGCTCTATTAAACAAAGTAATAAAAATAACTGTAAGAGCGACCTCCTTGCAGAAAATTCTATGCAAAACTGGCCCAAAAAATTGCGGATCGAAAAAAAATTAAAACTTTGGCTTTTTATATTTCAAGAAGAAATGATATAATCAACGTGAAATTTATCCAATGATAACATGTCAATACATAGTTTATAAATATAAAATTTCATATTCCTAGTACTTTCCATTATTTTAAAAATTGAGTCAACATTTGACAATTTTTGTAAAAAAGCCAAAAATAGGCTATTTTTACCCCGCTTTTACAAAAAAAGACCCTCTGGAATTTCTTTTGAAAAATTTTTATTAAATAGAGAATGATTTCAACCCTCTAAAATAGTATATCTAGTTTTTCATCTCGAGCATATAAGGCCCTAGAAATAGGGACAACTATGAGGATGACATTTGTAAAAACGGCAAAAATAGGTTATTTTCTGCCCGCTCTTAGAAAAGAAAGACCTTTTCGATACTCTTGTAAATAATTTTCATTTGAAAGAGCATGTTTCAAACCTCTTAAAAAAGTACACTTGGTTTTTCATCGCGAGCACGTACAGCCCTAAAAAATTAACAAAGTTGAGAACGTTGCTATGGTGGCCCCACATGTCTTCTGTTGTTTATCGTCCTGGTTATTTTATGTAGACATTTTTAGTATATTGCGTTGGTCCATGATTGGTACTGGTAGTGACATCGTCACTACCAGTTCCAGTGGAACCAGTACTTAGTGGAACTCCTTCCTAGTAAATGGGTGGGAATAACTTACACAAATTCCACTTTTAAAGTTTTTAATATCTGCGACCGGTTTCAGACTTTAGTCCATTATCAAGCACAAGAGTTATTCATGACTGCATATATATATACACAAAGAATAAAAAACCAAGGCACCAATCAGATTAGCTACTGTTGATAGTGGGAGAGGTGTTAGGGGGAGGAGGAAGAGGGTTAACAATGGGCAGAATGGGAGAATAATTAGTAAACTTAATTAACTTCTAAGTTAGTTAATTTATTAAAGTAACAAATTATAACATAGTAACAAATTATAACAACGTTTCTGTTGAAACATGGGTAAAGAATCTTTACTAGAGACTTCGGTTAAGTCGTGGCTATGTAGCCATTCTGTTGTGTGTAACTCCAATTTTTTTTTTTAATAGTGAGTTTTGCCATATTTTCATTTCTTGGATCCTTCAAATTTCATCCATACTCCACTTGAGGTTACTCTAGAAAATTGACAGCTGCTTAGTATTCTGTAATTATTTTATTGACATAGCACTCTCGCATGGCCACGTTTTGAACTGAGCTGCTGTATTTGTCGTATTCCATCATATTTTTATAACTTCTTTTTCCAGAATTTGCATTATTGCACTAAATATTGCGATTTCACTAATTTTAAATGGATGTCGAAGAGTCAGATGAAAATCCCAACTTGCCCTTCTGTGTTGTTGGGGAAAATCTTTCGTCCATTTGTCATCATGGTCCATTTTATTCCAATAAAATTGGGCTGCAATATGTACACAATTTATCGTTGCACGAAAAAGTGCTCATTTCTCTGCGATCGGAGGTTGAGATCACAGAGTACGATCAAATCTGTTTCTATCACAAAGCAATGTCTTTAGAAAAGTATTAAATTAAGCAAAAGTTATGCTGCAACCCATTTAACAAAAAAAAAACGTACAGCTAAAAATGGGCTGCTGAAAGTCAATCTAGTCTTGTCAAATGATTTGCAATAATGGGCAAAAACAAATGTGAAGCCTGGTCAAAAAATTTGTTCCAAGATATACAGCCAAATATGTTTCTATGGTCCAAAACACTACTGACTCTTCGTCTTCGGAAAATTGCGATATGGATATTTCGGACACGGTAAATCGAAGTTCTACGGATTTGGGATCTACTCCGTTAAAAATTCGGAGAGTGAGTAGTAGGGATAAAGTGAACCTACGTGTAACGAAAAATTGAACGCATGCAGAAAGTAGTAACAGACAAAATAACGTTAGCCGCTGGAATACCAGCTGAAGATATAGGACAAACTAGTCAGTGTGATGTTGAGGAATACTCGTCATGCTGATCTGATAAAAGAAATTCAAACAAAAATTAAAATATCCGATAGATCAATGAAAGTTCAACTATTGACATTGGCCCCAAAGAGTTGGTCGATAGCACTTACAGCGAAAACATTTGGGGTATCAGAACGTACAGTGAAAGCAGTACGGCTGGTATTGCATGGCTATCGGGCGTGACCCCTACGGCGATGGGGTTACTGGTTCAAATGCCTAAACTGGTATTGACGATGTCACTACCAGTACCAGTCATGGACCAACGCAATATACTAAAAATGTCTACATAAAATAACCAGGACGATAAACAACAGAAGACATGTGGGGCCACCATAGCAACGTTCTCAACTTTGTTAATTTTTTAGGGCTGTACGTGCTCGCGATGAAAAACCAAGTGTACTTTTTTAAGAGGTTTGAAACATGCTCTTTCAAATGAAAATTATTTACAAGAGTATCGAAAAGGTCTTTCTTTTCTAAGAGCGGGCAGAAAATAACCTATTTTTGCCGTTTTTACAAATGTCATCCTCATAGTTGTCCCTATTTCTAGGGCCTTATATGCTCGAGATGAAAAACTAGGTATACTTTTTTAGAGGGTTGAAATCATTCTCTATTTAATAAAAATTTTTCAAAAGAAATTCCAGAGGGTCTTTTTTTGTAAAAGCGGGGTAAAAATAGCCTATTTTTGGCTTTTTTACAAAAATTGCCAAATGTTGACTCAATTTTTAAAATAATGGAAAGTACTAGGAATATGAAATTTTATATTTATAAACTATGTATTGACATGTTATCATTGGATAAATTTCACGTTGATTATATCATTTCTTCTTGAAATATAAAAAGCCAAAGTTTTAATTTTTTTTCGATCCGCAATTTTTTGGGCCAGTTTTGCATAGAATTTTCTGCAAGGAGGTCGCTCTTACAGTTATTTTTATTACTTTGTTTAATAAAGCGCAAAAAGTTGTTTAAGATAGCCAAAGTGTGTTTACTTCATAAAACAATTCTTTGAGATACAACGCCTCAAAGTTACTGAAAACTCATAGTCATGTTGAAGAAGGCAGCGACACGGGGTCAAACAATCTTCTATATCTCAGCAAGTATACCATCGGCGATAGTAAAACTTTACAAATGTTCATAAGAGATATGTGTGAATGTCCATACAAAATTTCATCGAAATCCGTGATGGTCGAGCGGGGACCACTAGACCACTTGGCATGGAATGGCCCTTTGTGATTGATGTAGCAATAGGAAGCTGCGTATTTAGATTTTTTCTCTCACAAGAAATGGCACTTTACGTGCCGCCCGACTTTGAAACAAAACTTCCAACTTGCTTTCCAAAGCAAGTTGGAAATTCTTAAAATAAAGACGTTTAGACGCTGTGATTGCTTGATAAATTCTGTCAAAGTGTGATTGCGGATGGAGTGATGTGAAGTCGAACTGCGTTTTGAAAAAGGGAATTAATTTTTTCCCTTGAGAACGTGATTGATTTATGAGGCAAGGACATTAAAAAAATCCTTATTTTATCAAACATATGATAAAGAACATCCCTGTTTGACTTTCTGAAGATGTTATCGAAAGCTACCTTCTTTTTTCTTCGGATTGAAAATTTATAAATTAGTTCAAATGCAATGTCTCCTAATGGTAACAGTTAATTGATGAAACTTAAATTTCAAACTTTGAAACTTGATTTTCCTTAAAAAAACTGTTGTGGAAAAGGTACCAGTCCGTTGTTTATTCTACGAAATGGATTTCTACAAGACGTGGACTATTACTTTGAATTTTAATGTCACTTTTTCTTTTTCCGCGAAGTGGCATAGCGAGGTCAATTCCGCAAAATGATAATACATCTCCTATGAATTTGTGATTAGAGTATGCGTTATTTTGATTTAATCTAATAATTATGCAAAAGCTTTGGCTTAAATCTGAGTTAGAACTGCAGACGAAGGTACACAAAACACTCCCTACATGGAACGTTAAAATATCGTGTATCGTCTTTATATTTAGGTATCAGTGGTATTCGACGATCAATTCGCAATTCATCTGTAATATGTTAACAGAATCATCTTAAATATTTATATTAATATTTCGGCACTAAAATCAGTGAATTGATGTCATAAACGGAAGTAGAAATGTGACGAAGGGTAGCATGGTTGGACTTTCATATACCTATCATAGTTTCTATCTCGTCTATTTTAGACTTCCGATCCTGAAATTTCATTTTTGACGGCTTCCATAATAAAGTGAATACAAAAATGTGTCCATAGAGTTTGCAAAGTACCTCTAGGATTCGGTAGATAGAAAATAGCTCTTCAAATAGCTTTAGGTAATTCTATAAATGAAGTCTTTACTTCGGGGTGGGGGGGGGGACTCAATAAGGTGGAAATGTGATAATGCTAAGTAAGAATGCCGCATTAATATCTGATTTCGAATGTATCTGACCGGCGCCACAGTGGGCGGAAATCGAAAAAAGCTGGCCAAAACCCTAAATTTTGACTATTTTTTTGGAAAACAAAAATGGTACAGTCTGCTAGTATAATGTCTAAGGATTAAGAAACTCTAACTATTTCAATTTTTGGTAGATCCGTTAAACCATCAGAATCCGTTGAAAATGAGAAAAAATCATAAAATATTTCAAAGCGGAATTTCCGAAGAAACCGAGTTTTTACTTTTGCTCGTGTGTTTTTAAAGTGTTTTATAAAGATTTTCAAGTATATTTTCTGAAATAATTAACCTTTCCTAATAATTATACGTAAATATGTAGTGGCTTTTATTAATATTTCATGTTGTAATTAAACATTCAAAAGTCCACTATTTTTTAACTATTTTTTTATAAAGTGGAAAAAAACATTGTGATAGCGATAAGACTCGATCGAGAAATTTATACCACACGAAAGACCGGAATCTCTAGTGTATGTTTCAAAAGAAACATCCTGCGCATACTTGCTCCTTTTCCTTTGAGGACGGGATATGTAAAAGTTGACACGGCAGCCGCTCGGCCCGATAGTTAGGCGCGGAATTTCCTGATTCTGTTGCTGCTCTAACTAAAAGCAAATAAAGTTACCACCGCTATGATTTTTACTCCAAATGTTATGAAAGATGCTTAATTGAAAAATAACTTGCCAAATTAGTCCTCAAGTACCTTCACACTCTCATTTGGGCATATTGAAATTGGGAAATTCGCCGGCGTAAAAAGGCCTTGGTGGCTGAGTGGATAGCATTCCATCTAAGCTATCACTCCAAATCCCAAGGTCCCTGGTTCGAATCCCGGCTGATCGGATTTTTCCGATCTTCCTGTTGCCTCGGTGAAGCACCCCCTGACAAGTTCATGAGAGCTTAGGAGTCCTTCACCGATAAAGGGCAACAGTGGCTAAAAAGTCGCTCAGTTTTAGTTTTGGAATGAGTGAATCGTAGAAGATTAAACCTTCAACGCTGTGATCCGCACGATGTACGGACTTACATTTAATTCCTCCGTTCCGGGATTTGTACCTCGTACTGTCCTTTATTCGGCCGTATTGATCAAGTTTTACTAATGCATTTCCATCGAAAAAGACGAAGTAATTATTAATTCTATTATAAACACCTTATGAAATTTAAAATTTTACGTTGAGGAATGAGTTATAATTTGAGTATGATTAATCGAATTGATTTTATGGACTTTTTAATTGACTTATTTGAGTTTTTTTAAAGATGGTATGTGGAAAATCTGACGTCCTGTTTAAATACCAGCCTTGGGTTTAAATGCATGCCGTCGCGGTAGAGCTAAAGAAATCTACGTTATGATGATCCACCAGTTCCTCCACTCACTCTCAGTAAGTATATATATTTTCATTATTGGTAATAATTGTTAGCGCAGCTTACGGTAAAGTTATTCCTTTTTTTAAATAAACCTAATATTATTAACTAGAGTGGGATTACTACGCAAAATAGGTATAGTAGGGTGGATCGAAATAACTTTTTTTTTCGAAATCCGTCAACGGCTAGTGCTTAAAGTTGTGGTTGGTAGTTCATGTAACATATAAAAAATTTAAACTCGATCGGATTATATCCTGAGGCTGCGAATTTTAGTAAAAAATTTAAATTTCTGTGATTAATTAAATCTAATTAATTAAAATTTAGTGATAAGAGTACATATATTGCTTGGTTGTTGCTTAACATTAAAGATTTAGTACGTTTGAATCAAGAAAAATGGTTTCTCAGTTCGCCAAAATTCGTCAAAATACGCAAAATATATAGCATTGTTACAGATGTTGCTTAGACGCGTTTAGGGTGGGTCGTTTCGTCTTCTTTTCTTTTATCTATATACCCGGCAATTGTGGCACACCCAAATTACTGACATAATTTTCTTTCCAAATCAAATAATATCTTTTGTGAGAATATTTACCTCGAATTTTGAAATATCGTCAAAAAACGTAAAAATTGCTAAACAATTCTAGTTCGATTCAAACGAATATAACTGTCACTCAAGCCTTAATATGCCACCTATATGCTTTTGTATGGGGCAGAGATGCACCATACAAATCGATATTTCGCACAACGATATCTCCGAAGTTGATTTCAACGTCCGACAAAACCTCTCTTCCTTGAGATTATTCTATATTTCAAACAATAAATTAACCCGCATTCCGCGAGATCCAGCATGCCAGGAATCACACATTTCGACGTCTCTAACAACAAAATATTTGACATTGATACGATTGCTTTACAGACCATGAGAAACGTAACAGTACTTGTGATAAGAGGAAACATGATGAAAGGGCAATTCTTCCCCTACCAGCAAAATTTCGAATATTTAACCAATCTCGGCGCCGAAAGCAATTCTTTTACAGAGATAAATTGGATGCATATTCCTTCGCTCCGTGAACTAAATTTATCAAATAATCTCATCAAAATGCTGAACCTAACAGTTTTAAATTCATGCGCGAACTTGAAATTCCTGAACTTATCACGCAATAAAATTGAAAGTCTGCCGAGACAAATTTTCTCCGGGCACCTGAAAAATCTAATTTCATTACATCTGTCATTCAATTGTTTGAAATCCCTACCCGATGGAATTGAACTCCCTGAACTAGGATATACGTTCAAGGAAACCCTCTTCTACGACTTGGAGTTAGACTTCTTGGATGTATCTGGAAATCCGATGGAGAGATTCGAACTCAACTGGATACGAGGAACAAAAACGATCAGAAAGGTGTCCATTGGAAGCAGCAACATATCGGCATTGAGTTTAGGAGAGATGCTTATTGTCCACGCAGTAGTACTGGACCTTTCTCATAACAAAATCAGCTCGAAAAGTTGGCCTTGGTACTGCGATGTAGATCTTAAATTATCAGGAAAAATATCCCCATTCGTGCTTGTGGAAAATTTAGAAGTAAGTAACTTTTGATGAATTTCTGTTCGTAACAAAATTAGTGGTTACTTTTCTACGTTCGATTTGCATTAAATACTTCCTCGTACACGGAAATCTTTTTTCTTGCAATGATTTAAATTAGTTTATCAAAGTATGTTACAAATATTCCTATTGAAATATAACTTCGTAGATTTCCGTGGCGTTCAAGTGAAATATTCATGTTTTTTGGGTTCTCTTCCACGTATTTGTTTTTGTCGGACGACGTTTCGACCGCATTCCAGCAGTCGTCTTCAGGTCGAAATGCATTTCATGTTTCCTTTCCCCTTTATATACGCTGGTTCCCCTTCCCCTGCTACTTGGTGATTGGCCGTGCTCTCTGATTCGTTCTTAGGATTCCTTTCCAACTATTATGAATATAATAGCCGTCCTCTCTGTTCATATTTTCTGGCGTTTTAAATATTTCTATCGCTTCTTTTATTACCCGTGGGTAATATCGTCTCTCTTTAGAAATTATTTTAGCCTCCTTAAATTGGACGTCGTGTCCCGGCTCACTCCAGGTGTGCTCTGCGATGGCCGAGAGATTAAATTGTTTATTTTTCGTCGCTCTTTCGTGCTCCCTTATTCGAGTTTTTAAAGATCTGCATGTTTCTCCTATATAGGATTTTCCGCAGGAGCAAGGGACTCGATAAACGCCTTCATGAAGTTCTTGGGGTAATCTGTCTTTTGCTCCCGGTAGGCAGTCATTTATTTTCTTTACACAGTTGAATCGGGTGACTATGTCATGTTTTTTTAAAAACTCTTGCAATCTTCTCTGTTGTACCTGCGACAAAGGGAATGATGGCGTATCCTCTGGTTTCGGGTCTGTTCAGACATCAGTGACACTTACAGCATCTTCTCTATTACTGACTCGAATCGTATACTATTTCACAGGCATCCTGAATCTGTGCATGGAAAGATGGTGCTTGATACTGAAACTTGGACGCATCATCTTCTACCACTGATGTGATTCTGTTATTTGACGGAAGATATAGATGCCATCAACATCAAATGATTCACATAAATTAGAATAGAATGGGCTTTTTTGTTCCATGAAATCACGCATTCAACCTCAATCATAAAATCGATACCCTTAAACAGAAAAAAAATGTTTGTAAATAATCATATTTAAATCGGGCAATAGTAAAAGGAAAAAAAGCTTTGTTAACTATTCCACCAACGTCTGTTGGAGCAGAACGTGCATTTACTGCGGCCGGTCTCTTTCTTACAAAACTACGCACAAATTTAAGTGACCACAGTGTAAATAATTTGTGTTTTTTGAAAAATTACTTTAACAATGAAAAAAAATCTGATGTGGCCAACACAAGACTTTCTCCATATTTATTGAAAACAGAAGCCTATGCCGGTAATATATAAATAATTCCAAAACAATGAGTGTTACAGGACAACGTTTCATACGAAAGTTGTAGTAAAATACATTATCTATAACTTTGGTACATAATTGTATATACGTACATTGCATTCTGACAGAGATATGTATGAAAAACTTTAATTTCTGGACAAACAAGAACTTCCGGTTAGCCATTATTTAAGAATAACTCCTAAACAATCAGTTACAAAAAATGTTTCAAACAAAAGTTGTAGTAATGTACATTATCTATAACTTTTGTATATAATTGTAAACACCTACATTGCTTTTTGACAGAGTTATGTATGAAAAACTTCCATTTCTGGATAACCAACAACTTCCGGTTAACCATTATTCAAGAATAACTCCTAAACAATCAGTGATACGAAAAAATGTTTCATACAAAAGTTGTAGTAAAGTACATTATCTATAACTTTTGTAGTTAATTGTAAACACCTAAATTGCTTTTTGACAGAGTTATGTATGAAAAACTTCCATTTCTGGATAAATAACAACGTCTGGTTAAGCAATATTGAAGAATAACTCCTAAACAATCGGTGTTACGAAAAAACGTTTAATGAAAAAGTTGTAGTAATGTACATTATCTACAACTTTTGTGCATAATTGTATATACCTACATTGCATTCTGACGGAGATATTAATGAAACAAACTTTTGTTCCGGTTTAACCGGAATTTCCGGTTTAGCGATATTCACCAAAAACTAATCAACTTTTGAAATTTTTAGGGAAATACTAAATATGAAGTTTGGAAATGATCGGATAATAACTTTTTAAGATAGAGCGCACACAACCTATTTTACCACAGACAGACAGACACACATTATGGGTCCCAAAACATCTATTTCCGTCAAAATCTGGAGGTCGAATTGTTTTGCGAATGCAATACTTTCTCTATACTACGTATAGGGAGAAAGTAATAACTTATGGGTGTACAATAGAGGTCTACAAGGGCCGAAAATCTCAGCCCGAGCCCGGCCCGTTCATCGCTGAGCCCGAGCCTGACCCGGCCACAACGTTTCGTTCTCAAGCCCGAACTTTCCATAAATCGCCTTGCAATAAATTATTGTGAATTTTGAACAAATACATTTTTTTTAACCCTCCACGAAGACCGAGAATTTTGTTTCAGCATTGCGTAACAACTGTAAGAGGCTTTTGCCTCCATGCGAGAAACTAACGCTCTTTAAGAACGAATAATTCTCTCCTTCACGAATTTTCCATGGGCCCAAGCCCGGCCCGATAGACTGCCTGCATACCCCGCCCATGCAGACCTCTAGCGTACAGTGCTGTTCAAAAATATTGATATTTCTCCAAATGTAAGAATTTTGCTGTTTTATCATAATTTTTTTAATAAATTTCTATTATTTATATACATTTTGCAATTACTTACTCTATCTGTGTTGATGCTGCATCCGGTTAATCAGTAATGCCTATTTGTATTCACTAATATATTATTTATCACTTGCCATCTTGCTTTTTTATTTACAATGAATTAATCCTGGGAAATTCCCGGGATTGGATCATTGGAATCTCGGAATCCCGGGATGCCGAGGCACTCTTCATAACGAGGGAAAGTTGTTCTGTGAAGCGTTAATATTCCCCTCGGATCGAACAACTGCGGAGGTTTGTGCTCGGTCGTGTAGCATTTATCACGCGTCATATCTCATTATGATCGCGGTTTTTATCCTGATTAAACTTTCTAACAGAGCGAGGCTTATCAACCCCAACATCTTTCTCACCTGACACAGCCCACACTTTACGCTCACTGTTTAGATCGCCATAATCTTGAGCAAACAGTGTGTGGAACATCGATTACATAATCGTTTTGTCACCCATTTTACTGTGGCGTTACTACTAGGGGAAGGCGGGGCGGAACGAGATATTTTTTGTTTAACCATTTTTAGAAAAACAGGTAAATAAAATAAACACCTAATGAAGGCATAAAATATAACTATATAATGTTAAATAACAATTGTGACATGAGAGTTACTTATAATTATACATTTTGTTTATTTTTATGTATTTTTAAAGAAAGTCTACATATTTCCCGTTCCGCCCCACGTACGGGGCAGAACGGGATAGAGTTTTTTACTTTCTCCATATACGAAGTATAGAGAAAGTATTGTTTTCATGAAAAAATTCGACTTCAAGATTTCAACGGAAATACATGTTTTGGGGTCCCTAGAACACGTTTTGACCATTTTCGGAATGATGTCTGTGTGTATGTGTGTGTGTGTGTGTGTGTATGTGTGTCTGTTATTGTGGGCGCTCTAACGTAAAAACTATAAGTCGTATCAATACCAAACTTCATACATAGTACTGTGGTGTGTGCTGTCAGAGTTGATTAGTTTTTGGAGTAAATCGGTCAACCGGAAGTCGAGCTTTCTTCATCAAAGCTCATTTCCGGTTTTCAAAATATCTCCATAAATATGATGTATAGGTATATTGTGTACCTTATAAAAGTTTTAGATAATGTGATATACTATAACTTTTGTATTTCACATATTTTTGTATCATCGGTTGATTAGGAGTTATTCGTGAAATACTGATAAACCGGAAGTAGCTGTTAGGTACTTTGTGGGCGCTCTAGCATGAAAACTAATTGTCGGATCAACACCAAATTTCATATATAGTATTTTGGTTGGTGTGTTTAGAGTTGATTAGTTTTTGAAGCAAATCAGTATACCGGAAGTTGAGCTTCATTCTTCAAAGCTCATTTCTGGTTTTCAAAATATCTCAATAAATATGATATTTAGGTATGTACTATTATTTATAATAGTTTTAGAAAATACAATTTGCTATTACTTTTGTTTAAAATATATTTTTGTAAAACTGATTTTTTAGGAGATATTCATGAAATACTGATAAACCGGAAGTTGCCGATTTTGTACTTCATGAGCGCTCTGGGCGCTGTGGGCGAATAGCCATTTCATCGTTTTTCATCGAGCATGTCCCGAAAAACATTATTTATAATGTTTGCGACGAAATATATAATATGATATAAATTAATCACTCATCTTCAAAGTTTAGATGGAATACAGAGTTCGAAAATACTTTCGTAGATAAATATTTACATCTTATATATGGAGAAAGTCATGTGCTGGCCACATCAGATTTTTAACTTTTAATTCTATCACTAAAAACATTGAAAAACAATTGGAATTATCGCCTTAAACCTTAAAAACGATATCTTTTCTTCGATAGTTAATAGAAAAATATAAAAAATTATAGGGAAAATTATTAGGAATAAAACCCATTGCCATGTTTGAAGTAGAAAATTTATTTTTTAGTATATTCATAAAAAAGTACACTACTTGTCCTGACGAAGTTCACAAATTAAAATTTCCTCGTCGTCTTCGCTCTCTATACCAGCACATGAGTTGTGCTTCCAGTTAAAACATTTTTGACTGGCAACCCAACCTTCATTTGAAATGGAGTAACATTCTCCGCAGTAAATGCACTCTTCATCTTCTATGTGTGTTTCACTAGCCTCCACGCCTATCTTCTCTGATTTATTCGAGCACTTTGACTTCTTGAATAAGTTTTCCTTAACTGACTTATTTTTAGTAGCAGTTTTCGATAACTTTTCATTGTTTTTGCGCTCTTTCACTTTTTCTTTTTTGTTTTTCTTTACAGTAGAATCCTGCAACTCATTCTTGTAAGGAGGATCTGTTAATAGGACGGTTTTACCTTGAAGTCCTCCTTGTATTTCTCTTGATTACTGGAATTGTGCTTCAGGTGATGTCCGAAAAGCTGACTTTGCCTGGGAATTTGAGCAAATGCTCGGAGAATCTTACTCCCATGAACATCCAGGTTGTGGTTCGTTGCTGGGGTTATCTTGGATTTTCGCCTTCTTGTTCTGTTGCTCAGTGCACCCTAGCGAGTCAGATCGTTACCATCGGCAGTCTTTTCTGCGGAGCATTCGTTGTATTCCTGAATGTCAGTAGTCGCAGAAGGCAGGAAGTCTACGCCTGAAGAAACGTTAAGATCTGATGGCCATATCCCCGTTTTCCTAAAACCGTTTATGGCGGTTGGCATTGTGGCAGCATGTAAAAATGCCGCACCAAAGATTGTCGATATCTGGAAAAGAGTGATGACTTTTCCTGGATGGCTTCTTAGCCACTTTCTAACCTCCTCACCGTAGTAGAGACTGAGAGGCTTGAAAAACGTTACATCCAAGGGCTGCAACTTGTGGGAAGTGTGTGGAGGTAAATGAAGAAGAATTACACCATTTTCTCTTGTCATTTCAAGCAGCTTCAGGTTTTTAGTATGGCTCGAATGTCCATCCACAATGAGCAGAATAGGGGATTCTTTTGTGGCTTTCGAAAAGACGATGGATTTAGCAAACCAGATTAGAAATATTTCAGCAGTAATCCAACCCGAACGGTGAACTTAGCTCCATCCTCCTGGGGGTAAACCAAGTGCAAATTCTTGCTTTTTGTAAATCCTAGGAAAGATAAGCATCGTTGGTATGTACAATTCAGAAGCTGACATGCAAACCTCTGCCGTCACTGTTTCTCCGCGTTCAGCAGATACAATAGCTCCCACTTGCCTTTTTCCCTTAAGAGCTATTATTTTCGACTGACTTTTCGGATTAACCGACATGCCGGTTTCATCACAGTTAAATATTTTGTCGGGAGTCAGCTTGTGCTTATCAATAATGTCGTTAAGAAGACAGTTAAACTTCGAAACTGCGATCTTATTGAATCCCATAGCACGCGCGCCACTCGTATTTTTGGAGTGCTAATGGACAAACTAGGGTGCCTTTTAAGAAATACTTTAATCAAGTCTTCTCCTGCTAGACATGTCTCTTTACTGAATCTGTGCGTTAGCCCATTTTCTTCGGCCAACTCATACGCTAATGATCTAAGATCTTTTGTAGTTAGTCCAAACAGACTGCTCCCCATATTCTTCTCTTCAGATATGATACCAGTTCTTCTTCTTGTTCGGGCATGAATAATTTTTTATATTTTCCACCAGATGTATTAACTTTATACTGCGGATTGTTATTGGCTTTCTTCACGTATCTTTCGATAGTTGTCTTTGGCACGTTGAATAGTCTAGAAGCCTTCAAATACCCCATTTTAGACGATAGAACCGCTTCAACAGCCAATTCCATCGCTCCAATATCCCATATTTGTCTCTCAGTCTTCCTAACGTACGTTCGAACCATCTGAAATTTAAAAGAATCATTGCTTACAAACCTTTTCTCGTCAAGATATGACGAGGCAGAACGGGATAGTATCCCGTTCTGCCCCGTCCCGTTCCGCCCTGAGAGCACGTTTTAGATAATGAGAGTACACCGAGTCAAAAAGCTGACATATTCATAGTATTAAACGCGTGTCTTGTAGTTAATTACATGCACTATGACTGTAGATAACACACAACAACGTTAAAATAACGGTTAAAAGCTTACCTTGCACATAAATCTGCGAAAAATTACAAAACACCACACCTGAGCACCACGTGTAGTCGGTACACTCAGAAGACACAGTCCAAAGTGGTCAAAATGGTTGCCGCTTAATCTCGATAGTATGTAGGAATAGTTCAACGTCTCTCTGCCATTCTTTGTTTCTCACTATTCGAGATAAGGGCCCTATCCCGTCTTACCCCGCTATCCCGTTCTGCCCCGAGTTCCCCTACGTGTTACCTTATAAAGATTAGTCTCAATTCCATAGAATTAAACACGTTTCTTATATCGTTCCTCACAATTTTGGAATTATTCACAGAAAGAGGGGATACCGCAATAGAGAATACAGTATACTGCGGTAAATATCGGTTCGTATACTGAAGTAGTTAATATGAGAATAACTTCGTAAGTATGTTTATGTGATAAATTTCGCATTAATTTTCTATGAAACTTCTTTTTATAGTCTATCGATTTAGCCGAGATGTTGCGGAAAGACATAACTGAGCACATATTTATACTTTTCCACAAAAGGTTTTATTCAGGAACTACCGGTTTCGGTATATTACCATCGTCTGAATCAAATAAAACTGAATCCTCGAACTACCGAGGCTTACATTGTAATTTGGGTGATGACAGATAAAAATACAATGTAGAAGAGTTGGAAATAGACATACATACAATGACAACCAATCTTACGGGGCAATAAATCCAACCGAAAGTCGCATTGCGTGTAAATGCGAGCATAAAAGCAGGATGAATGGCGACCCTCAGCAGTACGGACACGGTCTGAATTCAAGCGCGGCGTTTAGCATTCGCTGACGCCAGACTGGTTTTACTATTCGATCTGAAGAAACGGGAGAGAAATAGGAGTTGGAGAAAAAGATTGTTACACCTAACGGCCGATATGCATCTCTTCCATGGCGGAGTTATTCGTGAGAGATGGCAGTGGGAGTGGAAAGCGCATCAAGTCACTGCGACCAGTGATGGCCCTATTACTGACGAAAAGTAATTGGGCTCGAATACAATTACTCTGACTGAAATGTAATTGATTGCAAGTATCAATTACTTTCCAAAAAAGTAATTGATTACAATTACAAGTAGATTACTTTGGCAATTTGCCATGAGCTTTGGAATGAAATAATCAGGACTCCAATTTACGTGTTTTTTGTTACCTCAATAGCATAGTGTAAATAATGGATCGTTAAATTTTTAATTCAATGTAACCTTTGAATATGATCAAATTTTTAGCTACAAGTTTTTCCTACCATTTGATAGTAACTTTATCAATCTACAACATGACCCTCATTCTATATTATGCCTAAACTTTTTAAGGCACTTCCTTTATCACTAGATAATGTAATAAAACCTGATGCATTTATTATAAATGGTGACCAATAATTTTTTATTAATAAAGTATTTAAATAGTAAACCATTTCTTAAACTACTAATAGATCACTGGAACTCATTCTTCACCAAGCCTAGCCTCATTGATTTCAATGACAATATGCAGGAAAGTTCATTGCCTTTAAAATCATCAGATAAGATGAACTTTGTTTAGCAGGTATTAAATCTGAATGAATTATAAGGACAAGCTTAAGAAAATGTAAGCATTAAAATAAGAGTACAGCAGAACGTTTTTACGAACCTCAATCTTACAACATGACACAGTTTTACGAACCATTCCGCCGATCCCGATCTTTATACATGTAAAATGACCTCAGTTTTATGTAAAAGCTCGATTTCAAGTTTTACGAAGTGAGAAGCTGGTCCCTTGGAGTGATTGAACCCCGGGTTTACGAAGTTTTTAAAATGGTTTTGTCACACTGAGCTCAATACAATAGGATGACGATCGCCGTAAACAGGAGCAGCTGAATCCAGACCGTCTATGTTGGGAGGGCCCTCAGCCCATGTATTTTAGATAGAAAAATGTGAAAAAATCGAATATGAGTGTGGTGCCTTCTGACGTGCTTACACTGTGGTAAAATCCTTGTGAATGATCATCCAAGTGGCACTTAAATTCGATTTATATGATATAAGGAAAATATGTTCAAAGAAGCATGAATTTCCCATGCATTCTTATGGATCGCAATTCTATCATTGACATCGTCATTCTATTATATTTACCTCCGTGTTTTGTCGTCGATGCCTCATTCGATGTGTAAACATTTGGCATTATGCAAATGTGAGAGCGAGCATTTAAAAGTCACCAAATTTTGTAAAAGGTATCAAAACATCTTAGCAACATTTTTAAATTTAAAGTAACGATTACTTAAATGTAACGATTACTCAAGGTGAATGAGGAGTGAATTACAAGTAAAACTTAATTTTTTCTTTGAGGAACGATTACAATTAGAAAATATCCAAAATGTAATCGTTACCGGTAATCTGAGTACTTTTACTCAATTACCTGCCATCACTGCTGCTGACGATTATCATTATGTTCATCATCATTATCATCGAGCTAATCAATAACGGGCAGGATATGAGATGGTACGAAACAGGGGTGGAAATACTCAGAGAATCTTAAATTGATAACTTATTTACGTATTTAGTGTGAGATATATCCAGTAAAACCCTGAAAAATAGGAAAGAATATGTCACAAAAAACCGAAGCAGAGGCATTACAATTGATTTACTTAATTTAATCGCTGCAAATTGTTGTGATTACCAGGTGGCAACGGTCAAGGGGGATATAGTAAGATAACAATACAGTCTATCCGGCATTCGCCCGAAGACTGAAGGGAAACCACTCCTAAAACCTTCCGTGGACAGTAAATATCTTAGCAATAAGCACAGTTGGAACAAAAAGTCAAACATACAAACACCTCGACCAAACAGAGATTCAGTCAATCGAATTAGTTTCTGGGCAAATGCTCTGACCACTCAGCTACCAATACCGATGCCGGTTTTCCGGTATAACCTTCCGGATGCCCACGCAAAGTAATAATTCCTCATCACACTGTTCGCTTCCAGTACCGTAAGGAGATATGGAAAGGATGAGTATAGTGACAAATTCACTAAAATTACAAAATAATCTCATAAATTTTCATTGAACTTCGCTCTACATCTCAAATTATATTGCTGATCGTGATAGACACACACACTAATTATTCACTGTCGCAAATTACTAAATAACCCAGTTTTGCTGCCCTAAGAATTACTCGAGAATATGAACTTTATATGAAGTAATGTTTCCCAATCAACGCTGTGAATACAATTTGCGTAGACGACCTGTTTACTGAGTAAATCGAAAATAAAAATATTTCAAAGGGAAGTTTCTTTTGAATACGAAGAAACGCTTCCAAGAACATTCCAATTTATCGAGACAAAGAAATCGAAATTGACATTTTCCGGTTCAGACGATGAATCCTTATGAATGCATACAACGTTAAAGAGCTTGTTCTCAAACAACCGATATTCGCGCCTTGTTTTCTGGTCACCGCTTGATCCGTGGTCTTTTGGGTTCCGCAAGCTGCTCGTATGATGATTATAACCCGATTTAATTCATTTGAAGTATCGGAATATTTGAGAATAGCCAAGTTCAACGTTCAACCAACGAAATAAGACATTCGGAAAGGGAAAACGAAGTGGTTTAATAAGCTGGGGTTAGCCGAAACCTCCAATTACACAGCAGGTGAAGATTCCATAAGGGGAATCAGCGTCTCTTAAGCCATTGTGCGACACGGTGTACATATCATCCCATTAAGTATAGCGTGAAAATGTTATCGCAATTTGAATAACAAGGTACTAAAATGATGCTCACCGAGAATAAGTTGCTAACGGGACACGAAATGAAAAATAACTTAATTATTGTAGCTTCTATTTTAGACATTTGGGTGAATGAGACTGAATCGTATTACAGCCAACTTACGCACTTTTTACCTTTAATGACGAACGTAAGTCTACTTAAAAAAAAACAAATTACTTCGAATGCAAGGGGATAATTTTCATCATAAAGGAGACCTTAAAACTGTAAAATATTACAAATCTTAGGAAAATTCTTCGAGTAAAGTGGGCAAAGACTATTTGTACAAAAAGCAAACCGAAGCGACAAATTCCACGATTAAGAAGATCATGATTATTTATTTATGATAAATTCTTGTTTCCCTTAGAAATGAAGAGGTTACCAAGATATAAAGAGATTTATGTTTTATGGTTGTAAAATAACCACTCTTCTATAAAAATAATAAAGCACATGCTAATATGATTAGTTTTCTACTAGATGGCCGGTTTATATAAACTACCTTGGCATTCTCTTAAACAGATGATGAGAACTTAATTGGGCAACAAGAAGTTTTTGCGATAACTTCCTTATTTTGTCGATGCTTCTCGGAGATTGCGTTCGTTCCTTACAGGTAAACAGTTTACCACTAAAATTTCAATTGCTTCCTCTAAAAGCTCTGACTCGATGAACCTTCCAAAGAATTTCCGTTCAGATGTTCTCACCTGAAGCGAACTCCACCCGAGGGAGTCTATCATAACCGTAACGCTACTGTCGAACCTGAAATCTCCTCTGACGAAACGAGTTGATCTACGTTGGACCATCTTCAATCTTGACATTCAATCCCAACATCTGGATCCCAAATCACACGGAAGTAGTCGATATTAGGTCGAATAACAGAACAATAATCTATTTCTTTGACCCTAGATGAACACTCAGAACACCACCGTAGTCTATGGGGGTTTGTCTACGATATATTGCAAGCTACCGCAAGATTTCGGTTTATTAAAGGATTTCTCGAAGCACATGCCTGCTTCTATTCATATTTCATTATTCTATCGATATTTTGCGACCTCAGAAAGAAAATTTCATTTGACTACTCAAGGATCAAATTTCATTTAAGCTATTCATTAGTGATATAACATGTGCACTGAATTCCCTCTCTGAGAATTACTGTCGATACCTATTGAAATATCGGTATTGAAATATTCGTTTTAAAATATATTTTTCGGTAAGTGGAAGATGTGTAAAAGTCAATATTTTACGCTATTTTAGAATTTTCCAAAAAGGCCATTTCATAACCGGAAAAAGCATTAAGTATTGGACAATTAAATCACATTTAAAACAGTTATTTTCCGTGATTTATAATTCCGATTCATAGTACGATAAAGGCATTTTAACGTATAAATATCATCTAACAAAGTTATGAATAGAAATCGATCAAATACCTAACATGGGTCTAATGATACACAATCATAATCATATCTTAAACCTTATCACAGAAATTCAAACCAATGAAGGAACCACGTTTCGCGCGAAGTAGATGCAAAACATTCATATGACATTTTTACGAGGCGTTAGATGCGGGGATAAAAGATATCGAAGGACATGGAGCGGGGAGTGTAGGCGGAGCCAGTGTACCCGCCTCCGGTGGGTGGGGGCAGGGAGAGGGCGGGGTGAGGAGGCAGCGGGGGCGTATTAAAGTGGCAATCAAGGGGCTGAGTGGGAAGAGGGTGGGTGGGTGGAGGCGATAGGAATGTACCAAATAAGGGCAGGAGCGGGGAATAGGCGCGTGCGCGGGACAGTCGAGGTTTTTCGGGCTGCTTTTTTTCCACTCCCACAACGCCCACGACTTGCTTTTAGCGACAATTACGATGTGCCTACGTCATCGTTATTCCTCTCTTGCGAGGGACTCCGGGAAAGACCCGTGGTATAGGGGATATAACTTTCGATTCCTTGGGATCCTAAAGTCCGAATACGTAACGTTCTCAAAGCAAATAAGCGACTTTTTGCGCCAATTACGTCATCCCGACGTCATAAGAATTTCTCTCTATCGAGGGGCTTCGGGATGGATAAGGTCTGTAACATTTGATTCTTAAGAATGCGAAGGGATGCTGCTACTTTACTCTGTTGAATGGAATATTTTCATTTGTCATTTGGTACAGGGTAGCAAAAATGTACCTTTCGTTTATTTTTGTCACAGTTTTGATCATGGCTGTGATGAAATGAAAGCTACTGAGGTGTGAGTGAATAATTATAATAATGAAGGTCTCTCCTTATGAACTGACGAGAAAAGTGCTACTCGTAGAGTCATTGTTCTTCACTTGCGTGGACATGTTCCGTTTATAGCTGTCTGGCTCAGTGAGGAAAGCAAGGGCCTCACTCCTCATCCTGTCATTCCTCTCTGCAAGCTCTATATAGCTTATGTCAGAAGGGGTGTGGCACCAACCGGTCTCCTGGCTAAATAATTTACAGATAGGATGCTAAGGGGAGTGACCGAATAGTTAACCACAATGTAAATATACGAATAAGGATACAAGAAATTGAAAATTGCAGATGTGACAAGCATTTGAACCCAGGTCTTCTACTCTCCCAGCAGGTGTTCCAAGCCACGCGCCAAATCTAAGCAAACATCTCGACTTCCTGCTAACCGTTTTTATCCAAAAACTAATCAACTCTAACGAAACCAACCAACGTACTACTATAAATGAAATAAGTTGTTGATAAGACAAATACTTTTCATGTTAGAGCGCCCACTAAGTACATAATCAGCTACTTCCGGTTTATCAGTATTTCACGAATAACTCCTAAGCAATCAGTGATACAAAAATGCGTTCATTACAGAAGTTAAAGTAAATTACATTTACTAAAACTTTTATAAATAATAGTATATACCTAAATATCGTATTTATTGAGATATTTCACAAAAATGGAAATTAACCTCGAAGAATAAAATAAAATCTTTACTACCGGTTAACCGATTTTCTCCAAAACTAATCAACTCTGACAGCTCCCACCACACTGCTTCCTATATGTGAAGTTTGATAGTGATATGGCTGATAGTTTTTACGTCAGAGCACCCACAAGCACACACACACACAGACACCATTCCGAAAATGGTCAAAACGTGTTCTAGGGACCCCAAAACATGTATTTCCGTAGAAATCTCGGAGTCAATTTTCATTAAAGAAAACAATACTTTCTTTATACTGCGTATATGGAGAAAGTAAAAATAGAGAGCATATGATGCACCTAATTTGGATTTTATGTCAAAGAAATCGCTTTTAAGTGAACAAGAGAACATGTGTCATCATTATACATTTCCTCCAATCATTTACGATTTAATGTGAATAATCCTCATTTATTAAAAGATTCATTTCGTTCAAATAAAGCTATCGCATTCAAAGCAAAAGGATCCTGCATAGAACGAATTTCATGCTCTGGCTTCTCTTATGCCGAAAATACAGACTCGAGGCTACTTCGTTATGAGGAATTCCGTATCGTTGCTCAGAACCTAGAACTCAGAAGACGAGCCAAAATTGATATATTTTGTTTTGGCGATGGCATCACTCAATCTGCAGCACAAACGTTTCGACCGCAGTCAAGAGGGGAACTAATTTCACGGTTTCCCATAATCCGATGCTAATAATAAGTGGCATTTATTAGTGAACATGATTTCGTCTGAATATCGAACGAGCCTTTCACGTCCAATTGCAACCGAAAGATGCACTCAAGCCCGTATCGTGATATTTTATTTTCCGCTTTGCTTCTCCAAAGAGATGCGCGGCTCATATATTGGGAAACCTTTCATGGCTGTCTTTGCCGCTGAGCACCTAACGAGACGCATGCAGTACAAAGAGTTTCTCCACGAAAAAAACATTTGCGAAAAAAGGCGGAACGTTCTCCACCGATACTAATTGTTTTCCATGAAATACTAGCAATTGCGCCTTCAAAAAATGTAAAACTACATATCAAAGAACTGGCTACGAGACAAAGGTTGAATTTATTTCCAATATACTATTATATGCTTATAAATTCTGTAGCAACATTTCGGTGTTTCTTTTATATATGAAATCAATTCCAGCTAAAATAAAATTTTCTTTCATACCATATTCCCCATCTGCAGTTACAATTACCTATATACCTTTTAGATATTAAGTTAATTCTTAAAAAGAAAATATTAACTAAATTATACTGAATATCGAGAAGGAAATAAAATTCGAACGGAGGAAATATCTTTCATGAATAACTTCCGAAATTTTGAAATTGTGATAGGGAATGAAAAATTAGCTTAGCGAAATATTTACAACGTTAAGTTAATTTGATAAATTTCTCCTATTCTATGGGATTCCACGTTAGCTGTATCTTAAATATTAATGTTGAGAATTTATAATCTTCTTTGAAACAATGCAGCGTCATCACAAAAAGGAAATATCCTTCGAAACGTGGTCGTACTTTATGGGTACTAAGATAAACTTGAAGTAATCATAATAAAATGGATTTTGGTAAACAAAAATTGAGATTATTAAGATCAAAAGACTTGATTATGAAGCATTCTAAGAATTAGAAATAATATTATTCATGAACGAGTCATCGATAATTTCTGTTAGTTAAGTTCTTATTTCAGGGGGTGCGTCCATTTTGAAGCCTCAATATACAAGAGCAATATATTACTTTCTGATAATTTGAAGACTGTTTAGCTCAGAAAGATACGCCTCATCTGACGTTGGAGAAACTTTGTGGATCAAGTTTAATTTTGGGTGTCGGTCAACTATGCTAAAATCAACCTCATAAAATATCATGATTTTTTAATGCAGACTTTATTTATATAATATTTGTATAACATATATCAATAGACTGAGCACTAAAGAAGTCATTAATTGTTGAATCCTTGTGATAGGTGAGTTACGTAAGAAGTTCCTTGTATATATGTCAGTAACAAAAGTATCAAATGATCTCGTCATATGTTTAGGGAGGGACGACGAAGTCGAGACCATAATAAAGGAAATTGAATGAAGATTCTTATGTTTGTCAAGCAATATCGCTTTCGATTCCAAATGACGAGTACTATTGCAAAATGTTTTAAAATCAGTGAAATTTCTTCGTAGTAAACAAGGTGTCCTCTTAACTTTGCATTCACACATTGATTGACATACACATACGTTGAATAATTTTAATTCACTTTGTTAATTTGCTACTTCCAATCGAAGAAATGATAAGCATTCATCTTCGCTGGATGCTCTAACACATTTATGCTAACCATATAAATATATCAAAGAAGGAGATATGGTTTAATTCTTCACTTCCTTCTGCCATCTCGATTGATAATTCCTTCAATATAATTTTTGACTTCAATACTACTGATAACCGGAGATAAGCCATGTTTTCGATAATCGCGAATACCAAAGCATAATGCAGCTTCGGTTAGTTAATTGAATTGACCGTGAGAAGACTTTGGCGGAACTTGAAAATATTCAAATCTAAAGTTCTAATTTCCCTAGCGGCATGCAGAAAAAACATTATTTCAAATTTCCATTAAAATATGGGTGAACGTTTAGTTTAACAAAAAAAGTACGAATTTTCTTTGAAAGGTGAAAGAAGCTGGTTTAAACCAGTTCCTAAAATAAGGCAGTAAAATTAAATAAACTGTTTCCAAAATATGAAACAAATTTTTCGTACCGATTGAGAGCAAATCCAGTTCATCTTAAAATGGAGAATGCACAAGAGATCCGCCAATACAGAATAAATTCCTTCTTTTGGAGGCATTTCGGAAAAATGCATTACTTACGAAATAACTGTGCCCGACACTGATTTCATTTTCAGATTCACCAAATTAGCTTAGAGCATCAAATACTTTGTAACAAAAATGCAGCTGAGCAGTGTTATCGGAGAATCTTGGAATTTCCGGAGAAAAGAATGTCGATAATTCTCGGGAATTTTGCGAAGCGTCACTTACACTTAGTTTGCACCGAATGCGCTATCCCAGCGATCATTCCGCGAATTATGATTCGCTTAGTAAGTATTATTATTTACTGGTGTATTTCCACGTCAACTGACAGAACTAAATATAACTTTTAAAATTCATGGCCAAATACCTAGTTCTGATCAAAAGTAAAAATATCCATAGTGATAATAGCTGAAGGTAGAAATTTATAAAAAAGGATGAAAATTTGCTTTGTAAATGTACATTAAATCAGAATATATAGCGATAACTCAACTCGGACATTGTTTTTTTGTATCTTTGCATTCTCACAGCATATTATCTATATACATAAAATGGAAATTCTGTGGGTGTGTTTGTCTTAGATTGGAGGCCATACCGTTCGTCCGATTTGCTTCAAACTTAGTATACCTGTCCTCTGCGACCCGGAAGGAATCACTGTCGCCATTTTATTCCACAATTTTACGGGTTTCGAACCCAGATCGCTCACATAGTTTTCCATAAACAATACACGTAAAAATCATTTTTATCACATGCAGGGTTTGTTTCTTACGCGAAATTAAATTAAAAGAAATGGTCGCACGTCGACGAGACAAGCACCAAAAGAACGGAAATTAAATGAAGAATCTTATTTCATTCATGGAATCTTACTTTAGATTCGAATTTGCGAGAATATCGGTGAAATATACAAAATTTAGTGAAAATTCGAGGTAGTAAACAACTCATCCCCCTGACGACCGATCCCATTGTTGAATCCGATGTGTCATCCCCTAAAAATACTCGAAATACCATAAAGCTGATGATTAAAGATGTAATTACATGGATGACGTGAAATTATCTTTTAGAAGGTAACCAGCAGTTGCAGGTACGTAATTACAGTCAGGAAGAGAAGCTCACTGATGAGAGAAGCTAGATGATTTGTACTATACAAAGCAGAAGTTCTATGCGTTTGTATATATGTGTGTCTTCGATTGTAGTCCACACCGTTTGCCCCATCCGTGTCAAACTTTGCTTACCTGTTTTCTGGGAAGGAAGTTCTGTCAAAACGTTTTTCTATAATTTCTCTGGGTTCGAACCAAGATCACTGTAATATATTTCCAAAAGGGTTACATTTAAACTTTGCTGTTAACGGTTGGAGTCTTAATTTCATTCGAAGATTTAAATTAGAAGGAATAGTAGTGTTGAGTCGAGACAGGCACAAAAAGAACGAAAATCAAATTAATATTCTTATTTTGATGGTGGAATATTTTTTCCGAATTGAAATTTTGATCATTTCGACAAAATATGCGATAATATTCCAAGCATTTTGCGGTTGTAAACAACCAGTCCCCATGACGACCAATGCGATTGTTGGATCCATGCATTTCCCCGTATAGAATAGAATGGGTTTTAGTTGTGTGTACTTAAGTGTATTTACTCATTGCACGACCGACGACTTGAATTTAATCTACGTCTGCATTCACAAATAAGACTGAGACGGAGTTATTCCATCTATCCACAGGACACACTTCCCCCCAAGGAGATGTTCACTCAATCATGAAGTACCAGTGACAGAGCTACAGGGTGCGGCCACATAACTTCCTTTTTTATATGCATTTTAATGCGAAAAAAGGAAGTTATGTATCCGCACCCTGTGTTAGCTCGATCAGAAACCCGGCTTCCCGATTGAGGGGTTTATTGAGCCTACAAATCGTCTTCCAACCCAAACCTTCTTCAAACAACATTCCCCTTTCTTATATAAACCCTTTAGGTCGCGGACCAATTCGGATGGCGAGGGGTGGCTCCGCTATCCGTATAAGTAAGAAAGCCCTAACGCTTATCGCGATTTCTGACTTCGATCTGAAGATTCAGTTGAGAAGCGGCGCACGGTGGGCTAGAATCGAACAAAGTTGAACAAAATTTGCGAAAAAAAAAAAAGTCTTAGAACGCGAGTAGTGTACCTCGTCTTAACTGGGTACGTGAGTATAAAGGTTAACTGGTGAGTTAAGGTTAAAGTCATTCTATGTCGCGATGAAGGAGTTTGCAGAGTCTTTGTGGAAACTGGGAAGCTCTGGGAGAGCTTTTTCAGACAGAGATTGCGCTCATCTTTTTTATTTCTTGAATATTTTTTAAGCCGATCTGATCATTGAACGAATTGGTAAACGAGAATTTATTCGTTATTCTTCGTTTTATTCTACGGAGAATTTGCAATCTATACGTACACGAGTTGATAGACTACATTACCGATACATTAGACGAATAAGTAATAATTTTAGATTGGGATGATGGTATTGACGAGCATATAAAGTGTCTCAAATCACCCGAAAACATAAAGAAGGCCTAAAGTAACACCGGAAATGTACATTTATAAAGGAATTTGAAAATTCAATGTTCTGATTAAGTTACGATTATGATGAAGATGCAAGGATAGCACATATGTGCTTTACATTTAACAAACTTAATCCATCACAAATTGTATACATTTCGGTAAGCTCATCAAAACATCTTTGTCCAATGTCCTTTTCTTTCGTTTATTGGTAACTTTCCCCAACCCTTTTCATTCAATCAACATCTTTTGTTCCTGCAACCATACTCTGATGAATGGACTATTTTAATTTGCCATGTGGTACAGGAAAGAGAAAAATGTATCTCTCATTTTCTTTTGTCCCAGTCTTGATCATGGCTGTGATGAAATGAAAGCTAACGAGGTATGAGTAAATAATTGCACTGATCTCTCCTTACGGAATGCCAAGAAAATTGTTAATGTCTTTGAAACTGTTCTTAAATGTTTTCCTCCTGCATGACACTTTTTACGGAATGCCATGACAAGTGTTACTCATAGAATCATTGTACTCCACTTTCGTGGACATGTTCCGCTTATAGCATTCTGGCTCAGTGAGGAACTACCCCACTCCTCATCCTGCCTAGTAAACCTCATTCCTTTCCACAAGCTCTTATTAGCTTATGCCGGAGGGGGTGAGACCGGCCTTCGGGCTGAATAATTTACAGACAACGTCTTTGTATTCTGTTTTTCCCTTCAAATCTACCCTTATTTAGTCTCTAACAGACCCCCCTCTCAGCATTTGACCAACCCATTTCTTCTGTTGACTATATTAGAGCAAGATTGAGAATATTTTGAGTCTCTTCTTAAATCAAACCCTCGTCATATAAATATTAAAGAAAGAGATATCGTGAAAAAGTACTTCGGAGAGAACTACCTTGAGGCTTTTAAAAACAAACCTTCACTTTTTTCCTAAACCTTTTGCTTAGGAAAAAAGGTGAGCTGTTTACTGTGCGAGTTAAAACGTTACTGTGCAAACTTTAATAATCATAGCTCCGATTTTCTTTAAACTGGACTGAACAACCGATTGAGACAGTTTCATGAGAACGAATTTAAAATCGCGCACGACTACAATTGGCTGTCCTATACGCTTTTCGTCTGTCTTAGAATCGACTACGTGAAGGGCTTGATTCCTACGATTAAATGAGCCTGAATTCCCAGATTAACTGAAAAATCCATGAGCTCGGATTCAACAATCGCATTGGTCCTCAGGGGGACTGGTTGTTTACCCCGTCAAATATTCCGAAAATGTCCGCGAATTTCGTGTTAAATCTCGTATATTCAATTCGTAAACGATAATCCAGGAAAAAATTTAGAATCTTTATTTATTTTTCTTTCTTTTAGTGATAATATCGATTTTCTACGAACATTCTTTGCAATTTAATTTCGCAAAATAAATAATGCTAACGATGGAATCGAGATTACATGCATTTCTTATGAGAAAGCTTCCTCTTGTCTGGATTTGAACCGAGGATGATTAAGTACATAAAAAGTAGACCATAATCCGTCCAAATAAATTTAATAATTCTGATAGCCGTGCATATTATCGTTCTCGAGGTTCATTCACACAAACATTTTAACATTTAAACCTTTTACTTTATTTACGAGATCGCCTAATTCACAAAATTGCAGTATTCACATTCTTGCAGATAAACATATCGATTGTTAAGCTCTTTCAAAGAAAATTAAAGGATATTGCAAATACGAAACTCCGTATCATCATTTACAACACTTCAGAAACGGAAATTGGTATCAACGAAGATTATTGGACAATACTGTTGGCGAAACGTCACCACCCAAAATGACCAACGTACCCACGAGTTGCTACGTTCCCTTGATGCGGTGAAAGCATTTCCGAACGAAAATGTTTGTTCATTTCGATGTTTTTAATTTCGATGAACATGAGCACTCGAACGCGAAATGATATAGAATGTATCGCCGCCGATAATACGAGGATAAAATGAAGATGTAATTCCGATTTCAAAGGGACAGAGAAATTGGGAACTCAGCAAACTATTGTTTAGTTTGGGATGAAAGAGGATCGACGACTATTAATTTTGCGTCTGAATAAAAAAACGGGATTATTGATGCTGTCGGGAAGTTTCCTGATTTTCTTCAATAAAGGAATAGAGTTATCTGCATTTAACTCCCTCTTAACAAATCACTCATTAATCTCGGAGTGGTTATCAACGAAAATCTCTCTTGGGCAGATCAAGTTAATAAGATCTGCAAAACAGTCTATGGATCTCTGTATTCACTCGTGCGACTGAAAACATTTCTTTCATTTCAACTCAGAAAGCAGCTGATCTCCTCTCTTATTATTCCTCACTTCGATTATTGTGATGCTGTATTCAACGACCTCTCTGAAGAACAAACTACAATTAGCGCAGAATTCCTGTATTAGATTCATCTGTGATCTCAGAAAAAAAGATCATGTTTCTAAATACTACTACCAACTTGGATGGCTCAAGCTCCAGTCAAGACGAAATCTTCACCTTCTCACTCAGCTCTTCTCCATAAGAATTAATAACCTGCCTCAGTATCTATCTGATCTTTTTCAAACAATGCACAGCATACATTGTCTTTCGACTAGAAATAACCAGCTTCTTCAGATACCAAAACGCCGAACCGAAATTTACCATAATTCCTTTCATGTCTCCGCATGCAGGCTCTGGAACTCTCTCCCCACACATATTCAAAACTCTCCTTCGCTATTGGCATTCAAGAATCGCTACTACCAATTCCTTTTTCTTAATCAAACCTCCACTGACTCAGATAAACTTTACCAGATTAACTTTTCCCTTCACTGAACATCTTTTTTTCTCCTTTTCTTTTTTCCTTTTATTCCACATATCCTTATCGTTCTCGCACACTCTCACCCCTACTCTCCTTCAAACGTTATATTCCTTTTTATATCGACTGTATTTACTGTATCGATATATGTATATCTATTATATATAGATGCTTCTCCGGATTCATTTATATATCTATTATATATAGATGCTTCTCCGGATTCATTCATGTATCCATATATATATTCATATATATATATATAGAGAGGATACAAACTCACAGGCCAAACCACAAGCGTCATTGACTTGAAATTTTTACGACATATTGGCCATAGAGTGAAACCGCCAGAAAAATTGCGATTTTGCACCTCAGTGTCATGGGTTCGATTCCAGAGGGCCCCAAAGTCTCGATTTTTCCCGTTTAAATGCATTGCTTTGATTTTCGGGAATTTTTAAAAAATACTTCCGGGATAGGTAGAGAATCGAAAATCTAGCAGCCTTTATATATGGTCATGATCTATCGAAAACAAAAATGAGTTTTACGAAAAATATCCTGGGTTCGATGATAGGTCGAGGCAAAAATCGGCCGTTTAAAATGCATTGTGGCGATTTTTAAGATTTTTTTTGGACCCTTTCCCGATGGCATGGAAACTTAAAATTCGGCATGGAGTTGGAGATTAATAATAAATTTCAGGATCAAATTTTACATGTTCGCTGATGGTCCTTGGTTCGATCCCAGAGGGCCATTTAAATTCCTCAATGCATTTCTTACGGAGATAACGGAAACAAATTATAGGTACTTCCCGGCACGATAAAGACTTCAAACTTTGCACTAAGAAAGATTAACTGTATACAAATCAAAGTGTGCATTCCCAACTGTCAATGTGTCCTGGGTTCGACACCAGGCGTCTCTAATATCAGTAACTGATCCGATTTTCAATAATTATTTTGAACCCTTTCCCAACAATATAGAAACCTAGAAATTCGGCATGTAGATAGAGATAATAAATAACTTTCAGAAACATTTTTTAGATTTCCAAGATCGTCCTTGGTTCGAATCCAGAGAGCCATTTAAATTCGTGAAAATTAGAACGCCTTTTGACGCAGTTGTAGCCCATATTTCTGCATGAATTTTCACACATACTTAGAGATGGTGATGTTCTATTGTGCTGCATAGTAAGTTCACAGTAAAGACCCGGGTTCGATGCCAGACGATGGAATTTCAGCGAATTTTAAGAAAAATTTCAATCCATTTTTTTCTTTTGATGTCCGTCCCGATATGATGCCGACATGAAAATAGTGTTGTCGATCTGCTTGCAGTATGCAAGCAACATTTTACTCGTATAGCCATATAGCTATATAGCTATATAGATAGGATACAAATTCACAGGCTAAACTACAAGCGTCATTGCCTTGAAATTTTTATGACGTATTGGCCATAACGTGAAACCCCCAGGAAAAAAGCGACTTTGATCCTCAGTGTCATAGGTTCGATTCCAGAGTGCCCCAAAGTCCCGATTTTTCCCGTTTAAATGCATTGCCGTGATTTTCGGGAATTCAAAAAAAATACTTTCCGGATAGTTAGAGAAATAAAACTCAAGGTGCCTATAGTTATGGTCTTGGACTTTCGAAAACATCAATGACTTTTACAAAAAAAAATCCTGGGTTCGATGCTAGGACGATGCAAAGATCTGCCCTTTAAAATACATGGGAGCCGTTTTTCATTATTTTTTTAGATGCACTTATCGAAATGATAGGATGTTCGTGCTTGGCTGGAAGATGTATGGTACGAATAAGTTTTAGAAAAAAATTTTCATAAGACCGTACTGTTCCTGGGTTCGAAGCCAGAGCACAATAACGTTTCTCTCATAAGGAATATAAAGGAAAAGTAGGACGTCATTTGAGGCAGTTGTAACCAATATTTCTGCTTGAATTTGCATACGCGGTTAGAGATGGTGTTTTTCTTTTGTGCTGCATAGAAAGTATTGCCTGAAAGACCCGGGTTCGATGCCGGGCGGTAAAAATATCACCCATATATAATACTATGGGGTATCTTTTCATAATTTTTTTATGCATTTATCGATATGTAAGGGAGCTCTTGCTTAGATGGAAGATGTATATTAACACTTTGTTTAAGAAAAAAAATAGATAAGACCATGCTGTTCCTGGGTTCGATGCCAGAGCACATTATAATTTCTCAAATAAGGAGTGTATGTGAATAGTAGGACGTCGTTTGAGGTAGTTGCACCTAATAGTTTTGCTCGAATTTTCACACATAGTTTGATATGGTAATTTTCTATTTTGCTGCATAGTAAGTACACCAGGAAGACCGGGGTTCGCTGCCAGGTGATTAAATTGCAGCGAATTCTACGAATATTTTGAATTTTTTTTTCTTTTGATGTCCGTCCCGATATGATGCCGATATGAAATTAGTGTTGTCGATCTGCTTGCAGTATGCAAGCTACATTTTACTCGTTATATATAGATGCTTCTCCGGATTCATTCATGTATATACCTAGATAGATAGATAGGATACTAATTCACAGCCTAAACCACAAGCGTCATTGACTTGAAATTTTTACGACGCATTGGCCATAACGTGTAACCGCTAGAAAAATTGCGATTTTGATCCTCAGTGTCATAGGTTCGATTCCAGAGGGCCCCAAAGTCGCGATTTTCTCCATAAGAATACATGGCGGGGATTTTCGAAAATTTTTTGAGGCACCTCCCGGAAAAGTAGAGAGTTGAAATTCAAGGGATCGCTAGAAGCCGTGCAAATCCAACGTAAATCAGAAAGACATATTCGAATATGGTCCATGGTTCGATGCTAGGTCGGGGCAAAAATCGGCCGTTTAAAATGCATTGCGGCGATTTTGAAAATTTTTTTTGGGTCCTTTCCCGATAACATGGATACTTGAAACTCGGCACGTCGATAGATATCATAAATATATTTCGTAATCAAATATTTCATGTTCGCTGATGGTCCTTGGTTCGATCCCAGAGGACCATTTGCACTTCTCAATGCATTCCTTACGGAGATAACGGAAACAAAATTAAGGTACTTCCCGGCATGCTATCGACTTCAAACTTTGCAAGATACAAGAAAAAGTCTTTACAAATCAAACTTTGCATGCACAGCTTACAATATGTCCTGGGTTCGACACCAGGAGTCTCTGCAATCAGAAGTTGATCCGATTTTTACGAATTATTTTGAAACCTTTCCCAATAATATAGAAATTTTAAATTCTGCATATAGATAGAAATCATAAATAACTTTCAGAAATATCTTTTAGATTTCCAAGATCGTCCTTGGTTCGAATCCAGAGAGCCATTAACATTCGTGATAATTAGAACGTCTTTTGAGGCAGTTGTAGCCAATATTTCTGCTTGAATTTTCACACATGGTTAGAGATGATGATCTTCTATTGTGCTGCATAGTTAGTTCACCAGTAAGACCCGGGTTCGATGCCAAACGATGAAATTTAAGCGAATTTTAAAAAAAATTTCAATCCTTTTTTTTTTCTTTTGAGGAGCGTTCCGATATGATGCCGATATGAAATTAGTATTGCCGATCTGCTTGCAGTATGCAAGCTACATTTTACTCGTATATATATACGAGTAAAATGTTGCTTGCATTCTGCAAGCAGATCGACAACACTAATTTCATATCGGCATTATATCGGGACGGTCCTCAAAAGAAAAAAAAAGGATTGAAAATATTCTTAGAATTCGCTTCAATTTACTCGTCTGGCATTGAACCTGGGTCTTCCTGGTGAACTTAATATGCAGCATAAGAGAAGATCAACATCTCTAACTATGTGTGAAAATTCAAGGAGAAATATTGACTGCAACTGCCTCAAACGACGTTCTACTTTTCACGAATGTAAATGGCTCTCTGGATTTGAACCAAGGACGATTTGGAAATCTGAAACCTTTTTTTGAAATAAATATATAATCTCTATCTATATGCAAAATTTCAAGTTTCTATATTATTGTAAAAGGGTTCAAAATAGTTCTCAAAAATCGGATCAGTTACTGATTGTAGAGACGCCTGGTGTCGAACCCAGGAACTACTGGCAGCTGTGAAAACACATTATGACTTGATTTGACCTGATCTTATTAAATGCAAAGTTTGAAGTCAACAACTTGCCAGGAAGTACCTAAAATTTGCTTCCGTTATCTCCATAAGAAATGCATTGTAGGATGTAAATGGCCCTCTGGGATCGAACCAAGGACCATCACCGAGTTCTAAAATTTTATTATAAAATATATTTATGATATATATCCACGTGCCAAGTTTCAAGTTTCCAAGTCATCTATAAGTAATTAAAAAAAAATCTTAAAAATCGCAATGTAATTTAAATGGGAGAATATTTGCCCTGGCCTAGCATCGAACCAAGGATAATATTTGTAGATGTCTTTGTGGTTTCCTTTAGATATACACGGCATCTAGCGATCTCTTGAATTTCAACTCTTAACTCTTCCGGGAAGTGCCTAAAAAAAATTTTTGAAAATCCCCGCCATGTATCTTTATGGAGAAAATCGGGACTTTGGGCCCCTCTGGAATCGAACCTATGACACTGAGGATAAAAGTCGCTTTTTTCCTGGGGGTTTCACGTTATGGCCAATACGTGGTAAAAATTTCGAGTCAATGAAGGCAGTAGATTAGCCTGTGAATAAGTATCCTATCTGGGTATCTGGGTATATCATGAGTGAATCCGGAGAAGCATCTATATATCTATTATATATATAGATGCTTCTCCGGATTCATTCATATATATACCTATATAGATAGATAGGATACAAATTCACAGCCTAAACTACAAGCGTCATTGATCTGAAATTTTTATGACATATTGGCCATAACGTGAAACCCCCAGGAAAAAAGAGACTTTGATCCTCAGTGTCATAGGTTCGATTCCAGAGGGCCCCAAAGTCCCGATTTTTCCCGTTTGAATACATTGCCGTGATTTTCGGGAATAAAAAAAAAATACTTTCCGGATAGGTAGAGAAGTAAAACTCAAGGTGCCTATATTTATGGTCTTGGACTTTCGAAAACATCAATGACTTTTACAAAAAAAAATCCTGGGTTCGATGCTAGGACGATGCAAAGATCTGCCCTTTAAAATACATGGGAGCCGTTTTTCATTATTTTTTTAGATGCACTTATCGAAATGATAGGATGTTCGTGCTTGGCTGGAAGATGTATGGTACGAATAAGTTTAAGAAAAAAATTTTCATAAGACCGTACTGTTCCTGGGTTCGAAGCCAGAGCACAATAACGTTTCTCTCATAAGGAATATAAAGGAAAAGTAGGACGTCATTTGAGGCAGTTGTAACCAATATTTCTGCTTGAATTTGCATACGCGGTTAGAGATGGTGTTTTTCTTTTGTGCTGCATAGAAAGTATTGCCTGAAAGACCCGGGTTCGATGCCGGGCGGTAAAAATATCACCCATATATAATACTATGGGGTATCTTTTCATAATTTTTTTATGCATTTATCGATATGTAAGGGAGCTCTTGCTTAGATGGAAGATGTATATTAACACTTTGTTTAAGAAAAAAAATAGATAAGACCATGCTGTTCCTGGGTTCGATGCCAGAGCACATTATAATTTCTCAAATAAGGAGTGTATGTGAATAGTAGGACGTCGTTTGAGGTAGTTGCACCTAATAGTTTTGCTTGAATTTTCACACATAGTTTGATATGGTAATTTTCTATTTTGCTGCATAGTAAGTACACCAGGAAGACCGGGGTTCGCTGCCAGGTGATTAAATTGCAGCGAATTCTACGAATATTTTGAATTTTTTTTTTCTTTTGATGTCCGTCCCGTTATGATGCCGATATGAAATTAGTGTTGTCGATCTGCTTGCAGTATGCAAGCTACATTTTACTCGTAATAGATATATATATATATATATAGAGAGGATACAAACTCACAGCCTAAACCACAAGAGTGATTGAGCTGAAATTTTTACGACATATTGGCCATAACGTATAACCTCCAGAAAAATTGCGATTTTGATCCTCAGTGTCATGGTTTCGATTCCAGGGGGCTCCAAAGTCCCGATTTTTCCCGTTTAAATGCATTGCTTTGATTTTCGGGAATTAAAAAAAAATACTTCCCGGATAGGTAGAGAATCGAAACTCTAGGAGCCTTTATATATGGTAATGATCTATCGAAAACATAAATGAGTTTTACGGAAAATAACCTGGGTTCGATGCTAGGTCGATGCAAAAATCTGCCGTTTAAAATGTATTGTGGCGATTTTTAAGATTTTTTTTGGACCCTTTCCCGATGGCATGCAAACTTGAAATTCGGTATGGGGTTAGATATCATAAATATATTTCATAATCAATTTTTATGTTTTCCCTGATGTTCCTTGGTTCGATCCCAGAGGGCCATTTACATTCCTCAATGCATTTCTTATGGAGATAACGGAAACAAGTTTAAGGTACTTCCCTGCATGCTATCAACTTAAAACTTAGCATGATGGAAGAACCAGTCTAAACAAATCAAACTATGCATTCATAGCTATCAATGTGTCCTGGGTTCGACACCAGGTGTCTCTGCAATCAGAAGTTGATCCGAATTTTAGGAATTATTTTGAAACCTTTCCCAATAATATAGAAACTTGAAATTTGGCATATAGATTGAGATCAATAATAAATTTCAGAAACATTTTTTTAATTTCCAAGATCGTCCTTGGTTCGAGTCCCGAGAGCCATTTACAATCGTGAACATTAGAGCGTCTTTTGAGGCAGTTGTAGCCAATATTTCTGCTTGAATTTTCACACATAGTTAGAGATGGTGATCTTCTATTGTTTTTCATAGTAGGTTTTCAGTAAGACCCGGGTTCGATGCCAGACGATGACATTTCAGCGAATTTTAAGAAAAAATTAAATCCTTTTTTTTTTCTTTTGAGGACCGTCCCGATATAATGCCGATATGAAATTAGTGTTGTCGATCTGCTTGCAGTATGCAAGCTACATTTTACTCGTATAATAGATAGCTATATAGCTATATAGATAGGATACAAATTCACAGGCTAAACTACAAGGGTCATTGCCTTGAAATTTTTATGACGTATTGGCCATAACGTGAAACCCCCAGGAAAAAAGCGACTTTGATCCTCAGTGTCATAGGTTCGATTCCAGAGGGCCCCAAAGTCCCGATTTTTCCCGTTTAAATACATGGCCGTGATTTTCGGGAATTTTCAGAAAATACTTTCCGGATAGGTAGAGAAATAAAACTCAAGGTGCCTATACTTATGGTCTTGGACTTTCGAAAACATCAATGACTTTCACAAAAAATATCCTGGGTTCGATCCTACGACGAGGCGAAGATCTGCCCTTTAAAATACATGGGAGCTGTTTTTCATTATTTTTTTTGATGCACTTCTCGAAATGATAGGAAGTTCGTGCTTGGCTGGAAGATGAATGGTTATAACTGGTTTAAGAAAACAGTTTTCAGAAGACCGAGCTATTCCTGGGTTCGATGCCAGAGCACTTTAACATTTCTCTCATAAGAAATATAAGGGAAAAGTAGGACGCCGTTTGAGGCAGTTGCAGATAATATATCTGCTTGAATTTTCACAGATAGTTAGAGATGGTGATCCTCTATTGTGCTGCATAGTAAGTATCACCAGGAAGACCCGTGTTCGATGCCGGACGAATAAATTGCAGCGAATAATCAGAATATTTTCAATCCATTTTTTTTTTCTTTTGACGGCCTTCCAGATATGATGCCGACATGAAATTAGTGTTGCCGATCTGCTTGCAGTATGCAAGCTACATTTTACTCGTATATATATATATATATATATATATACATCTATATATAATAGATATATATATATATATATATATATATATATATATATATATATATATATATATATATATATATATATATATATATTATATATAGATGCTTCTCCGGATTCATTCATATCTATTATATATAGATGCTTCTCCGGATTCATTCATGTATATACCTATATAGATAGATAGATAGATAGGATACTAATTCACAGCCTAAACCACAAGCGTGATTGACTTGAAATTTTTACGGCGTATTGGCCATAACGTGTAACCACCAGAAAAAATGCATTTTTGAACCTCAGTATCATAG
Organism: Sympetrum striolatum; assembly: GCA_947579665.1. Classification (NCBI taxonomy): domain Eukaryota; kingdom Metazoa; phylum Arthropoda; class Insecta; order Odonata; family Libellulidae; genus Sympetrum; species Sympetrum striolatum. The sequence continues at coordinate 422,318 of CANPUZ010000026.1, forward strand.
GTTCGATTCCAGAGGGCCCCAAAGTCCCGATTTTTCCCGTTTAAATGCATTGCTTTGATTTTCGGGATTTAAAAAAAAATACTTTCCGGATAGGTAGAGAATTAAAACTCAAGGAGCCTGTATATATGAACATGATCTATCGAAAACATAAATGAGTTTTACGGAAAATATCCCGGGTTCGATGCTAGGTCGGGGCAAAAATCGGCCGTTTAAAATGCATTGTGGCGATTTTTAAGATTTTTTTGGACCCCTTCCCGATGGCATGGAAACTTGAAATTCGGCATGGGTTTAGATATCATAAATATATTTAATAATCAATTTTTTTACATTCGCTGATAGTCCTTGGTTCGATCCCAGAGAGCCATTTACATTCCTCAATGCATTTCTTATGGAGATAACAGAAAAGGGTTTTAGGTACTTTCCGGCATGATATCGACTTCAAACTTTGTATGAAAGAAGATTAAGTCCTAATAAATCATACTATGCATTCACAGCTAACAATATTTCCTGGGTTCGACACCAGGCGTCTCTACAATCAGTAAATTATCCTATATTTAAGAATTAATTTAAACCCCTTCCCAATAATATTTAAACATGAAATTAGGCAGATAGATAGAGAACAAAGATACATTTCAAAATCATGTTTTAGATTTCCTAAATAGTCCTTGGTTCGAATCCAGAGAGCCATCTACATTCGTGAAAAGTAGGACGTCGTTTCATGCAGTTGCAGCCAATATTTCTGCTTGAATTTTCACACGTTGTAAGAGATGGTGATCTTCTGTTGTGCTGCATAGTAGGATCTCCAGTAAGACCCAGGTTTGATGCCAGACGATGAAACTTCAGCGAATTTTAAGAAAAATTCAATCCTTTTTTTTCTTTTGTGGACAGTCCCGATATGATGCCGATATGAAATTAGTATTGCCGATCTGCTTGCAGTATGCAAGCTACATTTTACTCGTCTATTATATAAAGATGCTTCTCCGGATTCATTACTATATATAAAGCTGCAAATCCTACTGATTGACACAAAATCCTGGGCATTTCTAATCGAGCTGGAAGGCTGAAATTTTCAGGAGAGATTTATAATTGACAGTCGAGTTGGGAAAAAATCGAAAATCTACAGATTTTGTCCGAGGTTTGAGACCAGAAAGGATTATATTTTTCAATGTATTTAAACGGGAAAAACGAAAAATGGCCATGCAGAGCAAATTTCTTTCGTTCATAAAAATATGAAAATGTAATCGTAAAGCAGTGGGACTTGGTCTATATTACGTCTAAAGGATCAAAGTTTTCTTTTGTTGCGACCGATTTTAACATTCCGGCAGGAAATTTGCAAAATTTTAGTTTGAACGCCAATTTATTACGTTTTTTTCTCCTCATTTTGAAAATTAAATCTATGGCAACAACCATTGTTTGAATCGAAAACAAGTTTGTTTACGATCCTATTTTCATATGCAATGATAAAGGCTTGATGCATTTTTAATTATTTTAAATCTTTCTTTCGATACATGTTATTACTGAATGCTGAAAAATGTAAATTTCGTTAAAATAGACAGTGGATATCTGCACGGTCAATGAATCAATCGTGAATGCATGCTGTGATAACATAAGTTTATGTAGAGAATACGAGACCATTAACAACGAAGATAATCGTAAAAGTCATGTAAGTAGTGAGATTTTTCTAGAATGAAGTACATAGATACGAATATAAATTAATAAATAGGGATATTAATGTAAATTAAAAGGTTTAACGACAATCTTTAGAAATAACATAACTGTAAGCATTACGAATCATTAGTTTCGCGAACACTATAATTTATTAATATATTATAATTCATAGCTCACTTAACCAAATACATTTATCATATACTGAACTCTCATCTAAATGAACAACAAATATCTAATCAGGAAATACATGGTATTATTGAACTATGTTAGGATATCGTTGGTTTACGCATATGGTGGATTGCTTTTCGTGTGTGTGAGTTTCTGTTCTTTTAATTTTATGCCTATTATGTTTATTCTTTTCTATTTTAATTACATATAATTATTCTGTCACCTTTCCAAAGAGAATTTAAAATTAAGTTCTTTTTCTACGTTTCTTTAATTAATACGTAGTACACAATTAGTTCGTAATATATTACGTAATTCAACATTCATCAAAATAAAAAAAACAGAAATCTACTCATAAAATACACTGATTTCCTTCAACGACTTTCTGATTACGTTGTTCTACGCTGGATAATTCTTGGTTAGTAAAAACAATCTTTGCATGTATCATTGTATGAATATTATTTTCCCATCTTCTCCAAACGGACTTTAGAATAAAGTTCTTTTTCTACGTTCTTTGAAACTATTTACATAATTACGTTGCCTATTGTCTATTTGTTTTTTTAATTAGAAACGGAGCTCATTGTCGTAGTAGACAACATTTAATGAATATAGGATTATTTTGCAGAATGTCTTGCACTCAACCACATACTACACAGGTAATCGTCTATTTATTCCGCATTTTTATCTTATGCAGATTTTTATTCTGACTTTACTTTGTTTGGCGTATTTCTTTAATATAATTTTACGAATGCGTATTCATTACAGACTCCCGTATCTCATAAACGCGAAAGGCTTTAGAAATGATTATTTTACTATCATATTATTTGGCGAATCTCGATCTCACTTATTTGAAAATTATGCATACAATAGACAGTGGTATAATTAAAAAAATTTTCTTTCCATATATGTTATGACTGAAAGTTGAAAAATGTAACTTTCATCAAAATGGACAGCGAATATCTGCACGGTCAATGAATTATTCGGGAATACATATTGTGATAACATAAGTTTATGTAGAAAATACGAGACCATTTATAAACGAAGATAATCGGAAAAGTCATGTAAGTAGTGAGATTATTCGAGGATTAAATTTAAAAGTCTACACTGAATCTATATAAGGGGGATAAGAAAGCAATTTCGATGAAAAATACTCATTAATTACTGATGAAGAACGTATTATACCGGATCAAGTCTACCTATGCCTGAGTAAAAGTAAGTACAACTGAAATTTACATCATCCTAAAATATTACTATCAGAATATTAATGTAAATTAATAGTTTCAACGATATTATTTAGAAATAATATAACTGCAAACAATACGAATCATTAGCATCAAAATCGGTATAGTTTAGTATAGTAGTATTTCACTTTATTCTCACTTAACCCAATGCATTTATCGTATATTAAATTATGTCTAAAAATTTCCTTTGCAATGGCCATTTCCGATTCCTACTTTATGGCGTTATAATTAATCACAATATTCATAACATCTCTGATGAAAGCAGGAAGATCCCAATTACCACCACTTCAATAACTAATACTATTAATAAAGACACTCAACCATTCTATAGCCAGAAAAATCTTGCTAGCCGGAATTCGTACCTTGGTGTTGGAGTCCGAGCACAGTGACCACTTTCTCACCGCACTCGGTGTGTTTGGTATTTTGCCCTTAGTTTCTCTTAAGATCGACAGATAAGCTCCAGCGTCCTGTCTCGCGTGCCACCTCATAGTGTGGCTTCTTTAGAAGATGTTCCTTTTAGGAGGGGAAGCTTTAAGTAACGTATGCCTCAATTTCATACTACATACATTGTGATACATTGTAACCAAAAAGCTCATACGGGCAGCCAAACCCATTGCTGCCCGCCTTTCTTGAAGGACCATATTATAATTGAATATCAAGAAAGTGTAACTTTCATTTAAATGAACAACAAATATCTACACAGGAAATAAAATTATATCCTTGAACGATGTTAGGATTATACGTATATGTTGGATTGCCTTTCGTGTGTGAAAATTGTGCTTTTAATTGTATGCCTATTATGTATCGTCTTTTCTGTTTTAATAACATATATTTATTCTGTCATCTTATCCATACAGAATTTAAAATTAAGTTAAATTTTCGTTTTTTTAATTAATACGTAGTACCTTACGTAATGATATGGGATACTGCTGGGGAAACGATAAATGTCCATGAAGAACCAAATGTTTTCATTCACATAAGCATGAAAAATGTACGTACAGTGGAGAGTATTTAACTAAATTATACCTCAAAGTGGAATTTTCATTTTTCCTGCATCCAATTTCGCCATGTCGGCAACATCTTAAATTAAACACAAATTAATAATGTTTTTATTTGCACCCTTCCCAAGATAAAAACTTTGGCTACGACCATTATTTACGTGGAATACAAATCTGTTTGCAGTTCAAATAACATACGCCGTGATGAAAGTATGAAATTTTTGAAATATTTTCAATATTCTTTTGTTTTTAATATTAATATACATCAAGAACATTTAACTTTCATCAAAATAAACAACAAAAATCTACTCATAAAATACGCTGATTTCCTTGAACGAACTTTGGATTACGTTTTTCTACGTATCAGCTGGATGATTCTTCGTAAGTAAAACAATTTCTGCGATTAAAAATGTATGCTTACTATGTTTACTCTTTTCTATTGTATTCACCTCAAATTATTTTTTCATATTCTGCAAACGGGCTTTAGAATTAAGTTCTTTTTCTACGTTTTTCAAAATTATTTACATAGATACGTTACCTGTAGCATATTTGTTTGTTTATATAATTAGAAACGGAGCTCATTGTCGTGGTAGACGCCATTTAATGAACATAGGATTCAATTTCATTATGTCTGGCACTGAACCGAATACTTCACAGGTAATCGTCTATTTATTTTCCGCATTTTTATCTTATGCAGATTTTTATTCTAACTTTGCTTTGATTGGCGTATTTTCTTAAATTAATTTTACAAATGCACATTCATTAGGAATCAACTCCAAATCTCCCGTATCAAATAAGCGTAGAAGGCCTTTGAAATCCAAAGGGGGACGTCCTAAAACCTTGAACGACCTTCGGATTATGTAGTTCTAAGTGTTCGCTGGATAATTTTTGTAAGTAAAAACAATTTCTGCGTTTATCATCGCATGCAAAATATTTTCCCAACATCTCCATATGGGCTTTAAATTCAACTTCTTTTTCTACATTCTTCAAAATTATTCAACTACGTTGCCTAATTTCTATTTGTTTATTTAATTAGAAACGGAGCTCATAGTGCCGCTTTAGACGCCATTTAATGTGCATAGGATTCAATTGAAGTATGCCTTGCACTGAACCGAGTACTACAGGTAACGAATCATCTATCGATTTCTCGCCTTTTTATCTTACGAAGACTTTTATTATTACTTAAATTTGTTTGGCGCATTTCTTTAATTTAATTTTACGTATGCGTATTCTTTAAGGTCTCAACTGCAAAACTCCCGTCTCAATTAAACGTGAAAGGCTTTCGAAATAATTATTATATTATTAGATGAAACTCGATCTCATATTTGAAAATTAGGTATACGATAGACAGTAGTATAATTAAAAAGACACATATCCCTTCATAATTTTCTTTGCTTGCAGTTTGCAAGCACCCATTTACTAGTTCATATATATACCCAGATACCCAGATAGGATACAAATTCACAGGCTAAACCAAAAGCGTTATTGACTTGAAATTTTTACGACGTTATGGCCATGACGTGTAACCTCCAGAAAAAAGCCGACATTGAACCTCGGTGCCATGGGTTCGATTCCAGAAGGCCCCAAAGTCGCGATTTTCCCCATAAGATTACATGGCAGGGATTTTCGAAAATTTTTTTGAGTCACTTCCCGGAAAAGGAGAGAGTTGAAATTCAAGGAATCGCTAGATGCCGTGCATATCTAAAGGAAACCATAAAGACATCTACGAATATTATCCTTGGTTCGATGCTAGGTTGGGGCAAAAATCGGCCGTTTAAAATGCATTGTGGCGATTTTTAAGATTTTTTTTGGACCCTTTTCCGATGGCATAGAAACTTGAAATTCGGTATGAGGTTAGATACTATAAAAATATATCATAATAAAATTTTACATATTCGCTGATGGTACTTGGTTCGATCCCAGAGGGACATTTAAATTCCTCAATGCATTTCTTACGGAGATAAAGGAAACAAATTTTAGGTACTTCCCGGCACGATATCGACTTCAAACTTGGCATATAGAAAGATCAAATCCATAAAAAACAAACAGTGCATTTACAGCTATTAATGGATCTTGGGTTCGACACCAGGTGTCTCTGCAATCAAAAGTTGATCTGATTTTTGGGAATTATTTTGAAACCTTTTCCAATAATATAGAAACTGCAAATTCGGCATATAGATAGAGATCATAAATAACTTTCAGAAACATTTTTTAGATCTCCAAGATCGTCCTTGGTTCGAATCCAGAGAGCCATTTAAATTCGTGAAAATTAGAACGTCTTTTGAGGCAGTTGTAGCCCATTTTTCTGCTTAAATTTTCACACTTAGTTAGAGATGGTGATGTTATATTGTGCTGCATAGTAAGTTCACAGTAAAGACCCGGGTTCGATGCCAGACGATGGAATTTCAGCGAATTTTAAGAAAAATTTCAATCCATTTTTTTCTTTTGATGGCCGTCCCGATATGATGCCGATATGAAAATAGTGTTGTCGATCTGCTTGCAGTATGCAAGCAAAATTTTACTCGTATCTATTATATATAGATGCTTCTCCGGATTCATTCATATATATACCGAGATACCCAGATAGGATACAAATTCACAGGCTAAACCAAAAGCGTCGTTGACTTGAAATTTTTACGACGTTATGGCCATGACGTGTAACCTCCAGGAAAAAGCCGACTTTGAACCTCGGTGTCATGGGTTCGATTCCAGAAGGCCCCAAAGTCGCGATTTTCCCCATAAGATTACATGGCAGGGATTTTCGAAAATTTTTTTGAGGCACTTCCCGGAAAAGGAGAGAGTTGAAATTCGAGGGATCGCTAGAAGCCGTGCATATCCAACGAAAATAAAAAAGACATCGCCGAATATGGTCCATGGTTCGATGTTACGTTGGGGCAAAAATCGGCCGTTTAAAATGCATTGCGGCGATTTTGAAGATTTTTTTTGATTCTTTCCCGATAACATGGATACGTGAAACTCAGCACGTGGATAGATATCATAAATATATTTCATAATCGAATTTTAAATGTTCGCTGATGGTCCTTGGTTCGATCCCAGGGGGCCATTTGCACTTCTCAATGCATTTCTTACGGAGATAACAGAAACAAAATTAAGGTACTTCCCGGCATGCTATCGAATTCAAACTTTGCGTGATAGAAGAACAGGTCTTTACAAATCAAACTGTGCATTTACAGCTTACAATATGTCCTAGGTTCGACACCAGGTGTCTCTGCAATTAGAAGTTGATCCGATTTTTAGGAATTATTTTGAAACCTTTCCCAATAATATAGAAATTTGAAATTCCGCATATAGATAGAAATCATAAATAACTTTCAGAAACCTTTTTTTAGTTTTCCAAGATCGTCCTTGGTTTGAATCCAAAGAGCCATTTACATTCGTGAAAATTAGAACGTCTTTTCAGGCAGTTGTAGCCAATATTTCTGCTTGAATTTTCACACGTAGTTACAGAAGGTGGTCTTCTACTCTGCTGCATAGTTAGTTCACAAGTAAGACCCGGGTTCGATGCCAGACGATGAAATTTTAGCGAATTTTAAGAAAAATTTCAATCCTTTTTTTTTTTTCTTTTGAGGACCGTACCGATATGATGCCGATATGAAATTAGTATTGCCGATCTGTTTGCAAGTATGCAAGCTACATTTTACTCGTATAACTATATAGCTATATAATAAGGATACAAATTCACAGGCTAAACCACAAGCGTCATTGACTTGAAATTTTTATGACATATTGGCCATAACGTGAAACCCCCAGGAAAAAAGCGACTTTGATCCTCAGTGTCATAGGTTCGATTCCAGAGGGCCCCAAAGTCCCGATTTTTCCCGTTTAAATGCATTGCCGTGATTTTCGGGATTTAAAAAAAAATACTTTCCGGATAGGTAGAGAAATAAAACTCAAGGGGCCTATATTTATGGTCTTGGACTTTTGAAAACATCAATGACTTTCACAAAAAATATCCTGGGTTCGATACTAGGACGATGCAAAGATCTGCCCTTTAAAATACATGGGAGCTGTTTTTCATTGTTTTTTTTGATGCACTTCTCGAAATAATAGGAAGTTCGTGCTTAGCCGGAAAGTGTAAAGTAACGATTGGTTTAAGAAAAAAAATTTCATAAGACCGTACTATTCCTGGGTTCGATGCCAGAGCACATTAACATTTCTCTCATAAGGAATATAAGGGAAAAGTAAGACTTCGATTGAGGCAGTTGCAGCCTATATTTCTGCTTGAATTTTCGCACATAGTTAAAGAATAATATCTTCTATTATGTTGCATTTGAAGTTTCACCAGAAAGACCCGGGTTCGATGCCGGGCGGTAAATATGTCTCCCGTTTAAAATACATAGGGTTAGTATTTCATTATTTTTTTGATGCACTTATCGAAATGATAGGAAGTTCGTGCTTGGCTGGAAGATGTATGGTTAAAACTGGTTTAAGAAAACAGTTTTCAGAAGACCGAACTATTCCTGGGTTCGATGCCAGACCACATTAACATTTCTCTCATAAGAAATATAAGGGAAAAGTAGGACGTCGTTTGATGCAGTTGCAGTTGATATTTCTGCTTGAATTTTCACAGATAGTTAGAGATGGTGATTTTCTATTGTGCTGCATAGTAAGTATCACCAAGAAGACCCGGGTTCGATGCCGGACAAATAAATTGCAGCGAATAATCAGAATATTTTCATTCCATTTTTTTTCTTTTGACGGCCTTCCCGATATGATGCCGACATGAAATTAGTGTTGTCCATCTGCTTGCAGTATGCAAGCTACATTTTACTCGTATATATATATATATATATATATATATATATATATATATATATATATATATGCACATACTTGTATATATTTTCTTTTCTCTTTATGCTCATTTGAACTACTTTAACAAATTTTTTTTTTGTTTTGACTCGCCAAATGTTCATTTTTTTATTTATTTTTTTATTATGATTATCATTGTCTTTTTATTTTATTATTTATTCACTTTTTTGCAACGGGTTAAATGTAAGATGGGACTAATCAGTCTCAATTTCGCCCGACAATAAAGACCTTTATCTATCTATCTATCTATCTATCTTCACGGAGGAATCAATAACTACTCCTTGCATCGGTTTAAAATGTGTAGTACGACATATTCTCTGAGGAAACACAAATAAAAACCAATTCCATTACAGAAGTCGACATTATGAATTCGAAGGTACCTCTCTGTAGGATAGAGAATTCAAATCGAGGAGGTCCAAGGAGACTTCTGCGTTTAATTTGTAACAGAAATGCCACCAAGTGTGCGTGAGTTCGATGCCAGATTGGTGCTCTCCCAAATGAGAATGACTATCGCAATTATTTCAATGGAAAATTCTGATAAAACTGAAACTGCTGAAAGACACAAAGAGCAGTGAAGGATGATCATCAACTGAGCGGTTATTGCATTCTTAAACGAGAATCGAATTTTAAAGATAATCCTGTTAAAAATTGCTTGAATTTATAAACTTCCGCGTTCGTAATGGAAGGTTCAAACTTTTATTTAGATGCAGTAAAATCAATCCTTGTTTTAAATGCCATCTGATGGAAAACAATGCCAATTGCTTTCCCTTCTTTCAGCAAAAACTGAAAGCAATTACCCAATGTCCATTTTCAAAGACGTTTTTCGAATTCATCTAAATAACGTGCATAATCGAGTACAAGCCGATAATATAGGCATTGAATTTGTTATCTATAAATTCAATTTTAAATATCTAAACGTAAAGAGCAATATAATCATACGGAAAATGTTAAATAATCCATTTTTATAACTGTCGCAGCAGCTCGTGTAATTCGTACCTGAAAATGGGCTACACTATTAAGTAAACGTCAAAAATCAATACCGTAGGATGGAAATAATGCTCTGGCTTTTGAAGTTTCGGCAAATATAAATTTAGTTTATTCAAATACAGTTTGTATGTGGTATTTATTCAGAATAAAATATGCGATGACAGGAAGAAAGCATTTTTGCACTGGTGATCATATAGACTGATTATTCCTTAAGGCGAAATTATATAGCAATTAGTAGTAACACGCTTAAGAGTGTAGGAGTCATTGGAGTAAAGATTCCAGTCAATTGTACGCAGTATAAACTGGCTTCATTTGTAGTAAGAAGTAGTTTTTTCCCGGTGAGTTGCTTGAAGGAAGTATTCTCGGGTTTCCAACCGGGCAGCGTCTCTCCATTCTGTCAACGTTTCGGCTACGCACACTGCAGCCATCTTCAGGACTTCATTTGAATGAGAAACAGAATTTAAGTTCTTATTGATATCAAACTGGTTATTTATTTAACAATAGTAGCAAACCTTATGTTACTTTTACTGTGTAAGTAAGAAAGGTTCGCCGCCAATGTTAATTTCCATTAATTAGGCATCGCCTTGACCTCCTTGAATATACCTCGCTAAAAACTGCTATAATTGATTAATACAAAATGGACGGATAAATGTTATAACTTAAAAAAAATTCCATCCCTTTAAAAGATATTGAATGTTCATAAAAGATATTACCCATCCGTTTCGGAACCACAGAGTATTGCAAAATATATTACATTAGAGTAAGAAATGCACTTTCACAAGAGATTTACGAAACGGAGATTCCACAGCAGTATCTCAATGAAAACATGCGAAATCTACGAACGAATACAAGTGTAGAAATGGGAAAAATGTAAAATCGAACAAATATTCATATTTTCGATAAATACAACTATCGAAATCCTAGTCTGCGGCCACTTTGTCCTCAACTTACCATTAATATAAAATGGCTGAATTGGTATTGAAGCGCTCGCGGTATAGATTGTTGTGAAAGCTTAGATACTGCCAACAATGGTCCCTACTTAGTGATACTCGCGAGGTATATTGTTGTTTGCTTCGCCTTATAACGAGGGGGAAGGAGGATTTCTTTTCTCCGCCGTAAGAGTGCCAAGGCGATCCCAATTAGAAAAACGTTTTTTAGTCTGGATGATTAAACACATTAAAGACACATGTTTGATTTAAAAATAAGTTTTTGACTTCTCCGTTAATCTTCGACTTACTGCGTTTTAAAAATCTAATTTTAAGTATGCTACCGTAAAGATAGCTCAATAAAATTTACGTGGCAAAAAGCTGATACATCGGAAAAGTTTTTAAGGCAGTAACAAAAACATTTTTATTGACCTCAGAGATTTTGAGAAACCTCAGCAAAGTTTTCAGAGATTTTTCTTGACTGAATGGAAGCAGTAGTGAAAAAAACGCTTTTACATCAGCTATTTATGGTATTTTTATAAAATTATAAAAAATATTCGAAAATATGCGATTATTTTTCAAATCTTTCCTAATAAAGGATTCTTTCAATAAAATTTAAAAGAATCTTACGACTTTTATTAATTATTTCATTCATAAATTCTGCTTTGAAAAGGTCCCTTAAGGTTTTACAACACTTCCAACAACACTGTGCTGATTTCTTACATACGTTGAATAATTTTATTTCACTTTGTTAATTTGCTACTTCCATTCGAATAAATGATAAGCATACATCTTCTCTGGATGCTCTAACACATTTACGCTAACCATGTAAATATATCAAAGAAGGAGACATCGTGGCTTTTTTATTTCTTCACTTCCTTCTCCCATCTCGATTTATAACTCCTTGAAAATGATTTTCATTTTCATTTAATATATAATAAAGTAACTGCTCCTGGGACTTAAGCACAGGCATATCTGACTAAAACCCAAATTCCAATACAGCGATCTTTGCGACCGATCTCTCCTCTTTCCCAGGACCTGCAACTTGTTCTCCTTTCGAAAAAGGACTCGAGGTTGCTCTTATGAGAAAATGCCAGACGGCTCCACCATTTTAATCCATTTTGAACAACCGGATGGGCCACCTCCTTCTTCTCGACTTCATATACGCATCGCAGCGGAGTGCGCTCGAAGGCGCTTGACCGCTTGAGCTAAAGAACACAAACACGCCGTCTGGACCACGAGGCCGCTATCGAGAGGAAGTCAAATGCGTGAGAAAGTAAACTCAAGAACCGCGAGAGAAACTTTGTCGCTTCGTAGGCAAAATAGTCTTCTCTTGGGGCCTTCCTCCGCCGCCTCAGCAATAATCCTGACGATTCTTGTGGCGGAAGACGTTGTATATTTGTGGGCCCCTGAAACAGGCTCTCGCTTTTGACTATAATAATTGACTACACACACATTTTATAAGAATATAGTACACAGACATGGGCGTCGCCAGGGGGGGGCAGGGGGGGGCAGCTGCCCCCCCCTGGAGACCCATTCGTATTGTGGTTCGGGATGTGTTGTAGAAACAATTTTTAAGCACGAGCGTATTTGAAAAGAATTTTGACCCAAAACAAAGTCAAGTGTTGGCACGTGTAAACACCAGTGATGGGAAAAGTACTTCTTCGTAGGAAATTCATTTATTCCTCCAGCGCAGCACAAATATTTCAACAATACTTTGCAGCAATGTCAACAGCCATCCCTCCTTTCCTTCGCCCCTTCCGTCCCAAGAGAAGAAAAGTTCGGTTTCAGGGTGAACAATGTGAACTGCCTCTCGATGCGATCAGAGCGCGAGGTTATGCGATTATGTCCTCTCTCTCAAACTTCCTTGAGTATCGTTCGACAATCGCCGGCAGAAGACAAAGGATTCAGTTTTTTTTCGTTTTCCCTTCAAATGGGCATAAGAAAGTTTTGCGGTGAGTAATTTGCAAATAGGCCCAAGCAGTGCCGCAGCGAGGGGGGGGGGGGGGGGGGGTTTAGGGGTTCAAACCCGCTCCAAGAGTCAAGTCCTATGATTAGCTGTGTCCTTTTTTTCTGCTGAAGAGTACGAAACCCCAATCATTTGCTTGATAAATTCAGCGAAAGCTTTGTATGCCCGTAAATATGGCTCCGATTTCAGCTAAGTTGATGTTTTCGATAGCAGAGTAGGCCTAGAGACGACATCGATATCAATGGGAAGCTACGAGTGTTTCGTACACAATGTTCAACGCATGCACTTCTTAACCATATCCTTTTGTTAGATGACTCACACCATAAGATAAGATTCCCATGAGAAGAATTCGAAAGTGCTGATTCGTTTACTCCTCGCAAAAACACAAGGGAACATTCGAGAAGTAATTCGAAACTTACACCCTGAAAACAGAGATTAAGATTACGTTTGAGAGACAAAAAGGTTGATAAAACGCTCAATTAGATCTGTTGCATGTGACTGTTTTGAGGGTGTGAATGCAAAGCCAGGCTCGTGAATAGTGCATTTGAGAAATTCACAGGGAACAGTTCGAAGGAGAGTTTAGTTTGGATTTCATAAGGTACAGGTGGACATCCGAAATTTTTTTCACAGTCCGCTAATAGCTCGAGGCCTCTATCGGGAAAACATAAGTTAATGTCTATGTAGTTTTTTCTAAAATGACCATTATTAGTTGCATAAATTAGGATTGTATTATTTTAGGGCTGTTATCGGAGGGCACATCTCAAGATGAGTTTAGCGACGATTCCAAAGGAACTGGTTCCTTTGTTAAGTATTCTGGACGATTAAAAGTCCTTACAGTAGCCTCTTCATTACTCGGGATGATATTAAATATACTGATCCTTATTTTATAATTACCCGTTAATTTGCTGTATAGTTACGAAAATAATTCAATAACCGGGTTTCCATAGAAATTTGTAAAAGGATTGGAGCAATGCAAAATATCAGTAAAAATTAATTTTCGATGATATTATTAATAATATACCATTTTGGAAGCAAATCAGTCAGCTGAAAGGTATTGTGCCCGTAAGTTACGCACATATTTATCGGAACTGTTACTTGATGACTTGAAATAAATTTGAGAAACGGTTTAAACTGTGACTTGAATTCTTCAGCTTCCTTTTCGATGCAGTCAATTTTTTCTCTTGTGATAGAATCCCACGAATCTCATATCTGGTTATGCAATGCCCATTCAAAATTTCAATTCGTGGAAAACTTATGTTTTCTTTGAACACTCAGTACGTAAGACAGGGTTTTGTATCATCTCTCTGCTGGTTAAACCACCTATTGCTTAGTCTAAATAATTGTAAGTTGACGGCTTCATTTTTTCTACCTTGGTGTATAACTTGATTTCTGCAAATTCAATCATAGTATCAACTATAATCAAGAGTCTACAGAATATTTTAATGCAGCCGAATTTTTACTCTCCGGTATGTGACGCATTCAATTGAATGCTTGACTAATACATAAATAACGAAATCAGGCATAATTGTAAGCCTATCAGAAAATTTCATCTGATATAATGATTTTTTGTTTCTTAGAAGAGGAGGTAATTTTAAAAGCAACGAATGAAGTCACTCCTAAGAAAGCTGGTGATGATATAAACTAATAACGAAATTCCCAAGGAATTCCTGGGTGCACGCCCCTTATGTGCAAAGTCCCTTTACCCTTTCCTTTCTAATAACGAAAGATGTTCAAATAAGGATGGGTGCAACAATGTGGTGATTTATTGAGACGTTTTATATCGCTTGTCAAATAACGGTAACTATTTTATCCTTTTCGCGCTTGGTAACCTCTTGGAAGAAAGAACTCTCAAAGACTCGGGAAGTATATATCTACAGCATTAAAATACTTTCGCATCGAAAAAAATGACTTTTTAATAGGAATTGGACGTATCCAAACAAAACTTATGATAAGTTTCCAATAGTTTGCTTATGTAAACTACTATCTTGGAAAGTTTAATAAGTTGGCCATATAAGCGTTAAACTCCTCTAGTTTTCAATGCATTTAGTTTTTGAAAGATTTGACGTATTTGTAGTAAGAAGAGGGCATAAATAAACTAGCCCCTGTAAGTTAGGCATTTTCATTTTATCAGGCAGCTTGCCCCCCCCTAGCCCAGTGGCTGGCGACGCCCTTGTACACAGATACAGATAAAGATTGGGCGGTGAGTAAGAACGGCAACGTTGCATCTTCATAAGAGCCTTGCGTCATTTTAGACGTCAAAATTGACTGAGTGAATTACTACACTGCTGTTATTTTAGACATACGAATAGTCTTGACAGTTGCTTTCTTTAAAGAAATAAAACCGTTGGTAAGGTTACCTGCGCGCGAAGATTACAAATCAAACCAGATGATAAAAAAGTAGATAGTTGTGACACTATAAATATAAAGTAATGCGCCACAATATTGATGATTTGAGTCAAATCGTCAACTATTTTTTAACGTGAACATTCTTTCAAAGATAAACTACGGATGCATAAAATTAATCAATAATCGGCTGAGAAGACATCGACAGGAGAAGAGATTAAAGACAAAGCTACAAACAAATATCAAATAATAATAACATATCGATAGAAGGCGAGGCGGTAATCAGAAAGTTTTCCGGGCCATAGATGTTACACTTTCCGAAGGCCTACGACGTGCCCTCCTGTTTCCACAGTTACACTGTCCTATTCTACTTCATTAGGTCGGCGTTACACCTGCCATCTTTAGCGCCATCTCTACCGAATGTTTCCCACGATTTGGTGTTCCTGGTCTCATCGCAAAATTTGGAGTAGCTACGAACAGCTGGAAATTTTCTAGCTTAAGTTTGCTCCTTAGGCTCTTTCTCACGTAGGTGTTAAGCAAGACGGATATCAGTGATCTATTTGCAGTTAAACTGCTTTGCTTTCGGAAGAAAATCCGACATCATAGGGGTTTCTGTTTTCAACTTCATCTCCAGCTTTTGTAAAATTATTTTGTTCGTTCCAAACATTTTCTTCATTTCTATATTAAACAATTCTGTAATTTGCTGATATAACCAGATTCAAGAAGATGCACGAAATTCGAATATTTACGATGAGATGAGGCGGATACTGTAAATACCGTGGTCCTTGTTTTCATTTTCGTTTGCTATCAATCGAATCATCAATGTTACTTATATTCAGGAGAGATATTTAGGTCATGGGATAGCCGGAGGATATTTGCTTCATCATAAAGGTTTGATTTAAATGTGAGACGCCTTATTCAGGGGGAGACTTCGCGAGGCCCTGGGCGATTGGATTTTCCGATGCCTATGGACGGCTGATGAAATGAAAAAACAGCAATTAATAAATCATATGAAATTATATTTCATAAATTGAATATAATAAGACATGATGTGTAGCTTCTAAGATTGAGCAAAGTCCGATTTTCTAACTCCGGAGCAAGGAAAGGTGTCCAGGAGCGGAGGTTCGTTTGTTATCCGCAGGGTGTTTGTCTGAAGGTGGCGGTTTTCGCGCTTGTGGATGCGTGCTGAGATATGAAATTTAATTAGAAATAACTATACAAGAAAATCTAGACGAGTACCAACGGAAGAGAAGTTAAATGATGATTCTTATTTTCGTCGTGGAACTTCGTTTTAGATTTCACAGGATTTGGAAATCACAGCTCTAGATTACCAAATATTGAGGAAATTTGTATAAAAATTCACAAAAAATATTATTTCGTGTTCTCTCCAAACCTTTCATTTATTACTACCGGTTCCGACATTAACATCCATCACCGAGTACATTATACGGGAAAATGACACAGTTCTCTCCAGTTTTTTGTCAATACTACAAGGTCGAATCAGGTCGTACTGAATAAAAATTTGAAGGGAAATACGAGTATATGATTTCTGAGTAAGTTTCTACTTAAGGAAAACATTTATGGCTACATTTGGAATTCGTACGAAGAAAATGAGATGGTGAATTTTTAATTTGAGCAGCGCTACGTGATTTATTCATCGCCGAAATCGCCAGCGGTGCTGTTAAGATTATCCTCAGGGGTGGCAAACTCGAAGCGTTCTTTCTATAACAAAGTTTCATCGTTAGTTCCTTCGTAGGCATTCATAAGTCACGATTTTTAAAATACGTAATTAGTGGAAGTCTTTCCGATAACTGGGCACTAGCAATTTTCATCATCATAAGTGTTCAACCTTTCGGTAGGTTCTGCACAGTCAAAAATCCCTATTAATAGCCATCTCCTTCATATCCTTATATTTAACCCCACCCCTTACATCGACTTATAAAAAAAGAAAGACTCGATGATCGTCTCAAATATCAAATGATTCGTCTACAATTTTGAACGAAAAGCTATAATATGATTTCTCCTTTTTATTTCACGTGGGATTACTTTAGTATTAAATTTTTACACAATATATAAAAATTATTATAATAATAATCGTCTTTATTTGGGCAGGATTGAGACTAAGAGTCTCTTCTTCCATCTAACCCATCGGCATTATTATATCAACATTAAATTAAAGAGAACACTATGAGAAAGTAATAGAAGAATTGAGGATGTAAAATACGTAAGAGATTCTTAGAAAAAATAATTATATATTATTAACCGCAACCCGCGACTTATAACACGTACATATGAATATTAGATGATATTATTATGGATGTTAATGGGTTATGGATATTGCATGATATGTTTTGGAAAAAAGGTTTGTGTCCTAAGAATTTCTGACACTTTAGAATCTGTTGCCCTCCCTTAAATTCAGCTTGGCTCCAACAAATGACATCTTTCCATGCCCTTGAATGCAAGGTTTACCACGCACGATTTACTGCTGACACGGACAAAGCGAATTTTTATCGAATGCAGACTATTTTAGAAAAATTAAAGATGAATCACAAAGAATTGATTATGAAATTTCAGTAGGTAAAACTGGAATAAATCATCTGCGGACGCTGAATCATTTTTAATTGTTAATGCGGTCCTACGCCACTGATGGCTCCGGACTCCCAGTTTTGGAACTTTCTCTCCTAATAGTTTCTCTTAGGAGAGAAAGTTCGAATTCAATTCGGATTCAAGTTCTGATCCTGCAAATTTCGATACCCATGACGACCTTTTTTAATTAAATCGACTAGTAGGCGTTCTAAATCTACAGAGGTATGTTTATGAATAAAGTTTGAAAGAAATTCATATTTTTATCACCTGGTATTTTTTCCATATCCAGAGATTTCTCTCTGAAACAGCATTAAAGTGGTTACTGGTGGAGATTTTTAAGTAGAGGAGAGAATTTGTAATTCTGATATTGATATCGTTATCTACGAACTATTTTACCCAAGTTAATAAATTTTAGGAATCGACTAATTTTTTTTTTGCTTTGTAGATCTCTTTTACACCGTTTTTCCAAAAGAAATTGTTTATAGTTTACTCAGATACGGGTTAAAAATTAAACTTTCCCATCCTCTCCCATGCTATCAATTTTTGGTGGCTTATAGCCATACATACTATGGAGACGGTATGATTCTGCTTTGAAAATTTACAGCAATGGCAGGTCTGCAAAGTTGTAACATCAATTTTGGAACACTTCTTTTTTCCACCTGTTACTTTCCCATCTTTTACCTATTTCAATTTCCATTTTCATTTATCTTATGGTACAGGAAAGTTTATCTAATTTTTCCGCAGTCCTAATCACGGCTGTGATGAAAGCTACTAAGGTATGAGTCCGTGGCAGTAATTAAGGTCTCTCCTAATGAAACGCAAAGGCAAGCGTAGAGTCATTTTGTTTCAATTACGGGGACACGTTCCCCGTAATTCAATCTGGCTCAGTAAGGACAGCGAGGATAAACTACATCGCTCCTCATCCTGTCTATTAAGCCTCATTTTAATAAATGTTACTTACTACTATCTCTTGGTACCTAATGTTAGAGGGGTTAGGTATTTTTGACTTCGGGCAGTATACTTTTTTGAAAGCAAAGTGGTTCGTCGCTTGTTTTATACGCCCCCTTTTTACTTTCTCCATATACGAAGTATAGAGAAAGTATTGTTTTCATGAAAAAAATCGACTTCGAGATTTCAACGGAAATACACGTTTGGGGTCCCTAGAACACGTTTTGACCATTTTCGGAATGATGTCTGTGTGTATGTGTGTGTGTGTATGTGTGTGTGTGATAGTGGGCGCTCTAACGTGAAAACTATTAGTTGTATCACTGCCAAAATTTATATATAGTACTGTGGGGTGTGCTGTCAGAGTTGATTAGTTTTTGGAGTAAATCGATCAACCGGAAGTCGAGCTTCATTCATCAAAGCTCATTTCCGGTTTTCAAAATATCTCCATAAATATGATATATAGGTACATTGTATACTTTATAAAAGTTTTAGATAACATGTATTACTATAACTTTTGTATTTAACATATTATTGTATCACCGGTTGATTAGGAGTTATTCGTGAAATACTGCTAAACCGGAAGTTGCTGATTATGTACGTTGTGGGCGCTCTCGGCGCTGGGGCGAAGGGCCACTTCATCGCTTTTCATCGAAAATGTACCGAGAAACCTTATTTATAATTTTTGTGTCGTAAAAGATAATATGATAGAAATTAATCGCTTATCTTCCAAGTTTAGATTGAATATAGAGTTCG
Source organism: Sympetrum striolatum (assembly GCA_947579665.1). Taxonomy (NCBI): domain Eukaryota; kingdom Metazoa; phylum Arthropoda; class Insecta; order Odonata; family Libellulidae; genus Sympetrum; species Sympetrum striolatum. The sequence continues at coordinate 441,735 of CANPUZ010000026.1, forward strand.
AAAATACTGTCGTAGATATATATTTACATCTTATATATATGGAGAAAGTCATGTGCTGGCCACATCAGATTTTTGTAGACGTTTTCCTAGCATTGAAACATTTTATAATCAATAAATAAAATCAGACAAAGGGAAGTCGGCGGTGATCCTAGATAGAGAAATGTACAATTCTAGATGTAAGGACTTTATAACTAACAACAACATAGTTAAACTAGGAAAGGACCCCACCACATCCTATCAAAATGCTGTAAAGAAGGCCTTAAATTCAACAAAAATTGCATTTTCTTCCCGGGAAAAAATTTACTTAACAACAATGAACCCCCAGGCACCTCGCCTATATGGTCTTCCGAAACTCCACAAAGTGAATACACCCATTAGGCCTGTAGTTTCGGCTATCTCTTCTCCTGCCCATAAGCTTGCTTTCAAATTAAACTCATTGATTCATAATTTAACTAAATTCACTCCCAAATATGGCATAAAAAATTCGGTGGAATTTTCCAAATCTCTTTCTGAATTATTTTTTCCGGATAATGCTATCCTCGTTTCTTTCGATGTTTCAAGTTTGTTTCCTTCGGTCCCTGTAGATGAATCTATTAATATATTAAGTTCCCTTCTAAATGATAGTAGTTTGAATCCTGAGATGATAAAAGAAATTTTACAGCTAACTTCTGTCTGTGTTTCTCAAAACTATTTTCAGTTTAATAATGAATTCTTTACACAAAGTGATGGTTTGGCAATAGGCTCCCCCCTTTCCCCTCTCCTTGCTGAATTATTTATGAATAATTTAGAAAGTAAAATCTTTTCTTCCACTCAACCCCTTGTTAAACATATTATGATTTGGCGTAGATATGTGGATGATGTTTTCTGCGTGTGGAATGGCACAATTGCTCAATTGCATCTATTTTTTGATTTTCTAAATACCTTACATGAAAGAATTTCTTTTACTTATGAAATAGAAAAAGAAGGGGTTCTAAACTTTTTAGATCTATCCATTTCCCTAACCAATAATAAGCCAACCTTAAAAATTTTCAGAAAACCGAGTTATACAGATCATGTTATTCACAGTTCTTCCTCCCACCACATCTCCCATAAGCATGCAGCTTTTCATGCTATGATCAACAGACTGCTTCATGTCCCTCTTTCCCCCGAAGGTTTTCAAGAAGAATTAACCACAATTAAACAAATTGCCATAAACAATGGGTATTCTTGCAAAATAGTAGAAAAAATCCTTATAAAGAAAACTAAGAGGCTGGCTTCGTCACAAATTTTCCCATCATTGATTCCGGTGGAAAAACCGAAAATCAGGTGGGTTAAGCTCCCCTTTTTAGGGAATATTTCTTATAAACTTTCAAACCTTCTCCCTCCCCATTTGAAAGCTGGTTTCTATACACCTATGAACCTCTCAAGATCCCTTTCCCACGCAAAAGACAAGAAAGACCTTTCTTCGCTCTCCGGGGTATACGAGCTCAATTGTGGGGAATGTGCGGCCACATACATAGGGCAGACGGGTCGCAGCCTTAAAACAAGGACCGCCGAACATCAGCGATGCCACCGATTGGGAAACCCCGGATCGGCCTTCGCGGACCACCTCCTAGAGAGTGGCCATTCCAGCTCTTTCAACCCGAAGCTGCTCCACAGACAATGGAAAGGGAGAAAAATGGATTCCTTAGAAACAGTAGAAATTCTCTCTTCAGAAAAACCCCTAACTAACGATCTCACCTTCCTCAACCCCTCCCCTCTCCTGGCCCTTCCCTCAAAACTCCGTACATCCCTATAAATATTGTTATTTCCGATGTAACATCACCTGAGGATGGCTATCAATGCCGAAACCGGTCGTTAAAATTAAAAATTTATTGTGGAAATTACTTAGTTTTTTTTTTCAACTTGAAACATTTTCGTAATTGTATTCCAATGCTTTTTTTATGCTCACAGTTATTACGTTTATTGTAATCTCTCCTCAAAGATATCTATTTATTAAACACGCACACAATGTTGATGGATTGGATGGAAAGAAGATCTAATAGTCTCTCTACCATCTCTCCAAAATAAAGACGGCTTTATTTGGAGGGTAAAAAGGGGGTATATTCGAGGTTAAAAAAGGGATCATAAACAATGTCTAAACACGTGAGCCTACTTCTTCGTGTTCCCCAAGGTTCGCAGGGAAAGAAATGAGAAAGTTTCCAAAAGGGGTTTTGAAAAAGTGATTTTTTCGGCAGAGGTTGACGTTAACGTACGAGAAGATGGATAATCTCTGTTAGCGCAGCTATTAAATGGAAAGATGTTACTTTTCACGGCCGATTCGCTTTTTCTCTCACTTTTACGTGCTTTAAAACACTCAGATACAGCTTCTTCGTGCTATGACTGATAGATCGAATCGAAGAGTGGCTCTAATATACCGCTGAGCAGTTTTTATTTTATTCCTCAGCACCGTTCTAATTCTATCTAATCCACAGAAAGGATAATAGACACTACAAGTAGAATAAATCTGTCTAGATTATTTAAAGATGCTTATCCGTAAATAATTAAACGGATACCTAGAGAATTGTTGGTATATTCATCAACATAATTTTTCTTCTCTTTCGACAGCAATGTCGAGAGGAATCGCTCCTCAAGACTAAGATCAGCTTTCGTTTTCTAGAAATAAATTTATAGAATGTTAGAATACATTGTAAAGACGAGAAGATATTCCCATTTTTTAATGTACCAATGGATGAAGTGAAATTCAAAGATCAGGAGTTAAGTTGGGATTTTAGTGATGAGAATCAATTTATGAAACTGATCCATAGAATGAAATGATATCCTTCTTTGAAGTATAGTCACAAAGAAGAGCATTTCTCGGTGAAATCTTCTTCGGATAAGTAAATTGGAGAAGGAAAATTCGAAATATGCTACAAACATAGATTAGAAAAATTAGACAGAAACGCTGAATAAACCAACCCTTTTATGTTAAAAATCAAAGGAGATAATCTGAAAACGATTATTTTAATATACCCTAGGTCAATGATTCGCATTTTTTCATATATTTATTTAATTCTAAAACCGTATACTTTCTTCAACGCTAAATCTACAATTTCTGACGCTGTAATTTAAATAATTTCCAGTTGTTCCACCATTGTTTAATTCTTAAGTGCATAAAACATCACTAAGTTCTTCCAAGTTTAGCATTTCTACAGAGGTGTAATTACATAGGCAAAGATAGATTTTCCATCCCTTCCTCTCATCGGATTTGCCATTTAATTCAAGCGATGGTGATCTCAGAGGTGCACTTTCTTGTCTATTTATAAACTAACACGTCAATGGTTAGCAAATAAAACTTCCACACGACAAACGTATACATTCCATCAATTAATCCATCATAATTTCGATGATATATTTCTTCGGCAAAAGGGCGTCCGTCAAATAAACTTTTAAGCGAACGTGAGAGATCAATTGTATTTCGCAATCAAAGTCGGCTACAAATAAATTGGGGCAATTCCAGTTCATTCCTCACGTCCCTCGGTGAATAAGCCCAATAAAAACATATAACTTATGTGATTAGCGAGCAGCGTACGGTCAATCTCCGTGCGCCATCATTCACGAGCTCAAATAAACTTCGCTTCGGAATTTCGGAAAAATACGCTTTTTCCTCGGATACGTGACTTTAGGCGAATTTTCCAAAAAAAAGTCGCAAAAAACAATATGAAGAAATTGATTCATCAGTATCAGATAAAAAATCTGATGTGGCCAGCACATGACTTTCTCCATACATAAGATGTAAATATTTATCTACGACAGTATTTTCGAACTCTATATTCATTCTAAACTTAGAAGATGAGTGATTAATTTATATATTATTATCTTTTACGTAATAAACATTATAAATAATGTTTTTCGGGACATGCTCGATGAAAAACGATGAATTTGGCCTTTCGCCCATAGAGCCCAGAGCACCCACAAAGTACATAATCAGCAACTTCCAGTTTATCAGTATTTCATGAATAACTCCTAAAAAATCAATGATACAAAAATATGTTTCATACAAAAGTTATAGTACATTATATTTTCTAAAACATTTATAAATAATAGTATATACCTAAATATCATATTTATGGAGATATTTTGAAAACCGGAAATGAGCTTTGAAGAATGAAGCTCAACTTCCGGTTAACCGATTCACTCCAAAAACTAATCAACTCTAACGACTGTAATAAAAGTACTATATATGAAATTTGGTATAGATACGACGAATAGTTTTTACGTTAGAGCGCCTACTATCACACACACACATACACACACACACACACAAACACACAAACACACACACACACACACACACATACACACAGACATCAATCCGAAAATTGTCAAAACGTGTTCTAGGGACCCCAAAACATGTATTTCCGTTGAAATCTCGAAGTCGAATTTTTTCATGAAAACAATACTTTCTCTATACTTCGTATATGGAGAAAGTAATAAACCGGCCTTAATCGATTATGTTATAATGCCGCACCCTTGCACAAACAGGAGCGAAAAATGAGATACGAGGAGTGGTTTGGATTTGGTGACGAAGTCAACGGGCCAATTTCAAACGCGAGGGTTTTCTAAGAAGAGGAGCGATAATGACCGCTGAGGATTGTGCGTGTCCTCCTTGGGCGGAGAGCTTGTAACGCCGAGAGAGTAAACAAAACAAACATTTCGAATATAATTATGGAAACGATAAATTAAAAATCAAAGGTCTCCGAGTATCCCCTCTTCAAGCACGCGAATTGAAAACCTCCACTTTTTATTTACGTATAGAGTAATTTTATCTATAGGATAGACGTGTAGATAAACATTTTAATAAAAAATCGTATTTTTAAACTCTTAATCACATCAAAATGGTTGTATGTTGTAATAACAAAGGTCCTTTAAATGGAGGGTAGAGCTTTTTAATTATATGTATCTAACGGGAGCCAACCATTTGTTGTTATTATATCTCCGATAAATGAATTTTCATGCGAGTTATCGACCCTTAGTTAAGAGATTTAATTAAATATACGTCGCCGAACCAACTTCTAAGCAATATTTTCGCCGAACAGTGAAAAAATCAAGCTCCGTCTCTTCGATAATAAAATGCTTCAGCCGCAGATTCTTACGGAAATGCTTTGACTCGTCTGGGATCGAACCGAGGACGAAATGTCAACACATTTTACGACAGAAACACTCTCGTAATTGAATACAAGGGGAAGAGATGAGTTGAGTTTTAATGTTTCCCAAAGTCTGAAAGCAGTGCAACTTCCTGCTCTGGAGTTTAAGGTGAATAAACTAGACTCAATCTCCGTTCCTTGCACAGATAGGATTGGTGTGAGTGCCGGATTACTGATAGTGCGGAAAAGATCACCGTAACCGTGTTCCTGGTGCGCAACCATAAAGAGAAATACATACCTTTCAAATATAGTGCGTAGGATATATAAGAAGGTTTACTAATTCCACAGATACGAGGTGGTAAGTTAATTCAAGGTCAAGGCTGTCACTACACGCATGCACTTAATGCGGGATTGAAAATTCGGATTAACTACTATTAATTGAGACTTAATTAAGGAGACTTTCGATATTTCGTAAATCCTAATTAACCGGAGTGGTTCAAATTACTCTTATAAGTGCTTACTTCCTTAATACTTGTATATATATTTAATTCACATCTTCAGCCGGTTTTGATCACCTTTCATATGGTCCATAAAATAGATATTTCATTAGAATCCCTAATTAAAGTTCAATCGAAACTTAAAATATTGTTGGCGAATGGACAAATTAAATGCTAAATTTATTATATTGATGTTCTACTTAGACCAATATTAAATGCAATACTAAATATACCAGTAAATAGACTAAGAATTAAATTAATTCATATTCTAGCAAAGTTTTAATTCGTTTTAAACGGTCCTTCCGATCCGTACACTTCATTTTATCCGGAATTTCGTGTAATGCGACGATATGTTTTATCCGATGATTTGGACAAATCTATATATTAATAAGTGAAGAGAAAACTTTGGATCCCTTTTTAAGGATATTGCGGTAAAGGAGAAGTTTGAGATTAGGCATAGTTAAAGTGTATATGGAGAAGGAGTGCAGAAAGCTAAAATCTTTGTCCAAATATCCTTGGTTCGACTCTGGAGCAGTATAATCGTCTCTCATAAGAAATGCACGTAAAGTTCATTTTGATCGATTGCAGACATTTTTCTTTTGCAGAATTAAATCAGAAATAATGGTGGTACGATATCGAGATTAATAACAAAAGAAAGGAAATTGAATGAATATTCTTATTTCGGTCGTAAAATATCGCATTCGAGTCGAAATTACGAGAACTCTGGCAAAATGAACGAAAATGTTGTGCAATTTCTTCGTAGTAAACAAAGCAGTCCCCCTGGCGACCAAGGCGAATCCGAGCTTATGCGTTTTCACATTAGAAAGGGATTTTATCTCCAAACCAAATTAACGTCAGGGACGTCATAAATTATGAAAAGAGGGCAATTAACCGAGATGCCAGCAGTCGCTAACTGATTAATAAATAACAGGGATATAATTACAGCCATTTTACGGAATTTGTTATGGAAATCAATTAAAAATGACAGTGAATTGTATCGAAAAATAAATAAAGCTACAAGCTGTAATTGTATTTTATTTATTTTTCTAACATTAAAATTTTACATTTATTGAAGGGAATTAAGGCAAACAACACCCTAATGACGTATTTTTAAATGCTCACAGCTGACGTAATGGAAAAATAATGTAATAAATTATAAGCAATGATTACTAATCAGGATAGAGAATTACTTTAAGAAATACAGCAAAATTTCGAAAAAACACAAATTCGATTTTTAAACAAAATGAAATCCGTAGGAATCACAGAAAACCGCAGATTTAATTGGTTCTTCTCTTAGCTCTAAGCCTATAAAAGTAAGTCATCCGCTAGAGGTGCAAATCAACAGACATGGTTCAGCCCCTAACCCATGAGCTTACTCACGGCCCTTTAGACAATTCCTTGCGGCCAAGATTATTTTTCCTGAAATTTTCGTTAATTTTGTTTTCAAGGCAGTATAACTGGGGATAATAAGTCAAATTTCAATTGAAACTGCCGTGATATTGCAACTACACTGTCGCTGTATCACTGAAATATTTCAATTGAAGGATATATTCGATAAATACGTATCAACCGAGGTTTTCATCAGAGACAATGAAGCCAATTGTCGGAAAAGGCTTGTAAAAGCTATTTTCGATAAGGAAATGGAAACACCAACCAATAGCCTTAAATCGCGTTGAACTGCATTGAGGCAACGCATCGTTAGATCTTGGATGCAGAAAATCTTGACTTCCGATGTGAAACTCAGTTTAATACCTTTTATGATGACCGTGAGTAAAAGACATTAAGTCGAAGTACACGCCTATTTGCTACATCTGGGAACGTAAGTGACCAGTTACCATTAAGGCATACGCTTGAGTCTTTAATGAACATTTCGTTCTGCATGACCTTACGTTGGAAGATGCTTCCGTCCGCCGGATAGCGATGGCTTACTAGAGGATTTACAGAGCGATCCATTTCGATCACCGCACCGATATCCGCTCTCTAACGTTTTCAGGCACATCCTATTCGAGTAAACTGAGTCAGGATATCACGACTCGTAAAATGCCATAAAAAGGCATTTAGTTAGGCTTCCGGTGAGTTCAATGCCTGGTAAGGATACCTCTTATAAAATAAGGTATCCAAAGCTCGATTGAAGGTAATTTTTCTAACGAGTATAAGTTACTACCACCATTATATCTGTCAAAGCTAACCTAATTATATAAGCTATCCATGATTACGGATTCTTGTTGGATTAATTCTAAATTATATCGCACTTCGTGGAAAGACATACTGAAGAATTAAAAAGATCTTAGTAATAACCACACAATTTTTGTTTTATTTAGTCGACCTGAAGAAAGTTGTGTAGCCGAAATAGGCCGGTTAAAAATATATAGTTCTTCCTCACTCTTTTTGTTGGATTTGTAAACTTCCCTGGATTGATTTCGTCCGAATCAAGAATAAAGCATTGTTAATTGCTTACTGATTATAATTTACTCGCAGAAAAGAGACCATTCAATATAAATTATTTCGTTAAACCGAACCACGAGTTTAAATTAAATCTCATTAGCCTAAATCCACCCCATATATTCTTCATTTATTTCAATGAGAAATTCATTAAACCTACGTTTTTTATACAGTATGCATAAGAGAGCTAGAAGCTAGTTTCAAAATCATAGGATAAAGAATCAAGCATCCGTCACGCACTTCTAACATGACCATAAAATATAAATTAAATCTATTTTAATAATTTCTGCGATGGCTATGAATAGTTATGGAAATCGATGACTACCGCATCTTTAAATAGAGCGAAATACACAGGATCTATGAATAATTCGATAATATCAGTTTTTACCATTATTTGCAGAAATCGTAAACGTTCAATCAAAGGAGAATGATGGTCGCTCCGCACGGAAGAATGCAAAGTAAAGGATATTAACAGTCCGATTCGTATTATCACAACAGCGTTAGCTTTTTAATACAATATTGTTCATAATTTTGACCACAGAGTTAAGTAGTGTGATGAGCAAAAAGAAAATATTACTATATTCTGAAATAATAATCTTGTCTATCAATTCCCAATTATAAATAAAGATATCGTTTTAAAGGTGAATAAGTTATGGACACGAAATACTGAATGTATGAAATGAAACCTAGTGAGTATTAAATTTAGAGAACAATTTAACTGAAAATGTGGGTCTTAGTACGGCTTATTAAAAGTGAACGTATCCTTTACATTTGTCGGTTTTCATCTTGATATTCACAACAAGCGTGTTCTCTTCCTATCTAATTGATACCCTTTTTTGTTGCCTCTATTTAATTTTTTTAATAGAATTTGAAAAAGATAGCTAGACTCCTTCCGCCGTTAATATAGTGAAACAGATTTCGATATTCTTAGCTTTACCGCAATTAAAATCATCAATTTCATTTCAAAATTAGTTGTCATTGTAAATTTATCTGAGCCGTCATTGGAACGTTGAACTTGTTCTTATAGATATCTTTATAAGATACGAAATTTACCAGGAAAAAAGCCATGACATTCTCGTGAATTCAAATTACTTAAGGTAAACAATTAATTTAATATGAACACATAAGTTTCCTATCACTGGGTAGATCCATATCCATAAATACGCCCCATTTCTTTCGTCTCTTGGTAATTAATCGCAACCTTATTGCTTTCTTTGGCCATTTTCTTCCTAAGTCATTTTCCAAGCCTTACACCTTCAATAAATTTATTAAGCAGTTCCTCTTGTCTCAAATTTCAATTTGCCCATTTCACCTGTCGACGCCTAATTACTTCAAATAGAAAATTATACACAATATTAAAACTTCGACGAAAATATTTTTCGCCACCCGTTGGCGTCAACGGGTGGCGAAAAGGTTTTTCGGTTTTGGTTTTAGTTCACAAAGAGCTAGGTAAAATTTCGAAAGTGAAATTTTACCGAGCTAAATTAATCATAGATCACTTCAGTTTATTGGCAAATGTAGTCATAGAAATTTTTAAGTAATCATGCAAAGATTAATCGAATGTTTTCTCTTCACAGCCGGTTACTACGGATTCCCCACTTGTAACTGGGATTTAATTTTAGGGTTGGGTTTACTTTTATTTTTCAATACTGAATAAAATTCTCTCCAAGCAGGTTCAATTGTTAAAACAAGTTTAAGAGCAACGAAATCAATCATATCCCTTAACTATAACTGAATCCAAAATTGAATACTTTTTATGACCAGCTTTGTTTTTATCCTTATCAAGTTAAATTCTTTGAGAAAATTGAACGAACCGCAATCCTATATTTTTCTCAAATAGGGATGTACCCAAAATCGCCTTTTTCTGATTCGATTTGTTTAAAATATTGACATCAACCAAGTGCGCAAACATCCTCGTCATCGGGGGGCGACTGATGCGACGGCCTCTTTTGACGTTACGACTCCTCATCGCATTTCCGTCTCCCGTCCGGCGCTTCCTGATTGCGCTTTGCTTTTGCTTCTTCTGCGGGCGTCTTAAATGTGGTACGAGATTGAGACGAGCACCAAAAGAAGGGAAAATAAATGAAGAATATTATGTTGGTCATGAATTATTGCTTTCGAATTGAATTATCGAGATTTTAGACGAAAAACAAGAACTTTTTGTGAAATTTTAGGGTGTTAAAAACCGCTCCCCCTGACGACAAATGCCACTGTTGAATCCGAGTTCTTGCATTTTAGCCTATTTAAAATTAAGGAGAAGTTTGTTTAATGTTTATTGATTTCGTCACATTGATGTGCACAATCAATCGTTGTAAGTGATTTAAATGATCTGTTTTCGGAAAAGGAAATGTGAGTTAATTTGATACCGAATGTTGTATTCAGTTCAATTCATTTGTTTTGGAAGTGATTTAATGATCTGTTTTCGAAAATCAAAGTGTGAGTTACTTAGTTTTTGATTTTTGCATTCATTTCTTTCGTTATTTTCCAGTTGATCTTCGCCTGTGATTTCTGCGGACCAAAGTACGAGTTTTACGGTCAGTTATATAATCATTATTAAAAATAATATTATTTTATAGTGTATATATACCTGCTGTATCATCATTTTTAGAAGGTTATAACGTAATCTTCATGTATTTTAAAATTGAGCTGATCTACAAATATAGAATAATTGTATAAATACAGCAATTAAAGCTCGGTTCACACGGTGCATGTTTTCTTGCTTGATTTCTTGCGTGGAACCCTGCATGCTCGCTAGCATGAAAATTTTGTGTCTGCCTGCTGCTGGGCATGCTCCCTTGCTTGATTTTGAGAAATAGGACAGGTGCTATTTTTCCTGCATGTTTCGCTGATGGTTGGTTGCTATGCGTTGCTAGCTAAACTATTTACTGCTAGCAAGCATGCAGAGATCCACGCAAAGAATCAAGCTAGAAAACATACACTGTGTGAACCGGGCTTAAGGTAGGTGTCAAATACATTAATTTTAGATTTAATTGTTAACTTCGTTTATAATGTATACAAGAAAACTATTTACAGAGGAGTAAAAAAGTCAATATATACACAATTCTTGCAATATCCAAGAGATAAATCTTTTCCAGATAATTAAATTTTAACATCCATAAATTATTTTTTATCTTCATAACCTACGCTCTCATGAATGTATCTTGTAAATATACAAATAATAAAACATAAGGATAGAACGAAATATGTAAATAACTAGAAAAAGCTAAGGAATTTTTAAGGTCTACATATTGCAGATAAACAAGTTTATTGATGTTTACAAAATAGTGCAGACAATTAGCTAATGTAGGAAAAACCTAAATTATTTTTAATTTTTGAATAAATGCCCAAAATGATGAACAGTTTGCCTGAGCATATAAATAATAATAAGAGATGGTTTTGAGAAATTTTACCACCAAAAAGGGGTCATGCAGAATAAATTCAAAAGATAAGTTGTGAGTAAATAAGATGATGTTAATATCTTAGAATCTCTTGGGAGAAGACAAACATGAAGGTCATGTTTTAAGGAGTATCTTTGACATCAGCTTATATCTAAGCATGTGCTAACTTTATTCATCTCAATATCATTGGAAAACTGAAACAAACGGATATTCATGAACACTGTTTGAGAAGTATTTTTAATCCGAGGACTGATAAGAGCTTTTAGATAATGGCTTATAAACAATATGCTACCTGGTGAATTAAAAAATGTGAAGGGTAAATTAATTTCTAAAAGGCTGAAAAAATACTCCATTTGCAAGCCATTTAAGAGGGCAGATGAATTTTTTAATGAAAATAATAAGTAATTTAGCTTAGATGACTTGCTAGTTTGAATTTTAAGGTAAAAAAGTAATAAGAACTATAGCAAATGTGTTTACTGAAATTATAATGAAATGTATGGTAAATCAATTTTGATATTGTTAAATAATGGTTAAAAATGTATGTGTGATTATTGTATTTAAATGCATGATTTGTGATATATTTAGGAAATGCCTTACACAAATTTTTAATTCATTATGAAGACCTATTGTCCTTGGACCAATAAATTTATTACTACCATTAGAAGGTAAGCAAATAGAGAAAGATTAAAGCAAATATCTGCACATCATAGTGAAAAACTAGAAAGGATAAAGTGATTATTAAAAGCTGCGTAAAAGAGCATATTTTTTCATTGAGGATCCAAAGAAATGGTTTCAGAATGAATTCCTCATTAAAAAACCTCTTATAAATGTAAACCTTTTGTTTTTCAATACCTTCTACATAATAAATATTGTTAAACATATACTTTTTCTTTCCTTTGATTCCTAGTAGATTATCTGTTCCTATAAATTATTTTTATTAATTAAAAACTATAACTCAGTGAAATGTTAAGTCTTTTCTCTACTCCAAACTTTGAAATTTATTTATTTTTTTTTAACTCTACACTCATCATATTTTTTATATTCTTACATAAACATGTGTGAACATATGCAAAGATTGACCAATATTTCTAATTTTATCTAATTATTAACAGTGATTTTTATACATAATATATTTATTTTTACCTTGGGTCATGATTTGAAAACTTGAGGGAAAGTTTTAAAAAAATTTCTTCGTGAAATCATTGGGCTATCACAAGAATTATACACACTTCTATTATATTATTTATAAATACAAATAGAGAAAGGAATACTAAGGAAATTAATAGCAGAATTTAAAGAAGATCTGTATGCTGCCAAAATAAGCCATTTTTATTTATGAATGTACTTATGTTATCATTATTATGTTTATTTATATATATTAAAATGGTTACTTCATTATGATTGTGAGTGATTAATGTTTTTGATAAGAACTGTGATTTTTAAATTGATGAAAATCATAGACATACGACTGCATTATAGCAATTTTGTACTGATTTCTTTACTCCTATGCTAGATATACCTTAAGTATCACAACATGAATTTCTGTAATTAATATCAAATTAAATTAATAAGCTTCACACCATTTGCCATGAAAAAAAAATCACAAAACTGTGGGATCAAAGAGGAAAACAAACAAACAGAATACAAATTTTTACACTTATACTTGTGTCCAAATGTATGCATCAGAAAAAAGGTATTGTTTTGACAGTCATATGTTACTTACAAAGTAACAAAACTTACAAAATATAAAAAGACAAATGAGGGACTAGAAAGAAGAACAACTGAAATCAACATCATTCTATTGCAGACATTATCTAAGCAAAACCAATTAAAAGAAAGAGGTTGAACATGAAATTTTCCAAATGCTTTACATGAAGCCTAGTCCAAAATAGGATCACAAAAACCTGGAGAAAGATGAAAACTATCTCAAGAGATTAGAAATGTGGCAAACAATGGCTCAGTGGTGGAATGGCTGGCATTTTAGTGCTCCAACCCCAAGGTCCTGGGTTCAAGTTAGGCTTGAAATTCTATGTATGGGTTGAAATCACATTTAAGTCACGTATATTGGTTGAAGACATCGCCCGAAATAGTTCTGGCTCCAGTCTATTATAAATCCTACAGTCAGACACTCAAGTTTGTGGTCAACATTAGGATATTAATTTATGCATTTCTTGAAGGGATACAAAATCGTTACTCTGTATTTTATTTATTTATTAACAAACATGAACATACAGCATGGAGCCAATTACTGTTGATGATTAAAAATAATAATAAAAAACAAAATATCAATACAATTGTGAAAATTCAACCAAGTATACATATAATAAAATGTATAATTAATAAAAGCAATATAAAAAAATCATAGAAAATTGTATTTTTCCACATCAAACTCTCGCAACCATATTCTGGATGGATTTTGGAGATAAGAAGAAAGGATTGAAATGAATATTGGAGGAAAGGGAATTGAAAATTGAAGGAATGCATAAAAGAATAAATCGTTTTACAGTTGATAGACAAGGGAAGTATATTAGATTAATATCCACCAATAACGCAATGAGTGGTTGAAATGAGAAAGATAAATTTGTTTACAGGATTGCATCTATAATGTAGTATGTAAATGGAAGATTACTGTACAAGTTAACCTTTGAAGCATTTTTCGATGGCCATAATGTATAACCTTCAGAAAAATTGCGATTTTGAACCTCAGGGTCATGGGTTCGATTCCAGAGGGTCCCAAAGTCCCGTTTTTTTCCATTTAAATACATTGCTTTGATTTTCTTGAATTAAAAAAAATACTTCCCGGATAGGTAGAGAATCAAAACTCAAGGATCCTATATGTATGGTCATGATCTATCAAAAACATTAATGACTTCTATTGAAAATATCCTGGGTTCATTCTAGGATGATGCAAAAATCTGTCATTTAAAATACATTGAGGTAGTTTTTCACTATTTATTTTGATGCATTTATCGAAATTATAGGATGTTCTTGCTTAAATGGAAGATGTATATTAAGAATCGGTTTTAGAAAAAAATTTAAATAAGACCGTACTGTTCCTGGGTTTGATGCTAGAGCATATTAAAATTCCTCTCATAAGGAATATAAGGAAAAAGTAGGATGTCATTTCAGGCAATTCCACTCAATATTTCTGCTTGAATTTACACTCATAGTTAGAGGTGGTGATCTTCTGTTGTGCTGCATAGAAAGTATTACCAGAAAGACCCGGGTACAAACCCAGGCAGTAAATATATCCCCCATTTAAAATACATTGAGGTAGTTTTCATTATTTATTTTGATGAACTTATCAAAAGGATAGGAAGTTCTTGCTTAGAGAGAAGGTGTGTATTAAGACTCGGTTTAAGGAAAAAGTTAAGTCTTTTTAGTCTCAATCTCGCCTAATAAAGATCCCCAATAATAATAATAATATTACATAAATAAAACATTCCAAAAGATTATAGAAAATAGATTTTACTCCGGAATGAAATTAAAAAAACTGAGATACTCAATACTTCTCCTTGACGGAAACATGAAATGCACAGACTATACATTATAAGTTTTTTTACTTTTTAAAGCACTTATTTGTGTATCTTATCCATTTATGTTTAAATCTCATCCTTCATCGCAATTACATTTTTGGGAATCCTGGAAGTAGTAGAGGCGCGAGGGAAATAAACTCAGGAAAATATCATCAGAATATGACGAAAGATAAACAATACAAATTTTTTTTAAATTTATGGTACATAATATGCTCCAGGTCCTTGAATGGTTAATAAATTACGACAGTGTGTTGGTTTTTTCGTGGGGTAAGGACAATTTACGACCAACAGTAGACACTACGAATTCCAAATCGAATAATTATGTTCCATTGAAGAGATCACTGGATTTTCTGATTAGTTGTAGAAATGGGAGTTTACAAAGCCAGTTCCTGTAGATTTTATTCAATTTCGACAGGAGGTAAGATGTTGTTAAGATCAGTGGTTTGGTATCCCTGTGATTCGCCATAGCATAAAAGTCTCTACTCATATCTAACCTTTAAATAGTATAAATGCTAATTTTTTGCATTGCGAACCAACCTCTTTTGGAAGGAGATGTATTGAAAGATTCCATTCCTCATCTTGCTAGCAAAGTATACCATTAAAAAATTATATGCAAGAAAGGTTTGAAGATGTCGCGCTTTCTTGCTTACATTGTAATTTTCTTATTTCAGTTTTAATTCAGTGCCTATGGACCCATGAGGTATTTGCGCATAATTAATGAAATAGGTGCCTTGCTAGTGAGGAGAAATTCTAATGAGACAAATATCTCCGGAGTTTCGAAAAATGCATTTCGAAGTAAAAAACAAAAGGTTAAATATTAGGAGGAAAAAAAATCACGCAACGCTGGCATTGAACCCGGAGCAAAACCAATGAGGCGCAGATTAGTACCAATGACTGATATAACTATGCCGTCTAGGAGTAATGGATAGTGCATATCTGAAAGCTTATGAATGGCTAACCATAACTCCTATGTTGATTTTTGGGAAAACTGTAGGGAAGCTGCGAGCCACTTCTCCGTTTATACTCCAAGTCAATCCAAATACTGACTTTGATTAACCATATTGCCTCCGTCAGTATATATATATATTCTGCTTGCAAGATAATGGTAACGAAGGAACTACCTTGCAATACCTTGTAATGTTAAACACCGTTTCAATTTAGAAAATCCTTCTACATTAAATTGGATATCTTTAATAATTTGGCGGCAAGATTTACTACAGCTACGTCTTTTCTCAGGTAGTTCTGATGATGAGAATTGAAGGAACAACAAGCCAGCAGCAGACATTCCAAATACAGCCTTGTTATCTCAGGTGAAGCATGATGGGATTGTTGTTATCACTTAAAATGATGAAGATTTGTTATGAATGATTTATTTCACCACGATGCTGAAGGCCTTGGAGTAGGGTAATCATTATTTCGTATTTATCTTTCATTATGTATCTGTATATTACGGATAAGAGCAGCACAAACATGTTCATTATAGGTGATTATGATTTGCCTGGATTATTTTGGTATGATATTAATCCAATGTATAGTAATACTCTATCGCTCCAGGGCAGAATTGTGAAAGAATAGTTTTACTTTCTAAGCCTCAAACAGTTTACTGCTATCACCAACTCCCAAGGGAATGTCCTCAATCTTGTTTTTTCCAACTGTTCTTTTGTGGTTGTATCTCTTGATAATAATCCATTAACCAGAGTTGATTACTTTCATCAACTCTTGTATATAATAGCAAAATTATCTGATATTATGCCTGTTAAAGAGTTTACTTATTATCAGTGATGGGATGTAACGAAGTAAATGTAATCAGAGTACTTGTAACGATTACATTTTTGTTAATTTTTACTTGTAATCGTTACATTAAAGAAAAGTAATTTTTACTTGTAATCTACGTCGAAGGTTGAGCGAGTAATCGTTACATCTGAGTAATCGAAAGTGAATATTTGAATACTTTGCATGCTGATCGCATCTAATATCATTGCATACTTCTTACTAGATTGTTCACCCTGAAACTGAACTTTTCTTCTCTTGGGAGGGATGGGGCAAAGGAAAGGAGGGATGGCTGTTGACTCTGCTACAATATAAATATATAAAAATTTACAATATATAAATTTATTGTTGAAATATTTCTGCTGTGCTTGAGGCATAAATTAATTTTCTACGAGGACTGAACAGGGTAGGTTCTTTTCTTCGGAAGAATAACTACAGACGTATTTGAGCCGTCTCCAGGCTAAGCTGGCCGAAAAGATTATCCTGTTATAAGATTACCCTGTTAATGAAGTCATTAGTTGTTGCCCTAACAATTTTGCAGAGAAGAGTATGTTTATTGGGTTTCTTCAGCCAACCATCAAAGGATTATTACGTGAACTCGATAAGAGAGCCCTTGACAATGCCCTTGTGTACTGTAGGCCACTGACAAGAGCGTTGCTTCAGGGAGTTGAAACAAGATTTTGCAACGTACTAAAGGAAAATAAACTAGCAATTGCAGCAGCCATGATACCTTCTTTTAAGTTCACAGGGCTTGAGGGAGAAGAAAAAGAAGAGGCTTTACGTTAGGCTTTAGTTGAACATAATTAATTAGGCACTGTAATTACTGTAGTAATCATAATTTGAATTAAACATTAATGCTATGGCATTAAATTCAAATGTTAGATTGCATATTAGTACTCCCTGTTTGAAAATAATGTTGACTGAGATAATCTACAGGAGCAAAATAAAAAGTAATTGTAATTGTAATCCTACTGATTACCTTTTCAAAAAGTAATTTGTAATTTTAACTGATTACAAATTGGACAGAGTAATTGTAATTGAGCCCAATTAAATTTTTTCAGTACTTTTCGCATCACCGCTTATAATAAATATGACTTTAAAAATTGTGAATTTCATGACATGTTTGCTCAGTATTAATTGGTCTGCTGTAGCATGCAATTTACCAACAAATGAAGCTTTTGAAAACTTCTATGTAATCATGAGGGAAATTATAAATATCTACACCCCAGCAATGTGTCCTATCTTCAAATCCAAATATCCTTGCTGGATGTCTGGTGAGCTGAGATTACTTATTAAGAAAAACCAATATCTACATCGTTGCTACTAAAGTTTTGGATCGTTCCTGGACAACATGAAATTAATATAAATTAAATTATAATAATAAATTAAAATTATTTAGAAAGATAATAAAGTGGTGAGAATACCAAAATCTTCCAAGCATCAGCCATAAGCACAGCTCTCTTTTGGTCCTTCGCAGTGAAAATAATACATACATATTATACCTTATAATTCTACTTTTCATGCATATCAAAAATCCCTATTAAGCGCCATCTCCTTCAATTCCATAACCCCACCCCTTATGTCATCTTCCCCTCTGTTTTTCCCTCAATTCTACTCTCAATCACATTCTTGCCTTAGCGACACAGCAGTTGAGGAGGGAATGATTTTCATGCAATAATACCATATAAATCCATGATGGTTAAGGAATGGCCTCGTCTTTCCTGGTTATCATAAATAGTACTGTGACAACAATGGAGAAGCTAACCAGGAAATAAATTAAATTAATTGTTGAAGAGCCATTAAAATCTATGCTAAAAAGGATGAAAATGCAAGGGTGCTTAAAATCTGTGATCAACAAGATCTTAATAAATTGTAACAGTTATGGATTAAGCTTAAGGTGGTATTATAGATTGTCCTCAATGGATTTAATTGATGTAATTAAATTAGATGATATTAACTGTTCCATATATAAGGACACAGATTGCATTCACCAAAATAAAATAGGTTGGACCTTTGTTCACCTTAATATAAGATCCCTTAGACTACATTGGGACCAATGGTGTATTGTAATGGAAGAGTTAAAGCATTATTACTGTATTGGACTTGTATGTCTAACAGAAGTTAATAGAAACGATGATTTTATAGGAATGTTTAATATTGACGGTTATGATAAATTCTCTTGTCTTAAAAATCAGAGGAAAGGAGGGGGTATTGTATATGTAAGCAAAGGATTGTTATGGGAGATATTAATATTGATTTGAAGGCAAAAGATAACTTAACATATCTTCTATTCAGGCAGATATGAACATGCTCACAGCATTATTCTGAAAACAAAAACATCTGACCATTACATGGTGGGTTTAAATCTCACTTTAATGAAGGATGACTTGAATGAGTCTTCTGCTTCCCTAGATATCTCATCTGTTATTAATGATAAGATTTTAAAACATAGCATTAATTCATTAAATTGTGACCTTCTTTCTAATGAACAGGATACTGAAAAATATTATGATGTACTCATCTCAAAATTACAATATTGTTACTTGCAATTAAAAATAGCAAGACCAAAGCAAAGACTATTAAAAAAAGGTTGGATTACTCAAGATTTGATTGAAAATATGAAGGAATAGATTATTTAATCTGTCAAGAAACAATCCTTCTAATACTAAACATAAGACTTCCTACAAAACTTATAGAAATAAGCTAACTAATGAAATAAAGCTGCAAAAAAAGAATTTTTATGCAGATATTTTCATGAATAGTTCTGATTCCAGAAATATATGGCATAATATAAACAAAGTATTAGAAAGATCTGGTGGTAATTTGGATTGATTATTCTGGTGGATTCAGTTGTATATTGTGTCAATGATGTGGAACGTCTACTATATGCTGTTGACACAGTTATTATATCTTCTGGTAGTTATTTTTAAAATACATTAGAAAGATTGCAAAATGCTTAAGATAGTATTGGGAAGTGGCCTTAAATCATGAATCAATGGCAGTAAGACAAAAACTATGTACATTGCTAATAGAGAATCAAAGATTAAGCAAGTAGAACTTAGTTTACATGACCACGCTTGGTGGAAAACAATATAAATGTATGCAGTTGCAATACTATTGAACAGGTTTCTAAGATTAAATATTCAGGCATTATAATTGATCAAAATTTTAAATTTGATGAACATATTAGGAAAATCAATAACAAATTAAGAAGTATCGCATTCCAAATGTATCATATCAAGCCTATTTTACCCCTGCATGTTAGAAAACTAAATATATTTTTCTCCAGCTGAAAGCATAATTAAATATGGCATAACTATATAGGGGAATACTAGTGACTGTTATTTGAATTTAGTTAGGAGGAATCAAGACCGTAGTATCAAACTTATATCTGATGACAATCCAAGAAATGATGTAGTAAGAATATATTCCACCAGAGATATTAAGAGATATTACCTAAGGTATTGTAAGTGTGATTATCTCAATACGTATTTCGGAAGCTATGCTTCCATCTTCGGGAGAAGAAGAGAACTGAGGGGGAGAAGGGGAGGGGTGTGGTATTTACACATATTGTTGCGTGACATCAGTGTAGAGAGAACAACGCGGAGGAAGGGATGGGGCTGAAGTCACTATTCATGATGTGTGATTTGCTTCTGTGAATGAAAAGGCTTTTGTACGCATCAAATTTGGATGAATTTCGAACAAATTTTATAAGTTTTAAGTTTTCTTTGCTAATTTTGTGATCATGTTCATGTATGTCTGATTTGTTTAATGTTGGAATTAGGTCTTTCAGATTATGAAGAAGATTCAATAGTTTATTATGGTTGACGAATACTGGTGTAAAGTTAAATTTGGAATTAGGTTTATTGCTGACCCCTGGTGCATAAGGAAGTTTTATGAATTTGTGTTGTTTTTTGGAGAAATTAATGTGCTGCATTGGTTAACGTTGCATTTGTGTTATTGTTTTCTCAAAATGTTACCTACCAAAGAGGTTTCATAGCCATTATGTTTTGCCATATTTTTGATGTATGAAAGTTCTTGATTGAAGTGTTTCTGTGATAGTGGTACATTTGGAAGTCTGTGTATCATTGAGTGGAATGGTGCTAATTTATGGGTTATGTGATGATTCGAATCCTGTGGAATATACATGTCTGCGTGAGTTGGTTTCCTGTATATATTGAATTTGTTTTGTGTTCTAGAGATTTTTAGATCTAAAAAAGTTAATGCACAGTTTATTTTACTTTTAGTTGACACATATGGCATCCAAAAGAGGGCTAAGAAAAAATTTAATCCAAGCAACTCAGCTGATGAGAAGTCACTAGACACTGATATTAATGTGCTTATACCTAAGTACCTAATGAATTCATCACCCTGAAGAACTACCATGACAAAAAGAAGAATTAAGTAAGGCTAGATAATAATTAAAATCTGCGAATCATATTCTATGTTGTACTTAAGCTTTATAATAAACATGGAGGAAGAGAATTAAATTATTTTGCACCAAATTTACTCAATAAATATAAAGCAGAAATAGATTATGAAAGAAATGGTCTTAATTTCACAAAATCTGTTACAAAAGAGTTACTGAATTATATTTTATAGGAGATTTAATGTAGAATTCTTACATCATATTATCTCTTCACTTTGATACAATTTTTTATTGGAATAAATGTTAAAATTCATGTAATTAGATGATAACTGTTGTTAACTCATGTTAGGGTTAAGCTGACAATATTTCCTTATTTGCTGTGTAAGATTTTTATGCAAACATTGTCCTATCGAGAGCCTTTGTTATAGACTTATCTTTTTTATCATATAAGATTTTTTAAAGGGGACATAAGGAATTTCAATTATTATTAAAAATCGAAAATCTTAAGAATATTGTTTACAGTCAAAGCTAACTAATAAAATATTACGTTGAACATGATGAGATAGGAACAACAAAGATCTTGTTTGTTTAAACATTTCACCTGTTTCATTTACAGGCAGTATTTTGTATTAAATTGACATAAATACACATATTTATCCCTTTCACTGACACAAAGCTAGAGAATAAACTATATTTAACCTGATCAATCCATACAATACATATATCAAACATATAACTGTATTAAAAGAACGCACCACTATCCCCTTCCTACTCTGGAACTTCATCCCACAGAGGTCACATCTGTGATGCTTTTCCCCAGTGTGGGCTGGGATGTGGCTACGCCTTTGTTTGGCTGTTGCGAAGCCCTTGCCACAAATCGAGCACACAAAGGGCTTTGTGGGAACACCGAGCTGATACACAAGTAACTCCTTCCTATAAAACAATTTGGAACAATGCTCACACTTCCAAGACCTGCAATAACAAAGAAATAAAGACTTCATTAGAATAGGTAGTAGTAAAGATTTCACTTATATGGTATGTGTGCATTACATACCATATGAGTGTATATGTATGTGTGTATATCTATTATATATAGACGCTTCTCCGGATTCATTCATGTATCTATTATATATAGATGCTTCTCCGGATATCTATATCTATTATATATAGACGCTTCTCCGGATTCATTCATGTATATACCTATATAGATAGATAGGATACCAATTCACAGGTTAAACCGCAAGCATCATAAACTTGAAATTTTTACAACGTATTAGCCATAAAGTGTAACCGCCACAAAAATTGCGTTTTTGTACCTCAGTGTCAAGGGTTCGATTCCAGAGGGCTCCAAAGTCATGATCTTTCCCCTTTAAAAGCTTTGCTATGATTTTCTGGAATTTTTAAAAAATACTTACCGGATAGGTAGAGAATCAAAACTCAAGATCCTATATTTATGGTCATGATCTATCGAACCCATAAATGACTTTTACAGAAATTATCCTGGGTTCGATGCTAGGACGATGCAAAAATCTGTCATTTAAAATACATTGAGGTAGTTTTTCATTATTTATTTTGATGCACTTATCGAAATGATAGGAATTCCTTGCTTTGCTAGAAGATGTATATTAAGAACCGGTTTTAGAAAAAAATTTAGATACAACAATGCTGTTCCTGGGTTCGATGCCAGACTACATTAAAATTTCTCACATAAGGAATACAAGGGAAAAGTAGGACGTCGTTTGAGGCAGTTGCAGCCAATATTTCTGCTTGAATTTTCACACATAGTTAGAGATGATAATATTTTGTTGTGCTGCATAGTATGTTCACAAGGAAGACCCGGGTTCGATGCCAGACAATTAAATTGCAGTGAAGTTTAAGAATATTTTCAATCCTTTTTTTTCTTTTGGGGACCGTCCCGATATGAAATTAGTGTTGTCGATCTGCTTGCAGTATGCAAGCTACATTTTACTCGTATATAGGTACAGTCGATTCCGCTTAATTGGGACAGCCGCTTATTTGGGACAAATCTCAAAGAACCGAAACTAAACCAAGAAATCAATAGTACAATTATATGTTTAATTGGGACAATATTCCGCTTAATTGGGACCGTAAATTTAAGATCACAGCACATATTATGTAACACATATTCTCAAGAAAACGTACGTACAAATAATTTGATATGATGCGTTGTCTCATAGCTGATCATTATTATTATAATATTCAGTTACCAACACACCTGGCACATGACAACTGTCTCAATTGTTGCGTATTTATTCAGTCACCAACTTACCTCACGCGTGAACAGTGCGTGAACTTATTTTTTGTCCAATTTATTTTTCAAAAATTTGACCCTTGCCAAAATGCCAAGAAATGATTTGACACTTTCCAGTAAAATTGCTTTGCTAGATAAAATAAAAAGCCAGCCACTTAATACAAGTTATCGTCGTCTCGCTGAGATAACTGTGCACCAAAATCTACCATATCGCGTGTCTTACGACAAGAAAGTCAACTGCGTGAGGAATTGGTATTACAAGAAGGACAAGCAGGAACATCCAAAAGAAACGCGAGGGGAAGGATCCAGACGTCGAAGAAGCACTAGATCAATGGTTTTCTATTGTTAGTGGCAGAGGCGTAAATATCAACGGCCCAATATTGAAGGCGAAGTCAGAGGAGTTAGCTGAAAAACTGGGCCGCAACGATTTCAAAGCAACTGATGGTTGGTTATCGCGATGGAAAGCAAGACACAATATTAAATTTAAAAAAGCGCACGGTGAAAAGGGCAGTGCCGACAACAAAAGTGCCGGACAGTGGAAAACTACGAAAATCCCTACTTTTCTAGAGAATTTTTGCGCTGATGACAATTACAATACTGATGAAACCGGCCTCTATTATCGTGCTACGCCAGATGGTTCCTTATGCTGAAACACATTGCACTGTCGGGTTATAAAAATGCGATGGACCGCATTACTGTGTTATGCTGTACAAATATGTCAGGTACTGACAAACTAAAGCTACTGATCATAGGAAAACGTGCTAGACCTCGATGCTTTAAGGGGTTAAGAATGGAGGGTTTACCAGTGGAGTACCATGCAAACAAAAATGCATGGATGACTTCTGAAATTTTTCGAAATTGGCTTACTAGTTGGGACCAAAATTTACAACTTAAACAAAGAAAAATTTTGCTGCTTGTTGAATTGTGCGGCACACCCTCATTTAGACAATCTACAAAATATACAGCTGGAATTTCTTCCTCCTAATACCACATCGTTAGTGCAACCAATGGACATGGGGGTAATAAAAAATTTTAAGACTTTGTATCGTGGAAAATTGGTTAATTACATATTAGAATCCATTGAAGAAAATTTATTAACAAGTTTCACAACAGCCAGAGAGATTAGTTCAAAAATTTCCCTTTTGCTAGCAATACAGTTAGTCGCTGACAGTTGACGAGCTATAAAAACCACCACAATACAGAACTGTTTTACTAATTGCGGCTTTAAACCCTTAGATATTTCCGAAATTTTAAGCAATGAAGAAAATGAGGATATTTTGCAAGTTCCTATTATTAACTATGAAGAATTTTCAACAATAGATAACAATTTACCATGTTACGATGATAATGAAGACTGTGAGGATTCAATTGTTGAAGGTATTAAATCAAAACATGAAAAATTAGACGAAGATGACAATGATGTGTTAGTCACCTGTGCCTGTGACTAACCAGGAGGCAAAAAATGTATTGCCGTGTTAAGGCCTGCACACACCGGCGCGAAACGCGAAGCGGGACGCGGGAGCGAAATTCGCGCGGGATTTTGTTTGCGTGGCGGGATACCGAAGCGCGCACACCGGTGCGAATCCCGCACGGCGGAACGCGGGACTGCAGCGAATTTTTCTCGGTTCGCTGCATGCACGGAATCCCGCGTCCCGCTCGTTTACAATCATTCTCTATCGTGATCAAAGCGCCTGTTGCCTTCGGCGGTTCTAAAAGTTCGTTGTATTCAATTTCTCCTGTTTTACACCTTAAAAAATTGTGTAATACACAGGTTGTTTTCACGATCAGGCTCACGTATTTTACGTCTATTTCAATAGGCCTGTGATAAATCCTCCATTTTTGGACGAGAATGCCAAAAGCATTCTCCACTACTCTTCTTGCTCTGCACAGTCTGTAATTAAATTTATTTTTTTTCACGTCACCTCTAGCTTGTCTCTGTGGAAATGGCCTCATTAAGTACGGCTTTAGACCAAATGCTTCATCACCTATTATTATTACATGAGGTGTTGGGTGACTTTGGCAAGGAAGTTTTTTTGCTCTAGGAACTTTCATTGTTCCTGATTCGAATTATTTTCCCATTGCAGATGCTTCAAATATTCCTCCATCACCGTTTTTTCCATAGCACCCCACATCGATACAAATGAATTCGTAGTCCGCCCCAACGATAGCTAACAGAACAATAGAATTTTTTTTCAAGTAGCAAAAATGTTTTGAGCCAGTATTATTCGAGCATTTAATTGTTATATGTTTCCCATCAATGCTACCAATACAATTTGGAAATTGCCACTTTTCGGCGAACCTTAAAGCAGACGATTCCCAAGTCCTAGAAGAAGGCTTAGCCATGTATGTAGGCTGCATTCGATTCCAAATCGCTGCGCAAACTTCCTTCACAATGACACTGACTGTAGAAAATCCCACTCTGAAACTATGTCTTATGGTTGAAAACGAGTAGCCAGTAGCGAGGTACCTGAAATGTAAAATATATGTTTTTCACACTGCATAATTTCAATTTAATCTTTTTTTACTTTCTCCATATACGAAGTATAGAGAAAGTATTGTTTTCATGAAAAAATTCGACTTTGAGATTTCAACGGAAATACACGTTTTGGGGTCCCTAGAACACGTTTTGACCATTTTCGGAATGATGTCTGTGTGTATGTGTGTGTGTGTGTGTGCTAGTGGGCGCTCTAACGTGAAAACTATTAGTCGTATCAAAACCAAACTTCATATTTAGTACTGTTTTGTGTGCTGTCAGAGTTGATTAGTTTTTGGAGTAAATCGGTTGACCGGAAGTCGAGCTTTCTTCATCAAAGCTCATTTCCGGTTTTCAAAATATCTCCATAAATATGATGGATAGGTATATTGTGTACCTTATAAAAGTTTTAGATAATGTGCTATACTATAACTTTTGTATTTAACATATTTTTTTATCATCGGTTGATTAGATGTTATTCGTGAATTACTGATAAACCGGAAGTAGCTATTATGTACATTGTGGGCGATCTAACATGAGAATTAATTGTCGGATCAACACCAAATTTCATATATAGTATTTTGGTTGGTGTGTTTAGAGTTGATTAGTTTTTGGAGCAAATCAGTACAACGGAAGTCGAGCTTCATTCTTCAAAGCTCATTTCCGGTTTTCAAAATATCTCAATAAATATGATATTTAGGTATATACTATTAATTAAAATAGTTTTAGAAAATAAATTTTGCTATAACTTTTGTTTGAAATATATTTTTGTAAAACTGATTTTTTAGGAGATATTCATGAAATACTGATAAACCGGAAGTTGCCGATTTTGTACTTCATGAGCGCTCTGGGCGCTGTGGGCGAATAGCCAATTCATCGTTTTTCATCGAGCATGTCCCGAAAAACATTATTTATAATGTTTGTGACGTAAAAGATAATATGATATAAATTAATCACTCATCTTTAAAGTTTAGATGGAATACAGAGTTCGAAAATACTTTCGTAGATAAATATTTACATCTTATATATATGGAGAAAGTCATGTGCTGGCCACATCAGATTTTTTCCTTAATTTTCGTCATTTTCTTAAGTAATGATCAAAAAAAGCATCAATAGCGGAGAATTTTTAAAAAATTTCAATTTTTATCTCCTTTTTTACCTTAATTTTCGTCATTTTCTTGCATTTTGATCAAAAAAAAGCATTGAAAACGGAGAATTTTAGCGAAATTTCAATTTTAACCCCCTTTTTTTCCTCTATTTTCGTCATTTTCTTGCATTTTGATGATAAAAAGCATCGAAAACGGAGAATTTTAGGAAAATTTCAATTTTACCCCCCTTTTTTTCCTTAATTTTCGTCATTTTCTTGCATTTTGATCAAAAAAAGCATCTAAAACGGCGAATTTTAGCGAAATTTCAATTTTTATCCCCTTTTTACTTTCTCCATTTACGAAGTATAGAGAAAGTATTGTTTTCATGAAAAAATTCTACTTTGAGATTTCAACGGAAATACACGTTTTGGGGTCCCTAGAACACGTTTTGACCATTTTCGGAATGATGTCTGTGTGTATGTGTGTGTGTGTGTGTGTGTGTGTGTGTGCTAGTGGGCGCTCTAACGTGAAAACTATTTGTTGTATCAAAACCAAACTTCATATTTAGTACTGTTTTGTGTGCTGTCAGAGTTGATTAGTTTTTGGAGTAAATCGGTTGACCGGAAGTCGAGCTTTCTTCATCAAAGCTCATTTCCGGTTTTCAAAATATCTCCATAAATATGATGGATAGGTATATTGTGTACCTTATAAAAGTTTTATATAATGTGCTATACTATAACTTTTGTATTTAACATTTTTTTTTATCATCGGTTGATTAGAAGTTATTCGTGAATTACTGATTAACCGGAAGTAGCTATTATGTACTTTGTGGGCGATCTAACATGAAAATTAATTGTCGGATCAACACCAAATTTCATATATAGTATTTTGGTTGGTGTGTTTAGAGTTGATTAGTTTTTGGAGCAAATCAGTACAACGGAAGTCGAGCTTCATTCTTCAAAGCTCATTTCCGGTTTTCAAAATATCTCAATAAATATGATATTTAGGAATATACTATTAATTATAATAGTTTTAGAAAATAAATTTTGCTATAACTTTTGTTTGAAATATATTTTTGTAAAACTGATTTTTTAGGAGATATTCATGAAATACTGATAAACCGGAAGTTGCCGATTTTGTACTTCATGAGCGCTCTGGGCGCTGTGGGCGAATAGCCAATTCATCGTTTTTCATCGAGCATGTCCCGAAAAACATTATTTATAATGTTTGTGACGTAAAAGATAATATGATATAAATTAATCACTCATCTTCAAAGTTTAGATGGAATACAGAGTTCGAAAATACTTTCGTAGATAAATATTTACATCTTATATATATGGAGAAAGTCATGTGCTGGCCACATCAGATTTTTTCCTTAGGAGAGACAATAAAGAAGAAATGTAAAAATCTTAGAGATACCTACAGCAAATATTTGAGGAGCTTAAAGACTACCACTGGTCAAGGTTTTAAAAAGAATTATAAAGAGTGGCAATGGGCTAATGCGATGGAAAGCTTTAAGCCTTTCTTGGCATTTGCCAACACTGAATCCAACGTCAGCTATTCTGCTACCGAGGGTACATGCGATGCAAATACGAAGACTGGAGACTGGAGATTGGAGACAATGGATCCCAACCTTTTAAACCAACCACTTGCAGATTCATATACTGAAGTGGATAACAAAATAATACCAGAGGTTCCAACGAAGAGGAAGAGGACTGTCAACGCGAGCAAAGACAATACGTCGGTAGACAAAGTGTTAGGATACTTTGAGAATAAACGTAGGCGTACAGATGATCCCATTGATCTAATCTTTTTAGGCTGTGCGAAAACAGTTAAGTCGTTTTCTCCGCGTAGACAAATAATAACCAAAATGAAAATAGCGGAGGTAATTATGAATGAAGAACTTGAGAATTTAAATGAACAGTCTGCATTCTCAGGCAATAACACACAAGTCAGTGAAAAACTCTCAGGACAGTGAAGAACAGATTCTTGTATTCAATGATATTTCTTTATTTACTGAGTTATAACTTACTTTTACCATTCTGAAATAAAACAATTCTAAAGTTATAAAACAGCCTGTCCCTCACTTCGCTTGAACCATCCCATTTCCTGTATTATGTTTTCTTTGAAATTTTACATAATATTAATCCATTACAGAAAATGACAGCTTTTTTATTGAATGATCGTAATTCAAGTCAATGATTGTTTCTTACCTTAGGGTAATTGCTAATCGTTCCTCGGGAGGAATTGAATCGCGTATGCTCCTTCCGAATATCGTTTTGTATTAAATTTAAAATTTCATAAAAACTTTCACTTCTCATACGAAAGTATATGTAAAATCTTTTCTCGTCCTGCAGTAACTTTGGCATGAGTGTGTAAAATTCTCCCTTTGTTTCCCGCTCTTCATTTATTTTATGTACCCATCTTCTTCTTTTTCTGAGGAAATATTTTAAAACTTATCACTAACTTTTCAGCAATTGTGAATTACAATTTACAATTAATCAGTAATATATAATTCTATTCAACTTTCTCGGTCATCGTCTTCAGCCAGTGCAAATAAGAAGAGATCCTCTTCATCTGATGATATGTCCATTGCCATTTACTAAAATTAAACCGCAAGCGTCCAATAAATCAAATGTGTACAGACAATACCCACGCACTACTGCTCCTGCGAATGTTTCGCGTTGGTCTGTGTTTGCGAAAGTTCGCTCTCCTGGCGTTTCCCGCGCGAATTTCGCTCCCGCGTCCCGCTTTGCGTTCTGCGCCGGTGTGTGCAGGCCTTTACAGCGCTAATTTATGCAGGAAGGAAATGAAGGGAGCCCTACATCCGCACTGAATATCTGTGCTGATTTTGTACAAGTGAAATGTTACAAAAACAAAAGACAGACTACACTTGACTCATTTTTGCATTGAATTAAATTGTATGTACCTACCCATTTATTATTTTAATTAGGAATTATTTTTTGTAAGTTTATATGTATTACATATTTGTAATTTATATGATAATTTATATTACCTATATGTAATTTACAGTTTCCAAGAGTTTATAAAATAAAATTATTGAAAAAATATGCATTGTTTAATTTTATGTTTGTGTTACTGGTTAATGGCCTTAGTTGCCAAAAACAAATCAATGAATTTAAAAAAAATGTGAAATTCGCTTAATTGGGACAAAATGCCCAAGTCCCGATGTGTCCCAATTAAGCGGAATCGACTGTATATCCGGAGAAGCATCTATATATAAGAGATATCCAAAGAAACGTCTACAAAAATAGATATGTATGGGGTGTTAACGGAGGTTGGAGACGATGTATAGCCCAGGTTCCATCATGCTAAGAAGGCTTCAACAATATCTCCGGCAAAATAATGAAAGTGGCATTCACCAACCAGCAGTAGGACAGCCTGGTGAATTATTGTCCTAATCCCCCCAAATACAAGTACAATTTTCATGATGAGCTTCTTTAATGGAAATTTATCTGGACGTTAAAGCACCACCCATTCGGATGTCCGGGAGGTGGTGGCATTAAAAAGGTCCATCAAGAAGAAAAGAATTACTTCCCTGCAATTCACAACCTACAACTGCTTGAAGAGTGAAGAACGATTGCTGGAACTACTCAATGAAGCAGAGAAGATAAAATGGGATATCATCGGACTCTGCGAAGTCAGAAGAAAATCAGAGGAGCTACTTACTCTGAAGGAAGGACATTTATTCTTTTACAGGGGTACCAAGGATGGAAGGAATGGAGGTGTTGGATTCTTGATCAACAGGAGATGGAAGGATGTGGTAAAAATCGAAGGTGTATCAGATAGAATTCTTAATCTCACACTAAAGATCAATGAGCGTTACTCAGTACAGGTCATCCAAGTCTACACACCAACAGCAGCAAGCAGCAAAGAGAAAATTGAAAACTTCTACCACACTCTCGGCACTGAACATGACAAGGATGCCAACTACTACAAAGTCATTATGGGAGATTGTAATGCTCGTGTAGGTCAGTGGGAAGCTGATGACACTGTTGCAGGACAATACGGACTGGGCCAGAGAAATGAGCGAGGTCACCGCTTACAAGAGTTTGCAGAATGCACCAATATGAATATAACAAATACATACTTTAAGAAAAATGCTACGAGGAAATGGACGTGGAGAGGTCCCAATGCAACAAAAAATGAAATAGACTACATATTGGTAAACAGACTCTACACTGTAACTAACTGTGAAGTTTTTAATGCAGGAAGGATGAGATAAATATCAATAAACTATCAGTGAACAAGAAGACGTTTCAGCTGGAATTAAAAAATTAATTTCTCAGCACTTGAGGAGGAAGAACTCGAAAACAAAGTTAGTTGTGAAGAAAGCGGCAGAGGAAGTAGCAAGCATGCCATGAAAACCTAAGGATAAGAAGTTTAGATATAGAACCCGGCAAATGATGAAATGAAGGAAGCAACTGAAGAATTCAGACACTCCAAGATATAACATTGAATATGCCGAGCTTTGCAAAGCCATCAGAGTAGCAATCAAGGAAGATGTGAGGAATTTTAATGAAAAGATTGTGCAAGAGGCCATAGAAAATAACAAGAGCATAAAGAGGGCTAGAGGACGCCTAGAATTCTGGAATTGAACCCATGACACTGAGGTTCAAAGTCGGCTTTTTTCTGGAGGTTACACGTTATGGACACCACGTCATAGGAATTTCAATAAGTGACACTTGTGGAACATGGTTAGAATTTTGATCCTCTATGAATGAATGTATATGTAAATACGAGTAAAATGTAGCTTGCATACTGCAAGCATATAAAATGTATTTATAATCTTTATTCACATGCCAATTTCCAAGTTTCAAGGATATCGGGAAGGGCTTAAAAAAATTCTTAGCAATTTCTAATTTTTGTAGACGCCTGGTGTCAAACCCAGGACCTATTACTCTTTACCTATCAAAATGCATGCAATATGAGCATAGGAAATTTTGAATAAAAACCCCAAATAAACTTTCGTGATTTCAAATGTATGTCTGAATTCAAATCTAAATTTACAAAAATTATCCTTCTATAGTCACACTACTGCAATTCTTGAGCAATATAACATTTGACATAATAGATAAAGTAAAAACTTTTACCTAAATAGATGATAAGATGCGTTACAACACTGGGATTGTGGTGTCCACTGATTTGGCAGGAAAACCTTCAGGATCTGAAGCATACGGAGATGTAGTAAAAATTCTTTAAGCAAAGCTTGAGCCAAACCTAAATGGATGGCTGATAACAACAGGTATCTCCTGCTAATATTGCTTCACCTCATCCTATATCAGCGGAAGTGGAAAGGAATCCCAAAGGAATCCTCTGGTTCTGTTGACTGTGGATGAAAAAACACAAACATTTCTAATTAGAAAAATACAACATGGCAATATTTAAGACAATCTATTATATATAATTCCTTCACCAGATTCATTTATGGATATATATAGGTATATAGATAGGCTACTAATTCACAGGCTAAACCACATGCGTCACTGACTTGAAATTTTACAGCTTATAGGCCCTAATGTGAAACCCCCAGAAAAAAATGCAATTTTGAACCTCAGTATCATGGGTTCGATTCCAGAGGGCCCCAAAGTCTCGTTTTTTCCCAATTAAAAGCATTGCTATGATTTTCGGGAATTAAAAAAATACTTCCCAGATAGGTAGACAATCACAACTCCAGGAGCTTATATATATGGTCTTGATCTATTGAAAACATAAATGACTTATACAAAAAACGAGTGAAATGTTGCTTGCATACCGCAAGCAGATCGGCAACACTAATTTCATATCGGGACGGTCATGAAAAGAAAAAAAAAAAGGATTGAAAACATTCTCAAAATTCGCTGCAATTTAATCGTCTGGCATCGAACCCGGATCTTTTTGTTAATTTTTATACGCAGCAAAACAAAAGATCAACATCTCTAGCTATGTGTGAAAATGCAGGCAGAAATATAGAGTGCAACTGCCTTAAACGACGTTTTACTTTTCACGAATGTCCCTTTAATTTCATGTCGGCATCATATCAGGAAGGCCGTCAAAAGAAAAAAAAATGGATTGAAAATATTCTAAATTTTTCGCTGCAATTTATTTGTCCGGCATCGAACCCTGGTCTTCCTGGTGATACTTACTATGCAGCACAATAGAAGATCACCATCTTCAACTATGTGTGAAAATTCAAGCAGAAATATTAGCTGCAACTGCCTCAAACGACGTCCTACTTTTCCCTTATATTTCTTATGAGAGAAATTTTAATGTGCTCTGGCATCGAACCCAGGAATAGTACGGTCTTATGAAAATTTTTTTCTTAAACCAATTCTTACCTTACACTTTCCGGCTAAGCACGAACTTCTTATTATTTCGAGAAGTGCATCAAAAAAAATAATGAAAAACAGCTCCCATGTATTTTAAAGGGCAGATCTTTGCATCGTCCTAGCATCGATACCAGGATATTTTTTGTAAAAGTCATTGATGTTTTCGAAAGTCCAAGACCATAAGTATAGGCACCTTGAGTTTTATTTCTATACCTATCCGGAAAGTATTTTTTAAAAATTCCCGAAAATCACGGCAATGCATTTAAACGGGAAAAATCGGGACTTTGGAGCCCTCTGGAATCGAACCTATGACACTGAGGATCAAAGTCGCTTTTTTCCTGGGGGTTATACGTTATGGCCAATATGTCATAAAAATTTCAAGTCAATGACGCTTGTGGTTTAGCCTGTGAATTTGTATCCTATCTATATAGCTATATATATGAATGAATCCGGAGAAGCATCTATATATAATAGATATCCGGAGAAGCGTCTATATATAATAGTTAGATATACGAGTAAAATGTAGCTTGCATACTGCAAGCAGATCGGCAATACTAATTTCATATCGGCATCACATCGGGACGGTCCTCATAAGAAAAAAAAAAAGGATTTAATTTTTTCATAAAATTCGCTGAAATTTCATCGTCTGGCATCGAACCCGGGTCTTTCTGGTAAAACTACTATGAAACACAATAGAAGATCACCATTTCTAACTATGTGTGAAAATTCAAGCAGAAATATTGGCTACAACTGCCTCAAAAGACACTCTAATGTTCACAAATGTAAATGGCTCTCGGGACTCGAACCAAGGACAATCTCTAAAATTTAAAAAATGTTTCTGAAAGTTATTAATCATCTTAATCTATATGCCAAATTTCAAGTTTCTATATTATTGGGAAAGGTTTCAAAAAAATTCCTAAAAATTGGATCAACTTCTGATTGCAGAGACACCTGTTGTCGAACCCAGGACACATTGATAGCTGTGAATTCACAGTATGACTTGTAAGAACTTGGTCTTGTATCATGCAAAGTTTGAAGTCGATAGCATGTCGGGAAGTACCTAAATATTGTTTCCGTTATCTCCATAAGAAATGCATTGAGAAGTGCAAATGGCCCTCTGGGATCGAACCAAGGACCATCAGCGAACATGTAAAATTTGATTATGAAATATATTTATGATATCTAACCCCATGCCGAATTTCAAGTTTCGATATTATCGGGAAGAAGTCCAAAAAAAATCTTAAAAATCGCCACAATGCATTTTAAACGGCCGATTTTTGCCCCGACCTAGCATCGAACCATGGAAATATTCGAAGATGTCTTTCTGATTATCGATGGATATGCATGTTTTCTAGCGATTCCTCGAGTTTCAACTCTCTCCTTTTCCGGGAAGTGCCATGTATTCTTACGGAGAAAATCGCAACTTTGGGGCCTTCTGGAATCGAACCCATGACACTGAGGTTCAAAGTCGGCTTTTTCCTGGAGGTTACATGTTATGGCCAATATTTCGTAAAAATTTCAAGTCAGTGGCACTTATGGAACATGGTTAGAATTTTGATCCCCTATGAATGAATGAATGTGTATATAGGTACGAGTAAAATGCTGCTTGCATACTGCAAGCAGATCGACAACACTATTTTCATGTCGGCATCATATCGGGACGGCCATCGAAAGAAAAAAATGGATTGAAATTTTTCTTAAAATTCGATGAAATTCCATTGTCTGGCATCGAACCCGGGTCTTTACTGTGAACTTACTATGCAGCACAATAGACCATCACCATCTCTAACTATGTGTGAAAATTCAAGCAGAAATATTGGCTACAACTGCCTCAAAAGACGCTCAAGAGTTCATGAATGTAAATGGCTCTCGGGACTCGAACCAAGGACGATCTTGGAAATCTAAAATATGTTTCTGAAAGTTATCAATCATCTAAATCTATATGCCAAATCTCAAGTTTCTATATTATTGGAAAAGGTTTCAAAATAATTCCTAAAAATCGGATCAACTTTTGATAGCAGAGACACCTGGTGTCGAAACCAGGACATATTGTAAGCTGTGAATGCACAGTTTGATTTGTAAAGACTGGGTCTTGTGTCATGCAAAGTTTTAAGTCGATAGCATGCCGGGAAGTACCTAAATATTGTTTCCGTTATCTCCGTAAGAAATGCATTGAGAATTGCAAATGGCCCTCTGGGATCGAACCAAGGACCATCAGTGAACATGTAAGATTTGATTATGAAATATATTCATGATATCTATCTACGTGCCGAGTTTCAAGTATCCATATTATCGGGAAAGGATCCAAAAAAAAATCTTCAAAATCGCCGCAATGCATTTTAAACGGCCGATTTTTGCCCCGACCTAGCATCGAACCATAAACCATGTTCGGCGATGTCTTTTTTATTTTCGTTGGATATCCACGGCATCTAGCGATCCCTCGAATTTCAACTCTCTACCTTTCCGAGAAGTGCCTCAAAAAAATTTTCGAAAATCTTCACCATATATCCTTATGGAGTAAATCGGGACTTTGGGGCCTTCTGGAATCGAACCCATGACACTGAGATTCAAAGTCGGATTTTTTCTGGAGGTTACACGATATGGCCAATATGTCGTAAAAATTTCAAGTCAGTGGCACTTGTGGAACATGCTTAGACTTTTGATGCCCTATGAATGAATGAATGAGTGAGTGTGTATATAGGTATATCCGGAGAAGCGTCTATATATAATTGACAAGTAAAATGTAGCTTGCATACTGCAAGCACATCGGCAATACTAATTTTATATCGGCATCATATCGGGACGGCCATCAAAAGAAAAAAAAAGAGATTGAAAATATTCTTAAAATTCGCTGCAATTTAATCGTCTGGCATCGAACCTAGGCCCTCCTGGTGTACCTACTATGCAGCACAAAGGAAAATCACCATCTCTTACTATGTGTGAAAATTCAGCCAAAAATATTGGCTAAAACTGCTTCAAACTACGTTCTACTTTTCAATAATGTAAATGGCTCTCTGGATTCGAACCAAGGACGATCTAGGAAATCTAAAACATGTTTTAGAAATCTATCTATGTTCTCTATCTATATACCTAATTTCATGTGTTAACATTGTTGGGAAGGGGTTAAAATTAATTCTTAAAAATCAGATAATTTACTGATTGTAGAGACGCCTGGTGTCGAACCCAGGAAATATTGGTAGCTGTGAATGCACAGTATGACTTTTTAAAACTTCATATTATTTCATACTAAGTTTGAAGTTGATATCATATCGGAAAGTACCTAAAACTTTTTTCTGTTATCTCCATAAGAAATGGATTAAGGAATGTAAATGGCTCTCTGGAATCAAACCAAGGACCATCAGCGAATGTGTAAAATTTGATTACGAAATATTGTTATGATCTCCAACTCCATGCCGAATTTCAAGTTTCCATGCCATCGGGAAAGGGTCCAAAAAAGATCTTAAAAATTGCCACAATGTATTTTAAACGGCCGACTTTTGCCTCGACCTAGCATCGAACCCAGGATATTTTCCGTAAAACTCATTTATGTTTTTGATAGATCCTGATCATTTATATAGTCTCCTTGAGTTTCGATTCTCTACCTATCCGGAATGTATTTTTTTTAAATTCCCAAAAATCAAAGCAATGCATTTAAACAGGAAAAATCGTGACTTTGGGCCCCTCTGGAATCGAACCCATGACACTGAGGTTCAAAATCGCAATTTTTCTGGTGGTTACACCTTATGGCCAATATGTCGTAAAAATTTCAAGTCAATGACGCTTCTAGTTTAGGCTGTGAATTTGTATCCTCTCTATCTATCTATCTATATACATGAATGAATCCGGAGAAGCATCTATATATAATAGATAGAAGATAAGACCATGCTATTCCTGGGTTTGATGCCAGATCACATTAACATTTCTCACATAGGGATTTTATGTGAAAAGTAGGATGTAATTTGAGTAAGTTGCAGCCAATACTTCTGCTTGAATTTCCTTGCATAGTTAAAGATGGTGATGCTCTATAGTGTTGCGTAGGAAGTATCACCAGAAAGACCTGGGTTCGACTGTGGGCGGTAAATATATCTCCCATTTAAAATACATTGGGGTTTTTTATTCAAAAGGTTTTACTTCAGTTTTAGGGCACTCTCTGGCGCAAGCTCTCCCTCCCACAAGAAGGTCGTGAGGACAACGATAGATGTTAACTTACTCATCTTGCAATTTCAGGTGAAAAGAGGAAGAAAGAGTGATAATCTAT
This sequence comes from Sympetrum striolatum, assembly GCA_947579665.1. Taxonomy (NCBI): domain Eukaryota; kingdom Metazoa; phylum Arthropoda; class Insecta; order Odonata; family Libellulidae; genus Sympetrum; species Sympetrum striolatum. Next base: position 479,272 of record CANPUZ010000026.1, read on the forward strand.
ACCTTCAAGGATTAATTAAAAAAAAATTGTAATTTCAGAAATCATGGCCCTATCAAGAGGTTTGAGGGAAAGGGTAATTCACTCCTAAATTCACTTTTTCTTTAAGGATTAAATTAGAATACTTTTAAAATCATTATTATTTCTTCATCTCAAGATAAAATTTAACCTTGCTTCAACATGATATTTCCAAAACACTACCATTCAACAATGCAATGCAATAGCGTGTGAAAAATATAGAACAATTAGTTTGGTTTCACATGCATGTAAAATATTACTAATGATAATTCTAAAGAGAATTAAGAAGCAAATTGAAGATAAAATATCAGATGATCGGTATGGTTTTAGGGAAAAGAAAGGAACACGTGATGCCATAATGGAGTTAAGACTAATTTTGGAAAAGAATCTAAAAGATAATAAAAATAACTTTTCAGGTTTTATAGATATCGAAAGGCATTTGAAAAAGTTAACCAGAAAGTTTTAATACAAATGTTACATAAAATTGGAATAGATAACAACCGCCTAAAAATAATTCAAATAATGTATAATAACCAGGAAGCTGCTTTCAGAATAAATTCCGAACTGACAGAATGGTTCGAAGTAAAATGTGGAGTAAGACAGGGGTGTATGATGATACATACGACAGATATATCATATCATCATACTACCGATGAATATTCTAAAGGAAATAATTTAAAAAAACAGACTTTTATTTAACCTGCACAGTGAAGAAGTTGTAGGGCAAGCATTAGAAGAGATTAAGGGTATATGTATAGGAGGAAGGAATTTCAGCAATTAAAGGTATGCAGATGATATAGTAATAATGACATACTCAAAAGAGGATTTAGAGTTAGCAATGCAAAGAGTTTATGAGGTGGAAACAAAATTTGGATTGAACATTAATACCAATAAAAGAAAAGTAATGATGGTGGTTAGTAAAAAGAGCAACATTGACTGCAATATAAAAAATGACACACCAATAAAACAAGTCCAACAGTTTAGATATCTAGGAAGTTAAAATCAGACGATGGGTACTGCAGTAATGAAATAAAATCGAGAATTGGAATGGAAAAGGAAAATTTTTGGAAATACAAGGATCTAATGAGAAGAGAGATCAACATGAAACTAAAACTGAAAATGTTGAGGTGTTATGTTTGGCCTGTTTTCCTGTGTGGGTGCGAGACATGGACCATCTTAAAAAGTATGGAAAAAAGAATAAAGGCATTGGACACATGGTTTGCCAGAAGAATTTTAAAAATTAAATGGTCATACAGAATAACTAATGAAGAGGTTTGGAGAAAGATTGGAAGCAGGTATAGCCTATGGAATGAAGTGAAAAGAAGAAAGTGGAAATACGTGGGACATGTGCTGAGGGGATCGACAGGGGAGAGAATCGTGACAGAGCTGGAAGGATGGACAGTAAGGAAGAGAGGGAGACCAAGGATGGAAGGTTGGACAATTTAAAGAATGAGATGAATATGAGCAATTGAAAAGGAGAGCAAGTAGAAGAGAAGAGTGGAGATCCATGAGAGCTAACCTCTTGATAGGAGAAGCTACCAATTGATGATAATGATACAAGTCAAACGTCAAATTATTGAGAAGCGGAATCGAGGTGTGAGCGTGGCTGGCCTAGCTCGTGCATACAATTGGTCCACATCTACTATTTGCACTATCCTCAAAAACAAGGATGAGATTGATGCCTCAAAGGGAGTCACAAGAATTTCTATGCTAAGGCCACATATTCTCGACGATGCTGAAATATTGCTTCTCAAATGGATCAATGAGAAGCAAATGCAGTGCGACACTGTTAACGAAAACCTAATTTGTGAGAAGGCGAAACTAATTTTTGCTGACCTCATTAAGAAGACGTCAGGATCATCAACGGACGAAGGACGAATGTCATGTGGAGGTCCAACAACAAGGCTTGGGTGACACGTTACCTTTTTATAGATTGGATCAATGAAGTGTTTGGTCCATCTGTAAAAAAAAAAGGTTTGAGATGAATTTGCCACTCAGTGCCTTGCTTGTTATGGACAACGCTCCTGCACATCCTCCAGGCCTAAAAGATGACCTCCTTGAAGAATATAAATTCATCAAGATCCAATTCCTGCCTCCTAACACCACTCCTTTACTGCAGCCAATGGATCAGAATGTCATCTCAAATTTTAAAAAGCTCTACACTAAAACTCTATTTGAGCGTTGTTTTGAGGTAACTGAAGGAACCAATCTCACTCTCAGAGAGTTTTGGAAAGACCACTTTCACATCGTTGCCTGCCTCAAGATGATCGACAAGGCATGGGAGGGGGTCACCAAGAGAACCCTTATTTCTGCATGGAAGAAGCTATGGCCGGACAGCGTTGTCGAACACAACTCCGAGGAGTTTGAGCAAGTGCCTGCGGAGCCGGTAGTTGACGAGATTGTGTCTCTGGCCAAGATTATGGGGCTAGAGGTGGATAGCAACGACATCGATGAGCTAGTGGAAGAGCATAGCCAGGAACTGACCACCGAAGAGCTTATGGAGCTGAATTCTGTGTAACAGCAAGAATTTTTGGAGAGTATTTCGTCAGGGGAGGAGGAGATTACAGCCTTAGAAGAGCAACAAGCTTCCAACGAAATAAGGGAGATGCTAAAAGCACGGGAAGCTGTTACATCGTACGTTGAGAAGCATCACCCTAATAAGGCAGTAGCTATGAGCGCTGCAAATTTATTTAACGATAACGCTATGTCTCATTTTTGCAAAAATTTGAAGCGTAGGCAGAAACAAACCTCTCTAGACAACTTTCTAGTAAAAAAGAATATATTTTAAATAATAAATTGCATTATTATAAATTTTTTGATTATTTTTTTTGGAATGGAACGCATTATCCTATTTTACATTAATTCCAATGGAAAAAATTGTTTCGCTTAACAAGTGTTTCGCATTACGAGTAAGATTCTGGAACGAATTATGCTCGTTAAGCGAGGTTCCACTGTACTCTTGGTTATTGTAGATATTATAATTGAATTTGCAGAATTAAAGTTACATAGCAAGGTAAAAAAATGAAGTTGTCAACTTACAATTATTTAGACTAATTAATAGTTAGGTTGCATAACCAGCAGAGAGCTGAAGCAAACCCAGTATTATGCACTGTTTTCAAAGAAAACAAAAAGTATTCCAGTAATTGAAATTTTGAAGGGGCATTGCATGACCACGTGATTGACTGGATAAGTCATGAGAATGGTTATGAAATTTGTTGGATTCTATTACCAGAGAAAAATTGGCTGCATCAAGAAGGAAGCTGGAGAATTTAAGCCACAGTTTTAACAGTTCATCAAATTTATTTCAAGCCAATAAGTCACTGTTCCGATAAATCTGTGCATATATTATAAGTGCACAATACCTTTTAGGAGACTGATTTGCTTCCAAAATGGTATATTATTAATCATATTATCGAAAATTAATTTTTACTGATATCTTGTATTGCTCCAATACTTTTACAAATTTCTACAGAAACCCGGTTATTGAATTATATTGATAACTATACAGCAAGTTAACGGGTAATCATAGAATAAGGATCAGTACCGTATTTTTTGGTTGATAACGCGCACCTATTGTATAATGCGCACTGCACACACTTCTGGCTTTTTCGGCATTTTTTTTATGTATAGATAACGTGCATGGAACGAACTAGAGGTGGAGTACAAACCATTACTGCCAGAGGTCAGGATTGAGAGTGATTTCTGAAAGTTTGGGTTATTAGTGGTAAAATTACCTTATTATTTCCTTATACATATTAATAAGTTTTTGTGAATCTTGGCCCTGGAGGACAACTTGAGTGGTTTACATCATTCTCTCATTGCGAATTGGTTGAAAGGTAAGTTATATGCTTGTTTTTTAATGATGTTGCATCATCTATATTTTGTTATTGTATATAGCTATCTAAAGCAACTCGTGATTTTCGTTTCTTTTTTAAATTAGAAATTGAATTGCTCATGGCAGCAGAAAGTGTTTCCTGGAGGAAATCTTATACAGCTCAATTCTAACTGGAAGTTATAGAAGCTACAAAGGAGAAAGGGAATTGTGAAGCTGCTTGACAGTTTGATGTTGGCAAGAGTAGTGTGCAGGAATGGGGAAAGGCCAAAACAGTTCTAAAATGCTTACATAAAAGGAAACAGGCTATGCGGCTCAGGAAATGCTTGTGGCCAACCGTTGAAAAAAAACTGTATGATTGGGTTGTGAAGGAGAGAGAGAAAGGTATGAGAATATCGACAGTTTGTGTTTTGCAAGAGTCAAAGAGGATCGCTCAGCAAGATAATATTGAGAATTTTAAAGCTTACCCATCTTGGGTGTTTGGATTTATGAGAAGGAACAATTTAAGCGTTCCCTCATCAACTAGCATTGGACAAAAATTGCCTTCCGACTGGGAAGCTAAAGTAGCAAAATTTCATTTATACCTTAAAGAAAACTTGTGTGGTGTTGACTTTCAGCACTTTGGGAATATGGATGAGGTACCCGTAAGTTTCGACATGCCTGCTTCTAGGACTGTGAATTTAAAGGGAGCGAAAGAGGTGTCAGTAACCACAACAGGGCATGAAAGGTCGAACTTCACTGTGGTTCTCTGCATCACGGCATGTGGTTCAAAGTTTCCACCAATGGTGATTTTTAAAAGAAAGACCATTCCTAAGGGTTGTGATTCGAAAGATGTCATCATAACTTCCAATCAAAAAGGTTGGATGAATTCCGAAGTGATGAAGTTTTGGTTAAATAATGTGTGGCGGAAAAAGAAAATGGCATTTTTCAACCCTAAATCTGTGTTAATTCTGGATTCTTGTAGGGCTCATATAACGCCAGAAATTAAATGCATTGTGAGCAAATATTTTCGAATGGCCATCATCGCAGGTGGGTTTTACGAAAAAACTACAGCCTCTTGATACTGCAGTTAGTAAACCGTTAAAATTTAACTAGCGTGTTAAGTGGATATTGCGATGTGGATTGCTGAAAGTTGGGCTGCTGTGAGTGAGAATTGTGCAAGAAATGGTTTCCTTAGGGCGAGAGGAGATGAAGTATATGATAAAAATGAGAATGTTGATGACGTTGCATTATCTGAAATCAATTCAGAGGAAGTGCACAAAGAAATATTAAACGCGATAGATTCTTTCAATGTTGTGTCAGACGAAGAATTTCTCGGATTTGAATAATCTAATGTATAATAAATGATGAGTTAAAATCCACCATAGTTTTATTATTAAATTTGATTTACTCGGTATTGCTTTCTACAACACTTCTATAACACGCAGGTTCTTATTTCATCAAATTTTAACTTTTTTGTGTAGATAACGCGCGCATTATCTACTGAAAAACACGGTAATTACTTGTATGCTTAATTGGATGAACTTCATTGTAAATTATAAGATGTACTGCCTTTGGGAGGTTTTTGGGGGTTTTCCTCTCAACTGGGGTGAATACCAGGGCAGGGTAATGTATTCCCCTAAGAAAAGATGACCTGGCCTAGAGCCTACATATACAACATTGATCTACGTATGCTGTTCATTGACTTCCAGCAGGCATTTGTTAGCGTAAAGAGGAGGAGGATGCTGCATGCTTTAGAAGGATTTGGAACACTAAAAAACTAATTAAGCTGGTAAATATGACCATGGAATGATCTCGAGCCAAGGCTTTTATTGGAGGCAAGACTAGTGAAGCCTTTGATATAACAACCGGAGTGAGACAAGAGGACTCACTCTCTGCAGTATTATTGTCTCTTCATGAAGCCACGAAGGAATTGAGAACAGAGGGAACGATTGTATATAAATCTATACAGGCCTATGCATATGCTGACGACATTGTTTTAGTGGCAAGAAGTATGGACTCACTGAGTGATTTATTCAGAATTTTAGAGCTGAAAAGCCAGAATATGGGGATTAAAATTAATGAAAAGAAAACAAAATATATGAAAATGTCTGCAATTGAAGACCGAGCGTGGACCCCAATTATAACATTTGGACAGTACAACTCTGAAAATGTAAAAAGCTTCCATTACCTAGATACTAATTTAAATTGTAATAACTCAATGACAGAGGAGATCCACAAGAGGATAAGGTACGGAAATAGGGCATATTTTGCTAATATTAAGCTCCTGAAGTCCACCCTCTTAACCAGGGACATGAAAATCAAGATATAGAAGACACTCATCAGACCAGTTGTGACATATGGAGCAGAAGTGTCTGCTGCTAATGAAGAGGCTTTGCGGATATTTCAACGGAAAGTTCTACGAAAGATATATGGTCCTGTCAACGACGGTGAAACTTGGAGGAAAAGCACAAATAATGAAATAGAAAATAGTATAAGAGGCGAGGACATAGTGAGATGTGTGAAGGCTCAGACACTAGCTTGGCTGGGTCATGTGAAAAGAAGAAAGGCTGCCCAAGAAATTACTACATGGAAGGATGGATGGAAAAAGAAGAAGAGGAAAAGATGGATTTGGAAGAAGACAAAGGCTTTGAGGATTGAAAGATGGTGGGAGAAAGTGCAGAACAGGGGAAAATGGAGAGGCGTCTTGAGGGAGGCCCACACCGGGCTGTAGTGCCAAGGAAGAAGAAGATGGATTAAATACCTCGTGTGGAGTGTGTTCCTGTGAGACATGGACCATAAGAAGAAAGAGATAAACTGAATAGAGGTGTTTGAAATGCGGGTTTGGACAGAAATGTTAAACATCTAGTGGAAGGACAAAGAATGAAGAGGTACTGAGGAGAGTAAATGAAAAAAGAAGATTAAGATTTAAACAGACTACGGATGATAAGTTAAACCTGCGTTCCAAAATCAACTCACCAAATACTCGTCACTCTGAACTTATTGATATTCCTCAACGTTGACTCAGGAAGACTGAAAATTAACTGACAATTACAATAAAAATCCAGAAAAAGCCACAAAAGAAACGATATTTGGCGTCAATGTTTTACATATAAGTGAGTCTATACTCAAAATTACAAAAATTTTCACTTTTAATTTTAATCTTTTCACATTCAAGTTTTAATCAAAACACTGCAAAATATGACAAAAACAAATTATGTAAAATCTTGAAAGGCATTATAACTGAACAGAGAAAGCCGCAAAAGAAACAATACTTTGCAACAATTTTGCAGATATAAGCAAGTCTATGCTCAAAATTACGTAAATTTCCACTTAAACTAGAAAACTGGACAAATTTTAATCACAGCATTGCAAAATATGACAAAAATAATTAATGTAAATTCACAAACTAATTTCAACATGAGAAAAACAAAGGCCTTCAGTCAGCGAGCAACTCTTCATTCACATATATATTTCCATTTTGAATGTTACCATCAAAATCTCCTTAAATTCCAAATAAAATACTAATAGATGATACTGCAATTACAGCATAAACAAATTAACAGTCATAATCACCGTTGATGAATTACCGGAAATACAACATTGTTTTCGAGAAGAAATCATGGTATGTGAAATTATTCCTCAGCTATTATCAGATACCAACACATTTAAAATCCACAAAGGCATTATAACTGAACTTATAACAAAACTAACTTGAATTGCATTTAATTCTAATAATTATTACACCAAAACAACAATACGGATTCATCAATAATAGCTGATCAATTTTGCGACAATTTCGTCAACAAGAGAAACTTAGCTAAGACCTCATATCTACAAATATCATAATAATGGCAAATCATCTGCAGAAAACGCATACATCATTCGAACACCTTATATTTTTATTATAAAGCAAACTGAGCTTGCATAACCTGCATCCTAATCAGCTAAAAGAGCAATTAAGTTTTTTCACGTATTGGCTAGGTAAAAACATCGTAAAAACTAAGCAATAAACTCACCGAGTTCGTTTTCAAACAAACGAGATCGATTTCGCAATATTTTCCACAACATAAATTCACGGGATCATACTTACTTCCATTGTATACTGTTCTTAGACTTCTTCTCTATTAACCCAATGCCTTCCAATACGTTCGTTAGGTCGGATATACGTCTCTTCTGGTGAACTGCCAGCATATCAGCTGCCTGCGATGAAAAATAACATTATAAACCACGTATCATGTATATTTACCACAATTTGAAGCCACGCCGTAACATATTACATTGATACACATCTTATCCTCGAATGGTAAACTATGCGATGCAGCATTGTTAACAATAGGACATTATTATTGCCAAAACACGTTCTGGGGCCGTAAGTTTCGATTTAAAACACACAAAATATGATTATTTCACGTTTAATACACGAAAGTAGAGATAGTTGATGGATTAAATTAGTTGCAATCCGAAACATGTGCCGAATGACGCTCTTAGAACTTTGTAACGACTGGCTGTTTTCTCCCACTCCCTCGACCAAATAAACCCGAGGTTGAAAAGAATTACACAGCCAACTCGCACGTTTACTCACGATTTCGAGATCCAAAACTCCATCTTTGGCTTGGCTTTGGCAGGGAGACGAAGCGGATAGACAACAATCCGCGAGATTTTTCAAACCTACTCTGCTGGTTGTCAGCCATTTTCTCCAACAACGGTTCACGAAGGCGTACGCAATATCGATGCTCGAATGTTTGCGCTTGGGCCGAATTTCAAATTCAAATCTATTAAGCCAAACGCAACAAAAAGCAACCATTATATCGAAAGGCATTCCTATAAAACGTAATAATAACAGTTTTGGTTTTCAGGTATCGAGTTAAGGAATTCTGTCATCCCACTAGTTACAAATATGTCCGATACATTCACTAAGAATCATTTTTGAATTAAGTTAATCATCTTGTAATTGTAAAATTTTAAGGCTAACAAATCATATAAGAACTAATTATCGAAGAAAAGTATAATCTCAGGAATTTGCATTTTGGTTTCATTGAAAGAAAGCTTACTTATGCTTTGTTTTCGTTGTTCTGCTACCCGTCTCGATTTCATAGAACCATTGATTTTAATTTAATTGGGGAAAGAATTGGACTGAACAAATTACCTGATTAGTTTGAACACTTTTTAAAATATAATGAACATTATCAAGGCCATTTTTAGTATTTAACGCCGTTCCTTATGTGAAAAATTATACGGACGAGATCTCAAAGGAATATTCATTTTTATGAAATCATCGAAATTCAAATTTCGCTGAAATAGTCCAAATCCGCCCAATGTTCAATTAAAAACGGCATATGAGAAATTCATTTAAAGAAATACCAAAATAAACATCTAAAGACCTTTATTTTTGGAAATGAATGCGTGAATCATATTAATATTGATATATTAAGAATGAAGAATTTTATAATTTTTCAAAAGTATTAATTTAACCTAATTTCTTTTATTAACCGTGAGTCATTACGATATAAACACTTATTGCGCATTTAACTGAATATACATTAACTAAATAATGAAAAAATAAAAATGAACCAGAAGAAATTTTACAGACGTTTCCGAAATATTCTTTTCAAGAATCAGTTCATTACTCGTCAAACATTATTTGCCCTACAAATTTTACAGAAAACTACGGTTCGTGCTAGGCGCCTGAGAGGGTTCTTTCAAGCTTAGGTGGGCCCACAAGAAATGTAGGTGCACAATCAGCCCATTGGGCGAAATACCAAAGTAATATTAATCTTCTTATTTCATTACCGGTTTGATAAAAATTCTAAGTAAATATTTCTTATTTAGTCTTGAAATCTATGTAATTGCACTTTTGATAGCAGCCGGAAATAGATTTTCATTGGATGAGTCGCCGGCGTGAAAATAAATTAAAAATTATGAAAATAATGGTTATTTACATCCATACATACACACATTTACATGATTTCATTTACTTATAGTGGACAGTTTGAAGTAGTTGGTAATTAGTATATGGTTTATCGTTTGGAGCTTTTGTATTAGTATTTGTATTTAACAGTACTTCCTTCTCCTGTTGACGGGTAAATAATATTTTTCTTTCTATTTCGAGTGATATACAATTTATTTCTGCAATTTATGTCAAATGTTTGATTCATTTGTCTCTTGTACCTGTGTGAAAACGTCAATTTAAACGTGGTGCTGTTTATCCTATCTTAGAGTATACTTATGTATTCTCAGTTGAAGAAATTTTTCATTCAAAGTATATGAGATTGAATACTGAGTTGGAGCGGCTTTGTAAACTTAATTGTAACTTACCTTTCTTGATATATTGGTTTGGAAAGTCTGGTATTCGCTTTTCACCAACAATTATGAAGCATTTGTTACGATCAAGGTTATTACACTGGTATTTATGAAATTAAATATCCCCGTTGAGAATCAACGAGTACTTCTGCTAGTGCTTAATAAAGGAACAGGTAACTTTGCAATTATCGCTAACTCATCTTGAGATGAGCCCTCTGATAACAGCCCTAAAATAAAACAATCTATATTTATGCATAATGTTTATTTCACAAAAATACACATGGACATTAACTTACACCTTTCCCGATAGCGGCCTCGAGCTATTAGCAGACTGTGAGAAGTGTTTTCGGATGTCCATTTGGGTAAAATTTTGGATGAGAACGGCGATCACGAGCCTAGCTTTCTATTCAAACCCTTTAAACAGTCACTTGCAAAAGATCTAACTGGGCGTTTTATCAATCTGTTTGTCTCTCAAACGAAATCTTAATCTCTTTTATCAGGGTGCAAGTCGAATTAATTCTCGAATGATCCCTTGTATTTTTTCATGAAGTAAACAAATTAGCCCTTTTGGATTGTTTTCATGGGAATCTTATCTTATGGTGTGAGTCATCTAACAAAAGGATAGGCTTAAGAAGTGCATGTGTTGAACATTGTGAGCAAAATGCTCGTATTGTAGCATCCCATTGATATCAATGTTGGCTATAGGCATGTTCTGCTGCTGAAAACATCACCTTAGCAGAAATCGCAGCCATATTTACGGGTATGTGAAGGTTTTGCTGAATTTATCAAGCAAACACAAGACTAGCAGTGTGTGTTAGTATTAGTATAGACTTGCGTGATTATTGGGGTTTTGTGCTCTTCAGCAGAAAGAAAAGTACAGAGCTAATCATATGACTTGAGTCTTGGGGGGAGTTTGAACCCCTAAACCCCCTCACTGCACCACTGAGCCTCATCAAACAAAAGACAATTTCCTTCTAGTTTTTAGGAGCTGCTGCTAACACCATTTTAAAACATTAGAATATATTTTACTTTGACAAGATTTTGTAATTTTATCCCATTTCTGTTTCCCTCTAATTACTTAATTGAAAAATGTTTTTAGTTGCAACTTCCCATGAGACAAAGTTTTAGTGGTTCATAAACATTGTATTTCCCGTTAAATACTAAGCACAAATGCCACTTGGTACCTCTATACCTCCATCATTAACTTCCAAAAGCCTAGAAGAGGGAATGAGGTACTCTAGACACGAGTAGAAATTTGGTATTTGCTTGCCTCACTCAGTGGGTATCTTATGACAAGGAAATAACTGTGAATGGCAAGTTAATTCCAAATTTCATTACTGATTGATGAAAGATCATTTCATACAATTGTAGCGAGGATACACTGGGATATTTTGAGGAAAAGATAGAAATGATTCTCAACTCAGGAAAATCCTTTATTTCAAAGTGTGACAGAGGTACAGGAGATGATCGACACCAATGCTTCTCACTGTGGTTGCGGAGGCTTTCACTACTCGACTGCCCTCCATGCTTGTCCCTCTTGCAGTCCCTGCACACAAAATGCAAAAAAAAGGCAACCATACTGCTACACAATATTATTGGCCCATTTTATAAAGAAAATCAAGGAAGGAACAGGGATATGGTATATTTGCACATAAGGGAATGGAGTTCCAAGGAATAGCAGATTTTTCTGAAAGGGTCAGGAGTTTTCCTTGAGTTTTAATCGCATTTCATCTGTAAATAATCTCCTCTTTTGATTAATTTTCTTTGACAAAATGATCTTCTTCATCCAGTCATGTCAGATTTTTTATCTCGGATGTTTAAGGTGCTCTACAACAGTTTCCAAAATACATCTATGAACTCATGGTAAACATATCATATAATCAACATCTTTCATGAGATGAACTCATTGCAGTTGTGTATAGCTCCAAGTATTTCTTCTTTGAAAATATTTCGTTGTGTTTGTCAAGTATTAAGGGCCTTTCTTCTTGAAACTTTGAACAATTACACATCATCAACCTTTCCGAACTTTTTATGTTTTACAGAGGAGTAAATGGTCACACAGAGTTATGTCAGATGAAAAGGCTAGAAAGAAAATAATTCTTTCAATGCTTTTGACTAATACTCCCGGCAAAGTGTGAGGATCAAAGCTCTGCAGTCCTATCAACCCAGTAAGTTATATTCAAAATATAAATTCAAGATACATAATGCTAAAGTTGTTAATCATTTCCCATCTTCCTACCTCTTATGTTTTACTGTTCTCTTACACCACGCAAAACATGATTGAGTCGGTGAGGGTAATTCCAGGAATTGCAAGCATTCAGATATTGCAGGGACCCATTAAAAGGAGGTAACTTTTTCATATTGCACACGCACAACCATTCCCTGAATGGAAAAATCCGACTCAGCCGAGATACAAACCCGGGACCTTGGGGCAGGAGTGATAGCTTAGCTGGCATGCTAACCACTCGGCCACCAAGGCCGGTAAAATGACATCATTATGAAATAATTGCAAAAATGACATCGCATGGTCAGCCTCGTCGGTGCAGTGGTTAAGCCGCTCATCAGCCATACAAGAGTTTGCCTCAGAGGGCTGGGGTTCAATCCCTAGCCACCGGATATTACCTGCTGGTTTTTCACGTAGGCCAAAGGTTGACTCAGCCTGTAAATGTGTAAAAATAAGTACCAGAGGTAAGCAGTAGAAGCATAGTGCCACACAATTACATTCATACCGTTAGGCTAAGTATTAGCATCCTTAACCTGCAAACTCCCAAAAGTGTGAAATGCTTAGAAAGGGAGACTACCACTACTACATCTTATGGGCAGCAGAAATGGATTAGTGGGCCAGGTGGAAATTTTTTATTCGGGCCTACTTTGCTAGATTGCTGCTCCTACCTGTGATTCGCTACTCATGGTCACCGTTAGCAAGATTCTGAGACATGTCCGAGGACCGTTAGAAAAGTATCCGATGTTTGGCTGCAGAAAAATTACTGGCACACCACTGGAGTGTTGGAAAACTAATCACCATAATGAGAGAAGTGAGTGGAACCCCTCACACTTCTCCCAGCCGTGCCGCCATTGTTGGAAGCATTCCGAGAAATCCTCTTTTGGAATGGAGTTTGGCTCAGCTGTCATTGCTACCATAATGTCCTAAAAGGTCTTAAATCACGTTCCTTTCAATGGTCTCTTGAGTTTATACAATGCATATCTTTATAGAATATTGTATTTGAAAATTGCAGAAAGGGAGCTAACTCTAAAAATGAACTTTTTGCAGCGCCAAGGACACAGATCAATTAGTATTCTACTCACCACTCCAAATATGGGCTTTTAGAAAAGGCGTTTTGGTGATATGCCCTTCTACTGAGGTGGCCTTTGTTTAGCCTTTGTGTTGCATTGAAAACCTAGGAAAAAGCATATTTGAGTTTCTTCCAACCTCTACAAATCCATGTCTACCTGAGTTTTCAGTGAATTAATGTTAGTACTTGACAAAACAGTAACTGCACTGCCATTTCATAATAGCATATATCTATATTTTTGTTGCATGTGAGCAAGGAAATATTAGAATAATCATTCTAGTTCAACACCCTGTTCAACCAAACTGCTTTGGCACCATTGGCTACTACCCTAAGGTGAAGGCATTTGTATCCCTCTGAACCTTAAGGTTTAGGATCCTTAGGCAATTGCTTTCATCATAAGCATCAAACTTAGGAAGAAAATCTGGATCATTTTCATGTTGTGCAGAAGTTATACTTCATGTGATTTTATGTCTGCCACATAGTAGTTATAGAACAATCTTCCATGTTATGTAGTCAAATACTATCTTCTAGTTTGCCAACCAAACTTGGGGTATAACGCTTACTGATGGTATTCCTAAATGTTCATCATAATAAATGATATATGACAAATTGAAGAGGCTTTTTAGTCAGGCATACTTCTAGACCTTAAAATTACAAGAAAAATCAGTTTGGAAGTCTTACATTTAAGATGTGACATCATAAACTTGAACTGAGCTCATTGTTTGAAATTCAAATAGATGTTAATTTTCGTAAAAGTAAATAAAATTGTATGTGAATCTTCCATATGAGCATACTATGATCGCAGTATCAATGAACCATTTATAAAACATCCAGCAGATAATATAAGACAAACAAATTATGCATTTTTGTAACCTGCCTTGGGAATCTGTTTGGACTATGTATATATTTATGATTAACTATCTCCTGTTTTAGAAGTTTGTAACACAGGGAAGATCATAAATTTCTTGGAATTTCTATAAATGGATAACGGGCTATATATACATTACAAATAACAAGGAGTAAGAATTGATTTTTCCTCATGGATAGAGGAAATGAGGTTTAACTTTATATTTTTTTTCAACCATATTAACATCCGAAACATTATTTCTTAATGATTGGGACATACTTAATAATATTTAGAAGTAATATGGATAAACTGCAAAAGACGATATCTAGTGCCACCAACACACATGGAATGGACAGTTTTTATTGATGAGGACTTGTTTTGACTCATATTCGGAAAAATCATCCATATTTTTAGTAATGCTAAAGTAATCATAATAATGATGTAGCACCAAAGATGGTTAAAATTACACTCATGATTAGTGAATCTGCTACAGGACTGGTAATTATTCCATTTTACTGAATTAGAGAATTAATCTTTTACTTGGAATAATCTACAAAAGACTACATCCAAAGGGACTATGGTTTATAAAATCACTTAAAATCGATTTCTGAACTCTCCAGATACACTTGGGAAAAGAAGAAGGTCATTCATACACAGCTCTAAAACAGAATATAAAAATTCAGTCTTAAGAGGGGTCTCCTTTCTGGGAACAACCTGAAATCAATAAGAGTCATCTGGTGTTCTGAATGGGCCAGAGAATCTACATGATTGAGCTGCCAGTTTTTAGAGGTTCACAGTATCTGTTTCATAAATTAGATGGAGTGGAGTGGAGATGGAGTGCACCCAGGAACCATACATTCCCTGGTCCCATTGGACTCTTTTCATGTCCATTCTTCGTTTGAATTTGTCCAAAGTCATTATGCAATTGTTTTATTTTTTGCACAATTTTTATTGGTAAATTTAGTTGTAAAAAATTCATGGTAACAAACATTTACTAGACCACTTGCTTAATATCCGAAAAAACTCGACCTAGGTTTCCTAGCGTCGCTACATCATCATTACCTGTTCGAGGAACCTAGGACGAGTTTTTTCAGATATTAAACTAGTGGTCTAGTAAAAGTGTGTTACCATGAATTTTTTACGAATTAAGAAATACCACAATGTTAACCCTGAGATGGTTTCCTTTAAATTTAGTTGTGTTTGAGTTGGGCTAATAGTCATAGTTCAAAAGTTTGCAATCATCAAAACCAGCTATAACTCATTGAGTTATCAAGGAGACATAAGTCAGAGTTTTCTGGACATTTTCTAATGCATCCCAGGCTTCAAATGCGAGGGCAATCCAGTGTAACAAAGAAGCAGAGAAAACCTGCATTTAATAAATATTTCTTTGTAGCTTTAAGTTGATTTACTGACCAAAACGATTGTTACCTTTTTAGACATTATCAATTCAACAGAAAATATCAGAGCACTCTGAAGTAATTCTTGAAATTTCAACTGGTTATACCAAGAAACTCATACTGGTTCTGTAAGCCATGAGTAAAGGTCTTGCTAGAAAATAAACAAGAATTTATCATGGGCAAGAATGAATCCTGTAAATACTTATAAGCGATAATATCGATGTAACTTTAGCTACAGGGTATTGGATTTCTGAAAGTTCACCACAAATATGAATCACTATCTAGCATTGTGCACAATATTAGGCAGATGTTAATTTCATCCATAAGAGGTAAATGAAAACTTTCTCATAATGTCAATCAATCAATCCTCAAACATAAAGTGATTTAACTATTTTGTTTACTACGGATACAAATAGTAAAATAACATCTTTTAAATAGCTTGAAAGGAAATTTTTTGTACAAAAATAGAAAAAATATTTCAAAGTTTTATAAGATGACATACAATTAATAATAAACCTCCGTTTGTGAAGTTTTACAGTTGTAAAAAACTCCTAAAAAAGTAACACCTCCACAAAGCATAAACTATGTTCACATTAAACTCATCCTTTTGAACAGCCAGCTTTAACTCCAAAATTTCTGTTTCTTTGCATTGGGTAATCAGTGGAAATGCTTACCTAGCTATTTAATATAGCATTTCTATGAAATACTCGATAAAAATCTCACTTGCAGTCTCTTTAAATACTAAGAAAGTGGTTGATTTTATAGACAGAATTCTGTTAAAAACTTAATTTATAAAATTAAGACTTTATTCATAGTTGGACTGTTTGAAGGAGTTACTGTTGAATAATTCTGTATAGCAGAATACTCTTTATGCATTGTCTTTTGTAGACTACAGTCACAAATTATCTCAAATCATTCATACTGATGTTGCTTTCACATCTGCTATCATTTAATTACAACAAAAATAGACAAATACCCACTTAAACAGTGTTTCGTTGAAAGTCAAAGAAGAATGCTGGTCCATACCAAGCAATCTGCCTAAACAGGCTAATCAAACTTGCAAAACTGGGGGTGACCTAAAAGCAGCAAATTAAACACATAACCAAATAATATTCATTTAGTAATTGTGGCTTGGAAAATTTATTTAAAAAGGATATTCAACAAGTCAGAAATTGAGTTACTGTCCCATTATAATACTAACATCCCAGCAAACACGCCACGTGTTCGCCACTTTTCGCCACGTGGCATTTTGGTGGCGAATGTGGTGAATGTGGTAAAAAGGTGGTAAGAACATGGTCATCACCACATTGGATATTGCCAAAACGTCATATAATCGTGGCCACAACGTATTCATTTCCGTGAGATTATTATTTATAAAATGTTATATAAGAAAGATTTTCTTCCATATCAAATTCATTTACTCATAAAACAAAAAAAGCAGAAGGATAAAACACAGAATCTGTGATTCTATTACGGAAGATGAATAACCCGCAGCATTATCAAATTAAGTAAAAAATAATATAAATATGCATTTATGACATATTAAAGGAAGAAGCAGCATAAAATTATTTATTTTTCCATTGTTATCTCTGTAAGTGAATTTATAATAATGAAAAAATATTCAGCCGACGTTTTACTCGATTATTTAATTAAAATTAATTACAGACGAAGGGTACGTTTTTAAATCTATCGATGGAATCGGAAATCCATCAATCCGTTTTCAAATTCATATGAAAGAATCGTAAAACATACATGTTTTACGAATCGTTAAGAAATCGATCGCAAACGTTATTAAAAAGTTGATTTCCGTGTATATTTCTCATGGTTTATTTTTCTTTACGTTACCAAAATGATAAGGAAAACAATCATTTTTCCTTCATACACGAAAACTGACAAATCTTGCTGGTTTGAGCTTGAGCGGTTCATAGTCTCGTAGCGTGGTAGCAGTGTCGCGAATTATTTTTTGTTGGCAGTAGCTCATTTGAGTAACCGTCATTGTTAGTCTCTGCATCGTTTTGAATTTGTGAAACAATTTCGAATATGGCGATGAATTATGTCGCCCCAAAGGATATTTCAGCACAGTAGCAGTAAATGTATTCCATCTTTTCACTTTCCAAGGAAACCAGAGAATTGTAAGTACATTATTTAAGCATTGATTATTTATTGCACGTTTCAAACTATGTACAACCTAGAAATGAGTTCTTAATTGTATTTTACAGGAAAATCCTTGTCACCGTCCAATCAATTTTATGGAAGATCTTGGTTGTTCATCCGGAGCATTAAGTTTTACTATACGACCGATGTAGGGTATTTGTTGGGGGAAATCGTGTACGTAAAGTTATCCATACTGTGTAGATGGTGACAATCTGGAGATTATCTGCAGTTTTAAGCTCAGCAAAGAAACGTAAGTGATGCTTTTTGCCTTCTTTAGTAGTTATTAAATATTTAATAACCTAATATTAATGCTTGCTTACAATTGTTGGTAAAATTCTCGATGATTTACCGTGTTATCGAGAATTTTACCTAAGTGTTTATTTACGTTAAGGCCGCCATACACGGGGAAATATTTCCAGAAAACATTTCCAGTTATGGCCGACACTCTTTCCTGATTGGTCGAAAATAGAACATGTTCTATTTTCTACAGATTTCCAGTCCGCCATAACTGGAAATATTTGACTATCCTGCCACCTTGGCATCAGCACGGAGAACTTGTTGAGTAAGTAGATATCATGACTTATGTATCGAGCATTCCCATTGGCCACTGTTGACTTCCGCCTAGAAAACGCCAATAGGGAAGAATTGAGGTAGGGCAGGGACGCTGTCTTCTGCTGTCCTCACTGCTTTGTTTACCTTTTGAGATGTTTGTTGTTTTCAAGCTTTCGGTTTCGTTCTCGATCCAAATCACATGGACAAGTTTGCGAAATGTAAAACCGACGAATAGATATGCAATAAAACGGTATGTAGATATGAAAACTGCTTATGATAATAAATGAAATCAATCGAGATTGACCATCATCTTAAAAGGATATACTGAAAATGAGCACCGTCGATGGAATAACACGTTTTACTACCTAGTGTATACTGTAAAAGTTAAACGGAGTACAAGTAATACAGGCAAAACAACTCTTTAATGCATATTATTCTTACTCGTAAGTTTACGCAGTTTAACCTTTTAAAATTGTTCACGAGAATCATACGTGTGATAAGAACTTAGAATATTTTTATCAAATTTTGGACCATTTATATTTACTAGTGGTCGAAATTCAACCGTAATTAATTGAATTTTTAAGTCTGAACTTTACTGAAGTTCTTTTTCAAAGAGTATACCTATATAATCATTGCTTATATATTTTTTCATTATTTTTCTATTACGTCAGCTGTGCTGAGAGTGTACAATTACGTCAGTTACTCAGGGTGTGTTGTTAGCCTTCTTCGATACCTACGAAATTCAAAATTTTAATGTTAGTAACAATAAAAAGGACAATTACAGCCTGCAGTTTCATTAATTTCTTTATACAATTCATTGTCGCAGTTTTCATTTTCTAGGTTTATTTCCAAAAAAACTCCGTAAAATCGCCGTAATTTTATCCCTACTATTTATGAATCGGTTAGCAAATGTTGGCATCTCAGTTAATTGTCACCTTTTTATAATTTTTGTCATAAGTCCCTACCGTTAATTTGGTATGGAGATAAAATCCCCGTATATTCTAAATGGAATAACACTTTTTACTACCTAGCTATAGGGTATACTGTAAAAGTAAAACGAAGTACACGTAATACTGGCAAAACAACTATTTTATGCATATTATTTTTACTCGTAAGTTTACACGGTTTAACCTTCGAAAATTGTTCACGAGAATCTTACGTGTGATAAGAATTAAGAATATTTTTATCGCATTTTGGATCATTTATATTTACTAGTGATCGCTCAGTGGTCGAAATTCGACCGTAATTCATTGAATTTTTAAGTCTGAACTTTACTGAGGCTCTTTTGTCAATGAGTATACCTATGTAATCATTGCTTATATATTTTTTCATTATTATTCTATTACGTCAGCTGTGAGCGTGTACAAATACGTTATTATAGGGTGTGTTGTTGGCCTTAATTCCCTTCGATACCTAGGAAATTTAAAATTTGAATGTTAGTAACAATATAAAAGACAATTACAGCTTTTAGTTTCATTAATTTTTAATACAATTCATTGTCGCAGTTTTAATTTTGTAGATTTATTTCCAAAAAACTCCTTAAATCGCCGTAATTTTATCCCTATTGTTTATGAATCAGTTTGAAAATGTTGGCATCTCAGTTAATTGCCATCTTTTATAATATTTGTAATGAGAAAACGCATAAGCTCGGATTCAACAATCGCCTTGGTCGTAAACTTCCGTTCATTTTGCACTACTTCTCGTAATTTCGACCCGAATACAATATACTACGACCAACATAAGAGTCTCTATTCAATTTCCTTTCTTTTGGTACTGATCTCGATTTCGTACGACTATTATTTCTCATTTAATTCTGCAAAAGAAAAAATGTCTGCAATTGCGCTTAAGAAAGACCAAAACGTCGCGGATCCGCCATAACTGGGAATATTTCCTGGAAATATTCCCAGAAAAATTTCCCCGTGTATGGCCGATCCACCATGTTGGATTTTTTGGAAACATTTCCAGGGAAGATTTCCTGGAAACATTTCCCCGTGTATGGCCGCCTTTACTCAAACATTTTCATTTCCTTAATTTGAATTAATTCAAGCCTTCTTAAAACTTAATACAACTGTCATTGAAAGTTGTATTTCACTCTCGTTTGTACGTATTGCAGTATCATGGGAAGTTATATAGTAAGAAGCAAATTTTAATATAGTTATTCCTGTTTTATTTAGTGCAAGAAAAAGAGAAATTCCGGAACTTTAGTGTATTCGTTGAAGACTGATAGATTCTTAAGGCCGCCATACACGGGGAAATATTTCCAGAAAACATTTCCAGTTATGGCCGACACTCTTTCCTGATTGGTCGAAAATAGAACATGTTCTATTTTCTACAGATTTCCAGTCCGCCATAACTGGAAATATTTGACTATCCTGCCACCTTGTCATCAGCACGGAGAACTTGTTGAGTAAGTAGAAATCATGACTTATGTATCGAGCATTCCCATTGGCCACTGTCGACTTCCGCCTAGAAAACGCCAATGGGGAAGAATTGAGGTAGGGCAGGGACGCTGTCTTCTGCTGTCCTCACTGCTTTGTTTACCTTTTGAGGTGTTTGTTGCTTTCATGCTTTCGGTTTCGCTCTCGATCCAAATCACATGGACAAGTTTGCGAAATGTAAAACCGACGAATAGATATGCAATAAAATGGTATGTAGATATGACAACCGCTTATGATAATAAATGAAATCAATCGAGATTGACCATCATCTTAAAAGGATATACTGAAAATGAGGACCGTTGATGGAATAACACGTTTTACTACCTAGTGTATACTGTGAAAGTTAAACGGAGTACAAGTAATATAGGCAAAACAACTCTTTAATGCATATTATTCTTACTCGTAAGTTTACACAGTTTAACCTTTTAAAATTGTTCACGAGAATCATACTCACGTGTGATAAGAACTTAGAATATTTTATCAAATTTTGGACCATTTATATTTACTAGTGGTCGAAATTCAACCGTAATTCATTGAATTTTTAAGTCTGAA
This sequence comes from Sympetrum striolatum, assembly GCA_947579665.1. NCBI lineage: Eukaryota > Metazoa > Arthropoda > Insecta > Odonata > Libellulidae > Sympetrum > Sympetrum striolatum. Next base: position 500,634 of record CANPUZ010000026.1, read on the forward strand.
CTTTATTGAGGTTCTTTTTCAAAGAGTATACCTTTATAATCATTGCTTATATATTTTTTCATTATTTTTCTATTACGTCAGCTGTGAGAGTGTACAATTACGTCAGTAACTCAGGGTGTGTTGTTAGGCTTCTTCGATACCTACGAAATTTAAAATTTGAATGTTAGTAACAATAAAAAGGACAATTACAGCCTGCAGTTTCATTAATTTCTTTATACAATTCATTGTCGCAGTTTTCATTTTCTAGGTTTATTTCCAAAAAAACTCCGTAAAATCGCCGTAATTTTATCCTTATTATTTATGAATCAGTTACCAAATGTTGGCATCTCAGTTAATTACCCCTTTTCATAATTTTTGTCATAAGTCCCTACCGTTAATTTGGTATGAAGATAAAATCCCCGTATATTCTAAATGGAATAACACTTTTTACTACCTAGCTATAGGGTATACTGTAAAAGTAAAACGAAGTACACGTAATACTGGCAAAACAACTATTTAATGCATATTATTCTTACTCGTAAGTTTACACGGTTTAACCTTCGAAAATTGTTCACGAGAATCTTACGTGTGATAAGAATTAAGAATATTTTCATCGCATTTTGGATCATTTATATTTACTAGTGATCGCTCAGTGGTCGAAATTCGACCGTAATTCATTGAATTTTTAAGTCTGAACTTTGCTGAAGCTCTTTTGTCAATGAGTATACCTATGTAATCATTGCTTATATATTTTTTCATTATTTTTCTATTACGTCAGCTGTGAGCGTGTGCAAATACCTTATTAGGGTGTATTGTTAGCCTTAATTCCCTTCGATACCTAGGAAATTTAAAATTTGAATGTTAGTAGCAATTTAAAAGACAATTACAACTTGTAGTTTCATTAATTTTTAATACAATTCATTGTGCAGTTTTAATTTTGTAGATTTATTTCCAAAAAACTCCTTAAATCGCCGTAATTTTATCCCTATTGTTTATGAATCAGTTTGCAAATGTTGGCATCTCAGTTAATTGCCATCTTTTATAATATTTTTAATGAGAAAACGCATAAGCTCGGATTCAACAATCGCCTTGGTCGTAAACTTCCGTTCATTTTGCACTAGTTCTCGTAATTTCGACCCGAATACAATATACTACGACCAAAATAAGAGTCTCTATTCATTTTCCTTTCTTTTGGTACTGATCTCGATTTCGTACGACTATTATTTCTCATTTAATTCTGCAAAAGAAAAAATGTCTGCAATTGCGCTTAAGAAAGACCAAAACGTCGTGGATCCGCCATAACTGGGAATATTTCCTGGAAATATTCCCAGAAAAATTTCCCCGTGTATGGCCGATCCACCATGTTGGATTTTTTGGAAACATTTCCAGGAAAGATTTCCTGGAAACATTTCCCCGTGTATGGCCGCCTTTAGACAGAATGATAGAATAATGAAGGGTTAAAGGACAAGATATGGGTTATAAGAAGAATTATCCTGGATTGAAGATAATATTACACGATCTTAGAATCCACTTAAGGCAGTTGTTCCACAAGAGGAAGACCTTATCCACAGCAGCAAAAGTGAATAACAAAAGTGAATGAAGAATTGATTTCATTTTCAATATCACAGATCGTTTTGCTTCTCTTTGTTGTATTAAGATTTCATTCCAATTCAGTTATGTTAAACCTAAATTCATTGTAATATGTATTTATTCACTAATGTATTTATGTATTAAAACAATGCATAACAATAAAAATTTCATTTACAGCATATTTTCTGGTGTATTCTTCATCCTTTACCCTTCTTTCAGTCTACTACTAAATCAATGACTACTCGAAGGAACTATTAATTTTCTTTACGATGTGTGCGGAATTTTCATGTGCAAAATATACATCTGAGATGTAACGAAACGGCAGTATTCCTAACCTAAATATTTGAATTTGTCTAAAGCTTTGATATGTTTTATCTTTTGAAATATCTTTCAGGTACTCTTAATTTACCCCTTCAATGACTTCTAAGGAAGGTACAGAAAAATTTATATTTATTGTTCTCAAAGCCTTTCAATTGGTTAATTTTGAAAATATGCAATGTGTTTTAAGTTAAGTACTTGAGTGCTCATTGGCTGCTTTCAGAGATGTCTTATATAAAGACCTTGAGATGTGATTTAAACTGAGACATTGTCTGAATAAATGCTGCAATGAATCTACTGTACCCAGTAATATGGTATGAATGTCCTATATCTTGCTTATCCTTGTCTTAATACTGAATTCAAGTAAAAGACCATTTTTATCCAAACTTTTGATAAAGGTATGAATCTTGGGTAGCATCCTGATATTTTTTCTGAAAGAAAGTATTTCACGCCAATTTATGAAAGTTTATTTTTGTATGGAAAGGAGTGATCAGAAAGTCATTTTTCATTATAAGGGGTCCAAAATTAGCTGGAATATTTTATAAATTTTAGGATACAATATTATAGAAATGTGGCAAAATGTGGTGATTATGTGGTAGTAAAGTTGCAGCGCCACGTGGTGACCACATTCCTGCAACTCCATCTCGCCATGTGGTGGCCACGTGGTATTACAACGTAACTGCCACCAAACACCACGTGGTAGCCACGTGGTGACCACGTGGATTTGTTTGCTGGGATAAAGTGGAACTTGCCCAGCATGAAATGTTGGTCCATATTTAATTTATATTTTAAGAGACAACTAACAAGCATAGTCTCAACTTCAAACAAGTACTTCCAATAATTTCTCAAAGTTGTTAGTAAAATGGGGATATTTAAATCTGTATGAAGAATTATAGTTCCATTATCAAGAGATGCCTCAACATGAGCCACTCTAAAAGCAACACTTTTTCCTGATCAACCAAGAGGAATATTTGCAATGTAAAACACAGGTTCTGCTACGAAGTTTATTTAGCTCTCCATTTAACATTAAAGTACTAGTTACCTTTAACCATCTCTGACTTAACATCACCCTGACTAGGTCACCCAAAAGTCAGTGAGTTTGAAAAACTGGGTTTCGGTTATTAGTGCTCTGACTAATTATGTGAACTGAAAATTTAGCACAAATATTGTTTGTTTAATATATATACTAGCTCTAATGATGCATGTCTTCTAATGTTGATTTCACACATAAATAAAATGGTAGAGAAGTTAGTTAAAATGCAAATGTTTCAAAAGCATCCCTATCCGTGAAGATAAAACCCAGAAATGGCAAGAAAAAGAAGAAAGAACCCCTCTAGAGCAAGATATTCATGATGAAATCACACCAAAATAATTTTAATTGACCAAATTTCATTTCAATTGATAAAAAGCTAATGGTCTTTTACTGCTCAGTTTTCATTCTCTTCACAGTAAGAGCACTCTTTTTCTAGAAGATCTTTCTAAGTAGAATAGATACAAAGCATCCTACTGCATATAATGATGGACGAATTTGTGTGTTATGTTCTTAAAGTACCAGATTCAAAAATCTAACTACAAATGTCCAATGGATCAACAACAGCCATATACTATGAAAGACAAAAAGTTGCTACGTTTTCTAGCTTTTCAGCCAAAAACATTTTTATTCAGAAGGAATGCTGTGCTAAACACAGTATTTTAAAATGAAACAAAACCAATGAACCAAAACAAAAGATTTCCAAGTATTTATCAGTGAGATAAACAGCCATCTATAGATTCTGGTTGTATTTGGACAGGACGCCCATCTCCAAACATGTGTTTCATTAAAAGTAACTTTCCAACCATTTTGTTTGAACTCAATGGGAATCAAGCTTAGAAAAAAGATACAAACTCCCACATAAGAAGATCACCTTAGACATTGATAAAGCACTGTATAATAAGATAAATTACATGAGGACAGCTTAATACAATTTCAATGCTAATTTTCTTAAAGACAAAGAATCTTACATTCAGTAGTAATTTGCTAATTTATATAATTTTAAATGGAAAACTTCATTTCATGTTATATTTTCCACTGTATAAAGAAGTTTCTCTCAGAAAATACTGGACAGTATTTTATATGAAAATAGTACATCTGAACTTATTGTTGAAAGTATTTATAGTTAATGTTTACCACTTATGATTTATGTAGTCTTATGGAATCTCTGCAAAAGTTAACTTCTAGAGAGGATTTGTGAAATTTAAAATTACGAGAGATGATATTTTAAGATACAGCAAAAGCTTAACCATAGTTTGTATTATATTAATTATTTTAAGTGAGGTAGGTTGAATATATCCTCAAGTTACCACATGAAGTAATATATTATTCGATAGTTTGTACTAGATAAGAGCTGCTTCCATAGTTGTTGACATGTATTTGGAAATAAAGAATCATTTCCAAGTACCTTCTTCTTAGGTTTTATCAGGAAAAATATTAGATCTTAACAGATTTAAATAGCCAAAGAAGACAAATCTCACAGTGAAAATATTAAGCATTGACCTCCAACATAAAGACAGTTAAATATTTAGAGGAACTAATGAGATATTTTTTAATTCTACTGGTAACATATAATCATACCAACTGAATCCAGGCACTCTTAGTTAACAGATACTTTGGCAATAGACTGAAACAGCATTCAATAATTACATCACAAGTTACGATAGCTCAAGGAAGGAGCAAGAGGAGTTGGTTACAGGAAGGGCAAGAGATGCAAAATATAAACAGTGAAAATAGATACTTGCACATTTAATTGAAAGAACAGGAGTACAGATATAACAAATCAATAATATACATTTAAAACTCTAGTAAATGTTGTACAACCTCTCCTTTGAATTCCAGGCCGAGAAAGAAAGATTTTCTTCCTTAGTACTTAGCAAGTGCATATTTCATAGCCACTTACTGACTAGTGGGCTGAGCCTTTGGTTTTGGCATCTTTTTGAGGACCTGTTCATTATATCCTTCTTTTCATCGTATGATTTCCACAATTCAAACAAGAGACAAGACATCGACATATCTCCTGAATTTTATCCATATCTACGTTCAGTTCTGCAAACCATGCCTTCAAATCTCTCTGCAATATTAGGCATGCAATTTGAAGACAACCTGCAAATCGAAAAATTATATTAAAAACTTGAAACAAGAAACAGTAAGCTTTAACAATAAAATGCAAATAATATCACTTTTAAAAATTATTTCCTAATTCTATTTCCTTCAATGATGTTATGTATTCATTGAAGGAAAATCTGTTTAAGCTGGCCACAGAGATAATTTTAAAGTAAAGCTCATAGTCAAAAAATATCACCAAATTTCACTGACAACAACAGTTTATTCGAATATAACTGATGGTGTATTAGAAATTTTAAACTAATCATATTGAGATGACATAGATTAACTTCAGATTTACTAACTTTGGCAGGATGGTTTTCTATATCACTTCTTCAAATCCTTTCAATTAGCTTTCGTTTAAAAAGGATATTTTAATTTTGTCATAAAGATGACAGCATATACAATGGATACAGTGAGGTGGAGCAAACTTGGCAAACTGTTTTTTTTCGTCGCCAGTTGCCATCAGACATGTTGTAATGTTTTTGCTGTCTGTAATAGTCTGCTTTCAAATCTTAAAAGAGCCATACTCTTGTGTGATTGTGAGTGTCCATTTTTATGCTCTATAGTTTACTACTGGTCTGGTAATTCATTTCTTTATTTGTATTTAAGTGTATCTGTTTATTAACTTTTTCTTGAGTATCTTCATATTTGCAAAGTAAGTTTTATTCCTTGCTTGTATTCTTTCATTTATTCATATTATGTTTTTTTTGTAAGTTATATATTCTAGATATTTAAACTCTTCCACACCTTCAAATGTTATCGTTTCTATCTCTAAATCCTGGGTGACTCTAGGTTTGCCAGAAGAGTTCATAAGCATAGTTTTAGTTTTAGTGGTATTGACTATCAATCCCATTTTCCTCGCTTCTTTCTATTTATTTGTTAAATATTGTTCCTCTTTGATCTATTTTTTCTTCAGATTTGTGTAATCCTAGAAAATCCTTGCTTTATCCCAGTTCTGAATTCAAATTCATTTTATATTTGATTATGTATTTTTACTTTAGCCATGCTCTTCTTTAATGTCATTTGAATAAATATAATTATTTTGGATGGAATTTCCATACCCTCCATTGATTCTCAGAGTTTGATCCTGTTTATACTATCAAATTCCTGTCTAAAATCTACAATAGCATATGCAGTTCAACATTATTTATTTATTTATGTATTTATTTATGGGCAGAGTCCTATTGCACGCCATGATTACAACAAGGATTATAATCATTACAAAAACTAAACAAGGTAACATAATAACACTACTGAATATACAATTTGAAGTATTACAAAGTCTACTCAAATGTTGTATTTGTCGACAGAATGCGGTAGAATATGAAATAAATGATCTTTGAAGATTAAACAATACAAGATGTATTCACAAAATTAAAAATAAATATATAAAAATAAAGGTATAAACATTTGTGTACCCAATTAAAAGGAAGAAAGCAAATCACAAATACAACGAAGTTAAAAGTATTATAGAAACTAAACTACATTAGACATAAAAAAACTCCTGAACATACAGTTTGAAATATTAAGAAAGTCAATTCTATTACAGCCATTTAAAATATTATGCAAAAATAATAGACCGAGCTGCTTCCTACTAGAGGGGAGAAGTGGTATGTGCAGTTGACACATTAGTCCCTCATATTCACCACTTTCTCTTTTAAGATTACATTTATGTGCAACAATCCTAAGGAATTTTCTTTGAATCTTTTCAAGCTATAACTCATAATTTGTATAATATGGATTCCAAATTACTGAGCCATCTTCCAAAATAGATCTAACAAGTGATACATATACTGTATTTCCCGGCCTATAAGACGCACTTTTGCTCCAAAATATGCTCTAAAATCTTAGCCGTGTTACGATCATTAAATGTTCCACATTGAACCCCAACCTCGTTTTAAATAAGAGCTGGATTTCTTTTTTCCTTATTTCCATTGTCTGTTAACTCCAATCGCTAGACCTAACCTAAAGAAGATTCAACGATTTACTTCTCTCACGTATAACATTTTATCGAGAAATTTTGTTTTTTAACACTTGCAATTCACTTACCTTCCATTGCTTGGTTTGCAATCGATATGATACGTGCAAAATACTTTCAAAACATAGAATATAGCAATGAGGAATGGATAAGAAATGTTTTAAAATATTTTTGGCAGTAGCGTCCTCATTTAAATTTAATTTATTGCGTAAGTATTCTAGTACGTATTGCCTTTTAAATGATGTAGATTCTTTTTCAATTTAAATAAATGTTTCATGCATCTCAAGATGCGTGAGATTTTTCAGATCCATTAAACCCTTATCAGATTCTTTTTTTAAGATTAAAAAACCTTACACACTTAAGAACATTAATTGCACCACTTATAGCCACAAATCCGCGAAACATTATTGAAACTGGAACTTCACGACACCAAAACACTACGGGCTCTCCTCTTCAATTTTTCCGTGTCTTGTTTTGCGAACGTAAAGAAGATCCAACCGCTTCCGCGCTGTAGAAAAACTCACATCTCATGTGTTTCTCTAGCAAGGCACTAAGCAAAGCAAAATTCTAGCGAGAAAATGTCGGACAAACGATAGTAACGAAGTAGCTTTTTGAGGAAACTTACAATTCTAAATGCTTTAAAGTTGTTTGTAAATTACTTGTTCCCCAACTACGTCTATTTCCGTCCGTTAGAGCTCTCACGCTATTCTTTGGTGAACATCGGGACTAACAGATAATATTTGAGCCTAACTGCATACTGTGGATAGAAACTAGAAAGTGTAATCAATGGGAATAGTGGTTCATTTATGAGATAAAAATATGGTAGAGGAAGCAACATGAGCAACAACTCAGAAAAATAGCCACAAAAATGGGATTCCGATGAGTTATAATACGCGCCAGCCCGGCCGCCGCCCGCGTTAGCGCACTGCACCGTTTTACTTAAATCAACCTTGTGGTCGAATTTGCAAGTATTAGCAAGATTTTTCTTTGCTGCTATGTTATATATACAATACTCTTTTAAATCATGCAAATAACTCTGGGGAGCAAAGAGACGCAAAAAACGATATTGCACTTTTTATTTGAAAATTAAGGTAAAAAACGCTAAAAGTTAAAAAAAATACTAAAAATACTAAATAAAATATAAATTGAGCAAAGCTAATTTCGAATGCTACAAAAAGGTTTATGTGTATATGTAATAATGTTTACTGACTAAATATATCTTCTAAAATTTATCCTCCATGAAGGGGAACTTCTACGAAATCGACTGATTCCACGCGAATGGCATTTTCACACTGAATGCTCCATGTTTCACGGGTCCCAGAGACTATTCTAATGAACGTAAATACTATTATAGTAGCGTATATTCTAGACCATATCCTGTAGAATACGAATACATCATTCATTACTTCTTAGCCGAAAGTCGAAAAAATGACTTTTGGCCAGTTTTTTCGATTTGGGACCCCCGTGCAACGTCTCCTCAAACGCCAATGTAATCCCAATCGCATTGTTTATTCACTTCAGGAGGTTGAGAAATGCGTTTCAAGAAAAAAGTATCGGAGGTACTGAGTCCCGTGTTTCCAAGAAATTTTTTCTAAGTTTGCGACGTAATTATCGCGTTGCAACGACGTTGCAGAACGACCTAAATAACGCTGCAACCTCTGCAACCTTTCTGCAACGTAGCTGCAACCAACTGAAATCAAACCTTGATTAAACTTATTTAGACTGTGTCACATAAATTTCCGAAGAAATGTCACTGCTACAGAATAGCTTTATAATTATCCTAATAAATAATATTTCTTCCGATTTTCTTTAGCATCATCTATAAACACACTGTATTGCGGTCGATATAGCTGTATAACTCCATCATAACAAGAGGATAAAATTATACGTACAAATAAGTCAGTAGCCGCGACAAAGTTTACAAATTATAATTCAAAGCAAATATTTGTATCACAGTATTAGTTGACACACATTTAATGATACTTAAACTATCTTAGTTTTATATCCTTATCATCGAGCTCTAAACAAGTTAATTATCCTTCCGATTGGAAGTTCTCAATTATCTGAAGTACCGTCATCTCTTTGGCAAGTCTCTTTGGTATAGTGTCAAAAAGAGAAGAATTCCAGCCACTTATCGCATTAGCGATAGAAACAGACGGCCGAGAAAGGTTCACAAAAAGGCTTCAAGCCGTGCCCTTCAGTCGTTTTTCACACCCCGCTGCAAATAAACAGTTTTCTCATCCGACATCAATCAATAAGTTATGCCTGTTTATGAAAGTTTTTTTGAACCTAATAAAAAGCCTCCCGAAGATTTTTCCCCATTCTTCATGCGTTTTCCTGTTCCATTTTTCGGTCCAAAATCATGTGATTTCCTTTCCGTTCCAGTGGAGGGCAGCCGGGACTTCGACACCACCCGTTTCTACCTCCTCCGGGAGGGAGCCGGAAGTGCCGGAGGCGTTTGGATAGGATTGCGGAGGATCAGGTCCGGAGGGGACTTCGTTTGGACGTAAGGAAAATTTACACTAGATAACCCAGCATCCTAATTACTAGAAGAGCGCTGACGGGCAGGGCAGCCCTCAAAGAACGGGGAGATCCCGTTAAGTGTTGACTTTATGAAAAAATGATTCCTCTGAGAATGTTAAATCCGGCATTTTATTGAAAAGAATAATAGCATGTTTGAAAATATCGTTCCTTTAAGATTCTCAGTTGAATAAAGCTTCAAATGATGTAGCACTAGGAAAGATTGAAGAAGAGAACGTTTTAATAAAGTAAAAACACCAAAAACCGTCAAAAATCAGACTAGCATAAGACTGCTGTTACGTATTTCACTCCCAATTGGAGCATCTTCAGAGCTAAACAGACAAGAAATAACTTGTGACATCGACCTTTTACTTATCAAACATCAACTTGCTTTCTCCCTGAAGTGTAAATTTTCCGCTCGAAACAAAACACGTTTTCAAATGATTATAGAACTACAATTTCAACTTGAGGAAGAACAGAAGCAGGCCACCAACAAAAAGAAGTCCATAAAATCGTTTAAGATTGTTCTGTAGGAATGCTTTCATGAATTAAAGAAAACGTTTTGGGGGTATCTGAGCCAAGATGGGCTTCGATATGCCTCTACTAAATCACCAACTCAAAATGAATCATTGTGAAGGGTTGAAACAAATTTATTTGAATTCGTTGTTACTATTTATTTTGTTATACAAGTTCTTCGGGAAAATTTTCACTGAATGCTACGCTTCTAAGTTGTGATGCATCTCATGCCGCGAAGTACAGTAAATACAAAATTATCAGAACTAAGCGTAGCTTTTGTATCATCGAATTAAGTGTAGGATTAAAAAATATGATATCATATAATACATAAGAACTATCTATAAACTAGTTGTTTTGAGATGAAACTGATTTCCTTGCAGGAATTCCCACCCAATGAGCATGGAAGGAGGTTATTGGCTGGAAAGACCTCCAATGCACTCTTCAACACCGTTTTGCGTTGCTCTTGATCCTTCGGCAGACTTCAGATGGAGAGCAAAAAGCTGCGGTCGTGAATCGGAGGCTTCATTTCTCTGCCAAATGCCAGGTTTCGATCGCTAATATCTTTAAGTGCTTCATTTCTGAGAGCTTCTGGTAGCACATTAAGAATTAGGGTTGGAATTATTTTTATTGGATTTTACATAAAAATATAAGCTTATAATTTAATTTTAGCATGGTTTCTCAACCAAGTAAAAACTCTGAAACTCTAAAAAAATTCATGGTAACAAACTTTTACTAGACCACTAATTTAATATCTAAAAAACACGACCTAGGTTTCGTAGCGTCGCTACATCATCAGCAGATCAGAAGATGAGACTTATTGGGATGCATGGGATTTGTTTTCATACGAAACTTGGCAACAAATCGCCATTCAGGATGGGTGGGAATATAGGAGATGAAAGCAGTGCTGATTCCCAGGGTAACTTCTTGCCCTCCCTCTTCACACAACCATTGAAGTAAAATTATCCCGAGAAAGCAATTTGATATGAATTTATATCACCTAATGATACACGATTATTTTTCGAGCGAATTATGGAGCAATAATTTCCCAATTTTTTATTAGAGGTCGCAGTTTTGTTATGATGCATGAATCAATAAAATAATGTGTTAACTCGAAAATAACGCGCCTTCGTAAGTAATGGGCACCCCAAAATTCGAGCGTCAGACATTGAAAAATCATTTGATCGCAAACGCCCCTTACGATATGCGGTAGTCGCTGCACCTTATACGTCTCTACTAAACAGGCATATGCTAATACAAGTAAAATGTAGCTTGCATACTGCAAGCAGATCGACAACACTTATTTCATATCGGCATTATATCGGGACGGTCCTCAAAAGAAAAAAAAAGATTGAAAATATTCTAAAAATTCGCTTCAATGTAATCGTCTGGCATCGAACCTGGGTCTTCTTGGTGAACTTACTATGCACAACAACAGAAGATCACCATCTCTAACTATGTGTGAAAATTCAAGCAGAAATATTGGTTGCAAATGCGTCAAACTACGTTTACTTTCCACGAATGTAAATGGCTCTCTGGATTCGAACCAAGGACGATCTTGGAAATCTAAAACATGTTATTGAAATGAATCTATGATCTCTGTGTATATGCCGAATTTCGAGTTTTAATATTATTGGGAAGGGGTTCAATATAATTCTTAAAAATCGGATAAATTACTGATTGTAGAGACTCCTGGTGTCGAACCCAGGACATATATGCAGCTGTGAATACACAGAATGACTTTTTATTACTTGATCTTATTTCATACAAAGTTTGAAGTCGATATCATGCCGGGAAGTACCTAAAATTTGTTTCCGTTATCTCCATAAGAAATGCATAGAGTAATGTAAATGGCCCTCTGGGATCGAACCAAGGACCATCAGCGAATATGTAATGTTTGAATATGATATCGGGAAAGGATCAAAAAAAAATCTTAAAAATCTCCACAATAAATTTTAAACGGCCGATTTTCGCCCCGACCTAGCATCAAACCATGGACAATATTCGAAGATATCCTTCTGATTTTCGTTGGATATGCACGGCTCCTAGCGATCCCTCGAATTTCAACTCTCTACTTTTCCGGAAAGTGCCTCAAAAAATTTTCGAAAATCCCCACCATGTATCCTTACGGAGAAAATCGCGACTTTGGGGCCTTCTGGAATCGAACCCATGACACCGAGGTTCAAATTCACCCTTTCTCTGGAGGTTACACGTTATGGCCAATACGTCGTAAAAATTTCAAGTCAGTGGCACTTGTGGTACATGGTTAGAATTTTGATCCCCTATGAATGAATGTATGTATAGGTATATCCGGAGAAGCGTCTATATATAATAGATATGCCAAGAGCCAAATATGTACAATACAACGATTCAAAAACATTTTGAGAGCCAAGTCTGTTTTTACTTTCTCAGTATACGAAGTATAGAGAAAGTATTGTTTTCATGAAACAATTCGACATCGAGATTTCAACGGCAATACAAGTTTTGTCCCTAGAACACGTTTTGACCATTATCGGAATGATGTCTGTGTGTATGTGTGTGTGTGTGTGTCTGAATGTGTGTGTGGGATATGGGCTGACATCGCGTATTACACCTACTTCTTCAGTAGATAAGCCAAACTCATGACGAAAAAGAAATATTTTTAAGGATTACTGTGCTTTTGACATCCACCTAGCATGGTGCAACGCCCCGGGGACCCGAAATGATATCCCTTGTTGAGGTACTCCTCCCATAAAAATAACGGTTAGCTCAAGGAGCTCGCGATAGTCTTCTCTCGGACCTTCTAGATGCTGAAGTGCAAAATCTAAAATTTTTCTCGCTGTGTTCTTAAGCACGCTCCGAGCACGGCAGTCTTGCATCCCAGGTTTAAAGTTCTCACAGTTGATTTGAGACGACCATGCGCTCTGAAACCTTTTAAAGATAGGGACATTAGGACTTAAGAACTTTCCAATTTTTTCGTCGAAAACACTCCGTAAAATTATCTCATAAATATGGCGAGAAGGTAAAAAATACCCATGGTAAAAATAAAATGTATTTTTCAAGTCTTTGCTCTAATAAGAGACAAGCGCCATTCATTTTTCCTGAGTTTGATGTAGTAGTATCGAAACAGAATGCCTGAACCTTATCAGTTAGGCCCCACTCTTCCAACACCTGGAGCACAGCAATAGCTTGAGCTCTACCACTCCCAGATGGAATACTGGGAACCATACCAAGAAGATGTTGAAGTTTTCTTTAAGTTTGAAACATATTTTTGTATCACTGATTGTGTATGAGTTATTTGTGAAATACTGATAAACCGGAAGTTACTGATTATGTACTTTGTGGGCGCTCTGGGCTCTATGGGCGAAAGGCCATTTCATCGTTTTTCATCGATCATGTCCCGAAAAACATTTATTATAATGTTAGTGACGTCAAAGATAAAAATATATATATGAATCACTCAACTCCTAAGTTTAGATGGAATATAGAGTTCGAAATTACTGTCGTAGATAAGTATTTACATCTTATATATGGAGAAAGTCATGTGCTGGCCACATCAGATTTTTACTTTCTCCCTATACGTAGTATAGAGAAAGTATTGTATTCGCAAAAAAATTCGACCTCCAGATTTCGACGGAAATAGATGTTTTTGGGCCCATAGAGCACGTTTTAGCTATTTTCCCGAACATGTCTGTCTGTGTGTGTGTCTGTCTGTCTGTGGTAAAAACGTTTGTGGGCGCTCTATCTTAAAAAGTAATTATTCGATCATTACCAAAATTTATATTTAGTATTTTCCTAACAATGCCAAGAGGTGATTAGTTTTTGATGAGTATCACTTTACCGGAATTTCCGGTTTAACCGGAAGAAAATTTTGTTTCTTTAATATCTCTGTCAAAATGCAATGTAGGGATATACCATAACATACAAAGGTTATAGATAATATACTTTACTGCAACTTTTGTATGAAATATTTTTTCGTAACACTGATTGTTTAGGAGTTATTCTTCAATTAGCCGGAAGTTGTTGTTTATCCAGAATGGAAGTTTTTCATACTTATCTATGTCAGAATGCAATGTAGGTATATACAATTATGTACCAACGTTATAGATAATATATTTTACTACAACCATTGTATGAAACATTTTCCTGTAACACTCATTGTTTAGGAGTCATTTATATATTACCGGCAGAGGCTTCTGTTTTCAATAAATATGGAGAAAGTCATGTGTTGGCTACATCAGATTTTTTAGAATATCTGCTTTGTTCTTTAAATCTCGAAATAGCTCTTCGGATGCATTGATTAAACCAGTTTTTATGTATTCGCCGTCTTTGTGCGGTTTCCCTCTCTTAGCAATCTCTTGACTTACAACAAAACTTGTCATATTAACATTGCTGGAAGATTGCATCCAGTTATTAAAAACAGAAGTTGATGAATCGTGACTCTTCTGCAGTTCCTCATCTGCTTTCTTCCTTGCATCACCGGCAGGATATTTAGTGCTAAATGACGCATGCTTACTTCTAAAGTGTCTTTCCGAATTTGAATTCTTGTTGTGTGCGAATTTCTCCTTACAAGTAAGACAAGTCGGATGGCCATTCAAGTTTCGAATAAATGCGAAATTTTTGGTCCACTCAACTTTAAAATAGCGGTTTTAATATTCCGTTTTTCTTTGCTTCCTTTTGGTAGCGATGTAGATTGCGGCACCTATTTATAAAAATATCCCAAATTATGTTTTTTACTTTCTCCACATACGAAGTATAGAGAAAGTATTGTTTTCATAAAAAAATCGACTTCGAGATTTCAACCTAAGTACATGTTTTGGGGTCCCTAGAACACGTTTTGACCATTTTCGGAATGATGTCTGTGTGTATGTGTGTGTGTGTGTGTGTGTGTGTGTGTGTGTGTGTGTGTGTGTGTGTGTGTGTGTGAGTGTGTGTGTGTGTATGTGTGTGTGTGATTGTGGGAGCTCAAACGTAAAAACTATTAGTCGTATCAATACCAAACATCATATATTGCACCTTGTGGGTGCTGTTAGAGTTGATTATATTTTTTGGAGTAAATCGGTTGACCTGAAGTCGAGCTTTATTTTTCGAAGCAAATTTCCGTTTTTGCAAAATATCTCCATAAATATGATATTTAGGTATATTTTATTAATTACAAAAGTTTTAGATAATAAAATTTACTATAAAATTTGTATGAAACATATTTTTGTATCACTGATTGTTAAGGAGCTATTCATGAAATACTGATAAACCGGAAGTAGCTGATTATGTACATTGTAGGCGCTCTAACATGAAAGCGATTTGTCGTATCAACACCAAATTTCATACATAGCACTTTGGTTAGTGTCGTTAAAGTTGAATAGATTTTGGAGTAAATCGGTTTCCAGGAAGTTGAGCTTTTTTTTCGAAGCTCGTTTCCGTTTCTCCAAAATATCTCCATAAAAATGATATTTAGGTATATGCTATTATTAATAATAGTTTTTGAAGATATATTTTACTATAACTTTTGTATTTAACATATTTTTGTATGACTGATCGTTTAGGAGTTATTCATTAAATACTGATAAACCGGAAGTTGCTGTACTATGCGGGCGCTGTGGGCGAAAGGCCATTTTCATCGTTTTTCATCGAACATGACCCGAAAAACATTATTTATAATGTTTGTGACGTAAAGGATAATATGATATAAATTAATCACTTATCTTCCAAGTTTAGATTGAATATAGGATTCGAAAATACTGTCGTAGATAAATATTTACATCTCATATATGGAGAAAGTCATGTGTTGGCCACATCAGATTTTTTTATTGTGATTATAGACTACAATCCCAGTAGTCTTAAATACCTGTCTCAACTAGTCGTAAATAAAAATAATTAAATAAATTACGTTCTTTGAATAAATCCAATACAATGAAGCGTAGATTAACATATTTACACTGAAAACACGCATTTTGAACAATCTCACGTGTGATTAGAGGAGGGGGTTGAGCCAAATATCACTAAATCTCACTAGGGGGGGAGGGAGGGGTCAAAAAATCGAAAAAAATTACCTCACGCAATTAATGTATGCCCCCCAGGGTGTGCGGAGAATGGAGTGCCACGAGACATGCCAATGAGTAGTTTTGTAACCGAATCTTGTTTGCCGTCGATTCAAAAGCTATGTCCACACTTCTGCAACTTTGTATTCAACACAGTCATGCGTCATAGCGCACGGTATGATGAAGGAGAGGCATGCGCTATTGCATGCCTCTCGCAAGTTGGCTGGACCTCTTTTTCATGACGCATGCCTCAGCGCACGTAAATACAACCAGTTGGATTTTAGTTCAACATTCTTTGCGTCTTTCCAGTGATTTCGATATCATTTTATTTAGCTTATAAATAAAATCGACTGATGCCGTATTGATACTGAGGAAATTCATTACGAATGAAATAAAATGGTATTCACTTCTCCACAAGTTCATTGGAATAATACAACGATCATTTTCAGGTCCACAAAAACAAACACATATGTTATGAAATAAATAAAACAAATACATAATATAAAATATCAATAAATGACATGTCCGCCATTAAGTGTGACCCCACCAAAGCAGATCAATGCTGTGTTAAATTCATTTTGAATCGAATACCTTAAGAGCGATAAACTTACATCGCGTAAAAAAGTATTTAGTGCCCTATGGTTATATATACATGTAAATAAATTCAACAGTGGATACAAATATATACTCATGCAAAAGCCGAGTTTTTCTGCACACTTTTTGTGCCGAGTACAAGGCCCCTCTTCTTAAACTCGAGGGAGGGCTCCCCTTATCAGTTCTCCCGTGGCAAAGAAGCGTCTTTGTCGTAAATCGGCTGGGAAATTCCTCACTTGCTCATTCAACGATTCCTTGTCAATTCTCTCTTACTAAACTACCGATGCCTCAATTACTGTAATTTCATAGCTGATTATTTTCATTGTGTACCAGTACCTACTGCATTTCCCACCCTAAGCTTATATTCGACTCGGTAACTTTTCCCTGTATTTTGGAATAAGATTAGGTACCTCGGCTTATAATGATGTCGGCTTGTATTCAAGTATAAAAAGTATACTCTTTCACAAATACTGCTAGTAAGACTATTGAAATATCGGCTATTCTGTTTACATTTAAGTGGAAATATTATATCTGGAGGGGAAACCTCTACGTATCGATTGGTGTTTCGGTTGCCTCAGTGAGGATCTCCGTTCGAGCCCCAGCCAAGACACTATTTTTCACTTCTTGTACAACCTCAATATTATATATCCATAGTCATCTCTGTGTAGAATTGATTGAAAGAAATGTATTTTCACTTGAACAGTTTTTATTGCAAAAGGAAGCATCAATCTTAATTTTCAATATTTTTAAGTGAGAGTGTATGTCCGTTTTTCTTCTCCCAGAAAATAAACATATTGGTTATGATCTTTCTAAACTCATAGAGCAAAAGCATAATTCATTTTTCGTGCAAGTGAACTCCAGTGCAACTTTTGCGGCTCAAATATAATATTTATTCCATCGTAACTCACGATAATCCACTCTCTGCTGAGACAGAAAATTAAATGCGTAACTTCCCATTGCTACATAAAACGCAAAGGAATAATTTCACTCTAAAGGCGGTGTAAACCGCATCACGCGTCAGTGTAATTTAATTAGTGAAACCGAAAGATTTCTGCAACGATTAATATCTCTAAGAATTTGAAGCGCAAACTATATAAAGATTTTACCATCTTGTTCATACATCATTAAATAGTTTTTCTCGAAAAGGGATGCGTCGTTTGAGCTCTCTTTCCCCTTCAGTAGTTTGATGGACCTGACCACCGATAAGAATATTCCATTGCGCAATTAAACCGAATGTTTCAGCCTGCTTTTCTGGTTGCTATTCTATCCCTATGGGTAGTAGATACGGGGTGACGTAGAAGGTGGATTTCGCAAACAAGAAATATAGAAATGCTTTGCGTGTAGTCATGTTTTTTGCCTTCATTTTCAGTTCTTCGCGTGCAATCGAGATGTTCACATCGAAAACGTATCTATCAGAGGACTTATCTATATTGACACAGTGCAAGTGTGTTTCGTGCTTTATCACCAAGAAATTGTACTTCCAGTTTTTCTTGCTGAACATACAAGGATTTTAGTCGGTTTACGAAGTGCTGCGGAAAATAATTCGAGTGCCGCGCAATTGCCGTAAGAAATATTGTGGAATTGTGACTGCAGTGCTTATTTCTAAAATATCATTAGTTCTCTGTCTTTAATTTTCAAAGTACACTTAATCCACTCAGTTAACGGAGAGTGTTAGGCGAAAGAATATGCGTGTTAATAGGTGTTGCTTTTGTGAGCGAAAATGGATGCAGTGAGGTTGAGCAATTACTCAGCAAATTGTTTTTTCGTCACCAGTGATCATCAGATATGTTGTAATGTTTTCGCTCAAAATAAAGTTTTGTAAGGAGTGCTGTGATTTTTTATTTAAAGGCGTTATTTGAGGAAATCTAAAGAGGTAAGAAAATACTATCAATTGCTTCTTCATGCCGTATTTATTGAAACGAATTGCTATTTTTTTACTGTAAATACATCAAGTGACTGATCATATTTCTCACCTTCTTTCCATATTTTTTTATGAAAATTATTATTTCTTCAGTTTATCTGAACAGAGACTTCGCGGAAACTAATTTCATATCGTGCTTTAAATTTATCTTTTGTTGCTTTTTATTGAATCACAATGTTATTAAAACAAAAGACCTTAAACGAAGTAATGCATTAGCTGATATAATGTCGATATGTAGTTTTTATTTAATCACAAGACGGCTCATGAAAAAAATTAATTCTTTAGAATCGAAGAGTATTTTCAATTGAAACATTCGAAATTAAATTGCTCAACCCTGTTGTATAGTTTTATATAGAGAAACGACTGTAAGCCATTAATTTTAATTTCAAAATAGTACTTGTGGTGACTATAAATGTGGCTACGATGGAGTCAAACTGCTATTCTTTTGATTACATATCTACACGATCTAACTAAAACATTGCGTCCGGAAAGCATTATTATTTAAAATAAGATTTTTAAATACATCCGTTTGTTTTTTATAATTTTTAAATTAAAGTTGATTATAATGAAAATAGACTTTAATTTGACAGCACTACGAAAGTCGTTTCTCGACTATTTCTTGATATTTAATTAGGAAGCTTTGATTAAAACCATTAATACTGGTGAGTGATATAATTTAAAACAAGAATTTCAAATATATCTTTTTGTTCTTTTAAATGAAATATTGTTGTAATGAAATATAGGTTTTATTTTGATTACTATCACGACTACTTAAGTCGTTTTCTTGCTTCTTTCTTGATTGTAAAAAAATTTGAAATAAAATTTAATTTTTGAAAATTTTCATGTAAACTATTATTTCCGATAAGCAGTATTAATTTAAAATACGATTATTAAAAACATTTAATTTTCATTGATATGAAAGTGGACTATAATGTAAGTAGATTTTATTTTGACATGAAACACTAAATTCAAAGTGCTATTTTTGGTACAATATATTATTTAACTATCTTATTTTTAATACAAGGTATAGTTATTGTACAAAGAATCTTAAATAAAAGGTGAATTGGTAAAAAAGAGTTATTGGCAAATAAAGTAATATGAAAAATAAAGAATAAATTCATATTTACGAGAAAAGTCAGGGAAAACAGGATAAGGTGAGCCTTTCTTGGCTTATCTGTTAGTTCCTGGTTTTCAATTGTTGTATGGTATACTTATGATAATATTATACAGACTGATTTAAAATATATATTGATACAAAATATTACACAAGGCATAGAAAGTGTGATAACATTTAATATTTTTCATTCCAAACTTATACGAAGTCACTTAAAAATTGTCCTTAAGTCTAAATTTATGGAAAAAGTCTCTCTTTGGATCTACAGCCCTATGTGAGCCTCCATTCCGATCAGCCTCCACTTCTCTGTCTTCTCACTGTCATCTTCTTCATGTCCTTTATGAATTAGGCATCTCAATCTGGACCTTCCTCTCTATCTAGTGGCATACAGTCTCCCTTCTATTCCCTTCTTTGGCATTCCTGTTTCATGCATCCTTTCCACATGGTCCAAACATTATATTCTCAAAGATTTTGTTAACTTAACCACATCTTTCCCAATTCATTATTGTCTTTAACTCCTCTTTGGTTCTCCTTTGCAATTATCCATTCTCAATAACAGGTCGGTATATTCTCTGCAATTGCTTTCAAATCTTACCAGGGCATACTCTTATGAGTGTCCATTTTTATGCTCTATAGGTTACTACTTGTCTGGTGATTGATTTATATATTTGTATTTAAGTGTTTCTGTTTATTAACTTTCTCTTGAGTATCTTCATATTTGCAAAGTAAGTTTTATTCCTTGCTTGTATTCTCTCATTTATTCATATTATGCTTTTTTGTAAGTTATACATTCTAGATACAGTAGAACCCCGTTTTTACGAACCTCGATTTTACGAAGTGACACAGTTTTACGAACCATTCCGCCGGTCCCGATCTTTGTACATGTAAAATGATCTCGGTTTTACGTAAAACCTCGATTTCATGTTTTACGAAGTGAGAAGCCGGTCCCTAGGAGTGAATGAACCCCGGTTTTACGAAGTATTTGAAATGGTTTTGTCGCAGTGAGCTCAATACAACGGGATGACGATCGCCGTAAACAGGAGCAGCTGAATCCAGATCGTCTATGTTGGGAAGACCCTCATCCCATGTATTTTAAATGGGAAAATGTGAAAATTTCGTGGGTTACAAAGATTTTGATTACTGTTTTCGCGAAAAATGATAGCTTATAAGACGTAGCCGTGCTCTTTCTTTCTTCATCATGCTTTCTGGTAATATCGCGAATCCACGACCTGGGGTCGTATTGACCAGCAGTTTCCAGTAGTATATGGTTTCTATTTGGACGAAAGATTGAGAGAATAGAGCATGATAAGAATTTGTTTTCGACTTGGGGAGTTTTGGGCTCAGATCTTGGCTACTAAATTGGAGTGTGACATCTTAAAATGCTTAAGGCTGCTGCAGGGATTTCGGATTTTAGCTGGTTAGTAAAAGCTTTAAAAATAATGGTTGGATGGTGGACACCCTGAGAAAGGTTGGTCTCCAAGCGAGGAAAAGTCGCGCGCGTACAGTCAGAATCTCTCTCTGCGCGAGGTGGCCTGTGTTGTGATATACCGTGTGCCTATCAGAAAAATAATGGATAAAACATCGCTGACCAAGAAAAGGAGGAAGTCCCTGAGTTTGGTCACCAAAAGGTCAATTAGAAAAGAAGTACGTGATCGCGGGCAGACAAAAAATTCTGAAGGAGAAGGCTCAGGTTTAGGCTCTTAAACTGAAGTGCGACAACATTAAAGCCTCAAATGGGTGGCTTGATAGATTCAAGAAAAGATACGGAATCACTTCAATGAAAATCTGTGGAGAAGAAGGTAGCATCATCACAAAAGACGTTGAGCAGTGGCATGAAATAAACGATGACATTGTGTCTAAATATTTCCCTCGAGATATATACAACCTGGATGAAATAGGTTTGTTTTTAAAGGCATCACCTGACTCCATCCTCGGGACCCGTGGTGAAAAATGTCGCGGAGGTAAAAAATCTAAGGATAGGGTTACAGTAATGCTGATATGTAACCAAGATCGATCTGAAAAGTTGAAACCAGTTGTGATTGCAAAATCAAGAGCTCCGCGTTGCTTCAAGAACGTGAAAAATTTGCCTGTTTTGTATGAAAGTAATAAAAAAGCATGGATGGCGATGGGCATTTTTCAGAAGCAAATTATCTTCTTGCAGAGGAAGAGCGCATGCGAGAATTGCAATGTACTACTTCTTGTAGATAATGCCCCAGTTCATAAAATAAGCGGAGTAGTGCTCCCAAACGTACTTTTTCTGAGTCCAAATAGCACCAGTAAGATGCAACCGCTGGACATGGGAATAATTAACAACTATAAAGTCCACTACCGAAGATTTCTCGTCCAGCACTATCTTCGGACGCTTGGTAAGTTCTATTTCTTTTCTATCATCTTGTGTATAAGAAATACCTACTACCTGTATATATCCTTTGCGACGAGTATATATCCTTTGCGACCTCCATATTTTCTCTGGAATTCTTTAATTTTAGCAATATGATAGCCACCGCAACCCCATCGCAGAACTTTGGTGAACCCTTTACTTGAAAGTAGCATTCCTGTGGGAGTTCTTCGCTGCAGCTGTCATGGAAATGAGTTTAATTAAAGAATACTAAATTTGTTGTAATACGTCACTATTACTTAAATTTTGATGCATTTTCGATACGTAATTTATTAATTAAAAGTGTTTTACGTGGTTAGGTAAGAATTTGCGATCGCGACTTATGATTTGTGACGCGACAAGATCGTTTAAAGTAGCCGCGAGTAAGTAGTTCTCGAAAATCACCGCTAAACGTCAGCGTAGTAGAACGCATATATAAAATAGAGGGAGTTTCAAATTAACTTAAGTAAAGTTCTTAAATGACTTAAAATATTTACGAGCTAGTTTCTTGGAATTCATGGCTATCAGTTTCATTCACTTTGACTTATGTGAGTCTCCTAGGCTTTGAAATAAGGTCTATGCTATAAAGGGAATCAGTATAATCGTAGTCTTATTTTTAAATCATTTCAATTTGATGCAGATATACTGCACATTGGCTGCTGGAGAGCCATGTCGGTAACGCTCGTGACTCATGAGGAATCAGTTCTGATTTCAAATCCTGGTGGGAGCACATGGGCAAAATGACCTAAGCTGTCAAAGTGCTTTTAACAAACTACTACTACTATAGTGCACACAGAGAATTGCATGTGATATCTATTGTTTTCTTTCTGAATGAGCTTGTGACTCTTATTTGACACAGAAATTAGTTTGATTTCATCCTCATAATTATTTGACAAGTTTAGACCTGCATAGTTTATCTTTCTGCTAGCAGAGCTTTAGTACGCATACATTTGTTGCTGATCAAGCCTCTGATGTGCCTCCATGGACATTGTTGCATGCTGTGCGAGGAATTGCCAGAGCATGAGACAGTGCCACTGCAAACACTATTTCTAACTGTAGGAGATCAGCTGGTTTTGGTGACACATCAATTATAGAGACAGAGGAGTTAGTGGAGGTTCCCACACTATAGGACCTCCTTAGTAAAGAAATGGCACAACTAAATCAATACATCCCAGATGCATCCTCTCATGCTGAGTCATATGTCAAGTGTGACTTTCATGTGATGACGCATAACTGCAGTGAATTTAGTGAAGACGAAGAAGATGAGGATGAAGTGAACTTAGATAGCTCTTCTACAAGCTACGAAGATACCAGAAGCACCTTCCCCCCTACAAGGAATGAATTAAGGTCTAAAAAGGTCTTAACTCTATAAAAGTGCTTCACAATTTTCAGATGTTTACTGATGGTGTACCTGATTTATCAATTATTACCTTTCAGGTATTGAGAAAATCACCTCATCTTTCATTGAAACTTCCAAAAAAATAAAAATTGAAGATTATTTTAAAAAGTAAAAAGTTTGGAATTTTTTTTTCTGTTGTATTAAACATTAAACTGGATGTATAATTCATTTTATTGAAATACTACCTTCCTTTCAATCCCATTTAACATTATGCACTGTGTTACTGAACTTGGATTGTTATTGTAGAGATTTCGATTGCTTGAAAGAAAACCTCAAATTTACGAAGCCCGAATTTTACAAAGTGCAAATTTTTTGGTCCCTTCAACTTCGTAAAATTGAGGTTCTACTGTATTTAAACTCTTCAACACTATCAAATTTTATCTGTTCTATCTCCAAATCCTGGGTGACTCTAGGTTTGCCAGAAGAGTTCATAAGCATATATTTAGGTTTACTGGTATTAACTATCAATCCCATTTTGCTTGCTTCTTTCTATTTATTTGTTAAATATTGTTCCTCTTTGATCTATTTTTTCTTCAGATTTGTGTAATCCTAGAATATCCTAGCTTTATTCCAGTGACGAATTCAAATTCAGTTTATTATGTATGTTTACTTTAGCCATGCTCTTCTTCAATGTCATTATAATCAATAGAATTATTTTGGATGGAATTTCCATTTCCTCCATTGCTTCTCAGAGTTTAATCCTGTTTATACAATCAAATGCTTGTATAAAATCTACAATAGCGTATGCAGTTAAACATTATGATCATAGCATTTTTCTAAAATTTGTCTGATTACAAACAGTTGGTCTATTGTACTTCTATTGGATCTACTCCCACACAGAGAATCTCCAATTATCCTCCCAGTTACTACTTTCAGCCTTTCTTTTATGATGATTTCATATACTATATTTAACAGTATTTTCCATCTATATTTCTTGAGAACCAGTTTATTTCCCTTTCTATATATTGGGCTCAGGCATAGAGTAAGGATATCCTTACTCTATGGCTCAGGATTCCCATGCTCTATCCTTCTGGTATTTTTCTGCTTCCTATATTATACAACTAAGTTTATGTATAGCATCACTCATTATATCTCCTCCATATTTTACCAGCTCTGCTGCAATATTTTCTTCCCTGGGTCTTTATTATTTTTTAACATTTGTATGCATTGTGCAATCTCCAGCTTAGTGGGTTTAATTCTGATTAAGTTTGATATATTTGATTTGATTGATTCTATACTTGAATCTTTCCTTAGCCTGTCATTTTCCTCAGTTGTTACTCTCTCCTTATCTTCTGTACAGAGAAGTTCTTTGAAATGTTCTACCAATCTTTCCAGAACTTTATTCTATTCTTGAACTAAATTTCCCTCCTTATTTTTAAATCCTTCCATTCTTGGTTGTTATCCTCTTTTTACCTTTTCTAAAACTTGGAAGAACTATCTCTGTTTATTCTGTTTGCTGTATTCTTCTATATTCTCTAGCTGTTCTCCATTTTCTCCTTTTTCTTGAATATCCTATTTGCTTCCTTCCTCAATTCTTGTTATCTTTCAGTGTTCATTCTGGTTTCTTTTCTTATCATGCTTTCTCTAGCTTTATTATTCTCCTGTTTAATTTGGGCACACTCGTTGTTAAACCAATCAGCATGTATTATTCTCTTGTTTCTTCCAATTGCTTCTTCCACAGCTTCTTTGATTGCTTTCCCTATTTTTCTCATTCTTTTTCTATGGTTATTTATAAGTTTTTTCGTCGGCTGTTGGTTTGCATTTTACTAGCTAATCCTTTTCGGTTTTGCTTCGTGACTTCCTAGTCTTCATTTAACTAATCTGTGTCCCATATTCTCTTAACTATATCTGGACCTTTTTCTGTTTTAATTATTCTTTCCCTTACTCTTATTATCCATTATTCCTCATCTTTCACAGCTTTTCCTCGGCTGAGATTTCGCTTGAAATTGCGTCACTCCCTGCAACGTCTAACTAATTATTCTTCCATCACTTCTTCTATAAATAAAATGTTGTAAAAATAATTGTATGATATTTTTTACCGTTTATAGCTCTTCGATAGCTGAATAAAGTAGACCGAATGGTATGAAAGAAATTCCTTGGTTCCATTTTCGTACATTAAGATATTTCCAATTTTTTCTTGTGCAATAGTATCAAAAATATCTACTTCAACATTAAAGAAGCTCTGTTCAAATCGATGATTATTGAAGACTGAGAAACTTCACCTCTCTGAATCCAACCCTTTACCCCTGCGCCTTTATGCACTTCCAAAAAATACATAAGGAAGACATCCTCCCAGTGGTTTCAAACATTTCTTCCCCATGTCATAAGCTGTCCACTGAATTTAATCATTTAATTGCTAATTTATCAGACTTTATGCCATTGTTTGAAAAACTCAGTGGGATTTGCACGTAAAAGTGAAAGACTTGAAATTTCCTAAAAATGCAAAACTCTTTTGATGTTTATAACTCATTTACCAGAGTTCCTTGTGTAGAGTCTGTTGTTGTGTTGGGTTACTAAAAAGGAACAATGCGGATGAAGTAGTTACTAGTAACCTGTTGTCGTTGAGGAATGTGTGTTTAAAAGTGGATAATTTTTGACCCTCCCTTGGTCCACAGAGTAATCAGAAAAAAGGTTGGACCTTTTAAAAGGTTGAGCTACGTCCATGAATTCCTAAATATAACTCTCTTATTTTGCCTTCATCAAAATAAAACAGCTGATTGTATTTAGTAATATATGTAGTTTTAAAGTACTGTATTCATTAATTGGAGAAAATACAGTTTTTGTGTTACCCAATCGGTTCAGCTGTGGTTTTTTATTTCGGCGTTTTAGAATCTGTTGTAATATGCCACAACTTTAAAATCCAGGAATAAGAGAAAAGCTGTGGATAGCCATCTTTTAAGATTTACAAAAAGTTTTTCTTGGCTTATCCTAGTTAATTTTAGTATGCCCAGTTAATTTTAATAAAAATCTTTACTAGAGAAGTAAGATTCTAATTTAACACTTCCTTGACTGTGCCCTGAAAACTTCCAAAAACAGCTGTGTGGGGTACTCGGCTACCCCAACGCTTTCTTCGTTAATATTACGTTGTTTTTTAGTTTTTCTTTAACTCAACCTTTAATTATGTTTAGAAATACATTATTCATTATTTTGTTGAGATTATCTTTCATTTTTCTTTGGAGGTAGCGTTAGAGTTGATGACTATAATATGACGTCAGGCACACCCAAAAACATCCCAGTACATGAGATGACACTGTGATATAATTACTGTTAATGCGATAAATAATGAATCAATTGAAATGGTGACTGAATTGCCACAATCACACGACATTGCGTATAGCAATCCAAGCAAAAGTGGCTGTGCGGGGTACTTTGGTACACCATTCGAAAAATTTAGATATTTCGGAAACGAGTCTGTGAAACGAATTTCTTTTAATTTCATAACATAAAAGAAACATCATTGCACCAATACTTAGAATAAGAAACATGTGTGGTTGAAAATAAAACTTTTCTATTGAATTTAGCTAATTGGGGGTCCCCCAGTACCCCGCAATGTCAAAGAAAGGTTAAAAGAACACAGCAGTAGAAAATATAGTTCAGAAAAAGATAGAAAAATTGATTTATTATTCTTTTAAAACATAACATAACAAGGTTTAGAGATTTCATATAGTGATGAACAGTTTCACACACAATTTGAAGCACACAAATTTGAAAAATGGTTCAAGTAAAAACTGCTGCTCGAAAATTACTCTTTGCATAAATAAAATTACAATTAGATAATTACAAGAGATCTTCTGCTCTGAATGTCCAAAAAGTCCAATCCAATAGTGTTTTCTGAACTGAATTGCTTCCAAATTAGCCGTACGTGAATCTGCTTTTGTGGCAGGTGGTTCCTCTGTGATCTAAAATGAGAAATGGATGAAATCTCTACCACATGAGGCAGTTTTTCATTCTCACCTCATATACAGCTAAGGATATTGTTAAAAATTAGGAGTCATATTGTTAAAACATTACATTTGCGGTGGTTGCGTAGAAGTTACTTTGGTTAATGGTAGATATCTGGGGGTTTTACCGTTACTTTTTTCAGGTAGAAATTTGGAGGGTCTCCATCTCCATCCTAATAGATATACAAGCGTCTTTTGATCGACGTCCTACTATGAAAAATTACATTTTTCGTGATTTTGCTAGAAATTACCTGTTGATGCACAGCAACGTTGCTCAGTCAGATAGGGTGGTGTTTTAAATATCTCAATGAGGGATGGTTTGGGGGGAAGGATTTCTAGATTTTTGCTCAAAATCCCCCCCTCAAAGAAACCCAACGGCAATGTTGCCTTGTGTCAATGGGTAATTTCTAGCAAAATAACGAAAAATCTTAATTTTCATCATAAAACGTTGATCAAAATACGCTTGTATATCTCTTTGGATGAGTGATACGAGGAAGATAATATATTGTTGTTCATTTGAATTGTTTATGAGTTTTTAAATTGTATTCCATGCGGTCAGTTTCTTTTGTTCCCCCCTGATGGGAAGGTCGGGTGCTCCCGAGTTGCCAAGACTCGCGAAAGGATCAGATTAGGATGAAGACCCTCCAAATTTCCAGCTGAAAAAAAGTACTGGTGAAACCCCCAGATAACTACCATTAACCGACTCTAGTGCCAAAGATTTGTCTGAGTTGTCACCTGGTGTAATTGCTCGGATTCAACCAAATGATCGCAATAAACAGTGGCGTAAGGGTAAGGTAGTGAAACAGGTTGCTCCCAGATCATACAAAGTGGATACGGAAGATGGTGTCGAAAGTAGACGTAAACGAAGACACCTTCGGGTGTCAAAAGAAGATTGGAGTGAGTGCGAATTAGATGTTGATTTCCCAATTGTGAGGTCACCTATAGAAATGCAACCACCTTCTCTCTGTAATCGAAATCATAAATGACAGAGAATCCAAATTTTATTTATTACTCCCCTAAGTGATGGTTTATTAAAAAAAATTATCTAAAGAAGGGGAGATGTGACTGGTGAGGCCTTGGCAACTATTTGTTTGTTTGTTGATTTCTGTCTGTATTGTTGTTCTTGGAACTATTGTGGATCATTAAAGATCATTAATAAAAAGCTTACAGACTTTATGTTCATTATCCGGACTGGAACACTTTTTACAAATAAGCATCATCTGCAATTTGAGGTAATGTCTTCAAGTCTTGAATCAATATGCATCATGTTGCATCGTTTTTTGTGTGTGTATGGGATTATGTTTTAATCATATGCTCAGGGGGAAAGCTGCATGATTGAAAATTTGTTTTTCATAAATTAATCACTCATATTATTAATAAACATTTCTTATATCTACTGTAGCATACAGTGGTACCATAGAGTAACTATAATAGAGGGTAAACCTTATGGGATAAAATTACCTGAGTTTTCTCATTCTCGATACATGTTAGCTTAGTTCTTCTTTGCCTGGCCGCCAAGCCAGACATGAGTGAGCTCATCACTCCCTGATCTTTAACCCTCGAGTACTCGCGTCTGGGTCGACCCATGTGAATTTTAAAATTAAAATAACTTTTTATTAGTGCTTTTTCACTTCTTCTTTCTCGTATTAGCTGAGTTTTCAAATGTTCTGAACCAGTCATGCATTTTCGCCGGAAATGAAAGTTTAATTATTTAAGCAAATTTCTCTTAGTGGAAGTGCCAGGTAGATGAAAGACCTTTACGTAAAATATTGCATCTTTAGACATAAAAGTAGATTTTTGTGGATTAGAAAACTTTATAATAATAATATTTATTAATTCAGAGACAAACATCGGCATGTATAGGAAAAGTCAATCAACATATTCACAGTCAGTCAATACATAATGAATAGAATACATACTGTTCATAATAATTTAGGCATAATGAAAAATAGTTTAGTTTTAATAATAGTTAAGTTTTACCATTTATTGAGTATTGTTGTGTGTTCCCCACACTATAACTGCCACTTAAATCGTCTTCTAAAGGTACAAAGGCGCTTTCTCATAATTTATTGAAGAAAATTGGGCTGTGATACAAACAATATTTCCTTCCATGACATGTATAGAGAACTGCGTTTAAAGACATTCTCTTCTAAACGGCAGCATTTAGATCTACTTTTCTTATATAAATTATTAAACAATTACTTGTAGTAGTAGTAGTATTATGGTTTGAGGGTGCGTCAACAGCTAGGGTTATTTGCACCACATACACAAATAAAATTCCTTATGTAAGTAGAATTTAATGTAATAGATACATTTAATTTTATAAAGCTAAAGAAAATTACCACAGCACTATGAGCTTCTTGTTAGGTTGTTATATTTGGTTTATGAGCTTGGTCTCCCTTATAAACTTGATTACTTTCTCTACCGAGCTTATGTCATTTTTTTAAATGTCCTTAAGGCTACCCTGAATGCTTAACCTCTCTCGTACATTTTGATATTTGTCGCAGTTTTCAAACAAATGTGCAACTGTTAATGGCTCACTGCAGGTCTGGCATATGGGAGGATCCTTCGTCTCTGTGAATAAATAAGAGTGTGTGAGAGAGCAATGCCCAATCCTGAGACGAGTGATAGCAATTTCCTCTCTCCGACAGCGCCTAATGGATGTACCCCAAGATGTTATGCCATCTTTCACAGATTAAAGCTTGTTCCCATGTTGTGCTTGCCACAGATCTCTCCAATAACAGTGAGCTGTATTTCTCAGGATGCTGAGATCCTGAGCTGGTACCTGATCCCACTCTATATCCCACCAATGGATGGCCTCTTTTGCTGCCAGGTCTGCCTTTTCGTTTCCTTGAATTCCAGCATGTCCAGGAACCCATATAAAGGTGATGTTAATGCCCTTTTCTTTTAGATCCTTCAGGATGGATTGTATGTTCTGGACTATTGGGAGGAATGAGGAAAATTGTGCTATGGAGTGCAGCGCACTCATGGAATCTGTGCATATCATGTATCGTCCTTGTCTGCCCTTTATATTTGATAATGCCATTTGTATTCCAACTAGCTCAGCAGTAAAAATACTACACATTGGGTGTAGTTTTACTCTCACTGTTCCTAGATCTTTGGACACAAGTGCACACCCCGTCCCTACATCTGACTTGGAGCCATCTGTGAAGATAGGAGTGTAACTTTCGTAGGATTCAGACATCTCCTTGTATCTTTGCTGGAATAATATGTCAGATGTTGATGACTTTGTTTCTGTGGCCAACCTGTTATCACAGTCAGGCTCCGGTAATGTCCACGGTGGGTCCCTAGGAAAACCTTCAGGGCATACTTCTGGAAAGCTGAATCCAGTCGTCTCCATAAAAATATAAAATCTTATCCCAAGAGGCTTGGTGGCTCTTGGTCGTCTGATAAAAACATCTAAAAACTTTGGCTTGAAAACAATGTTAAAACAGGGGTGAGATCGCATGGAGAAGAGTTTGGCTGCATAGTTGCACATCAGAGCGTTTCTACAAGCCCACAGTGGAGGTTCACCAGATTCAGAATATAGGCTAAGGATGGGGTTAGTCCTGAATGCACCAGTGGAGTAAATTATTAAACAATTACTTATCTTGTCATGAGTTACTAGAATTGATTCCTCTCTGCACAACTATTTATAACACAAGGAACAAAGGTCTGTTAGAGTCATTAAAGGACTAACTATATGTATAATAGTCCAATTGTGAGAATTATCAGAGCTGCAGATGAACTTCCTGATGATATAGATATTTATGTCCTAAACCTTGCCTCTTTTAAAAAATCCATAAAATCTATAATATCATAATGCTGTAACTACTGTAACTGGAATTTATGGAGGGTTTTATAGAGTGTTGTTATGTTTATATTAATATTTATGCGTGTTCTTTCTACTCTATTTTTATAGATATATGTGTGTTCATTCTATTTTTTTTATAAATTTGCGTGTTTTCTTTCCATTGTATTTTATATATTTATGTGTGTTCTTTCTATTATATTTTTATAGATTTCCCTGATTATTTTATTTTATAGATTATTGTTCTTTTATAGATTTTTTTCTTCCTCCTGACTTTAATATTATCTAGATATGATTTTATCATTAATATACATATATGATGACATAATTTCCTCTTCTGTATTTCTATTAATGAAAGTGGGTTCATCCCATAAGAATTTAATAAAGAAATAATAAATAAATCAATTTACCAGCTGATGTATCTCATTATTTAAGGTCCTCATTTCGATTCATTTGCTTACTATGTCCTTAAGAATCTATTGCTATCATTTTTTATTTTCTTCCTTTTGTCATTTAAATTGTTTACACCATTTCTTATTAACAGTTTATTTGCCAGTGTATTTATCAGTCTATTTTTTACATACTTACTTGTATGTGTGTAACTATTTGTTTTCCTAAGAGCCTATTTGAAAATGCAACTTCTTACAAGTTCTAGTGATCGTCACTTGCAGCATCACCATTATAAATAATTTTAACGTCATATTTCTTTTTGATCATTTTAAATGATAACATTGATTACAATGATCGATGAAAATGATAACATGAAAGAGATGGCTAATAATAGGGATTTTTGATTGTGCCGAACATACCGAAAGGTAGAACACTTATGATGATGAAAATGATAACAATATTATAATAGCACTAAAGCAATCTTGTGCAACAATTTACAAATGTAGCATTTATGAATCAAAAGGTTTTGAAGTTGTTATAGTTTTATTTATTAAGTGTTGGCTACTTTGCTTTGGCTTTGCTTCGCGGGAATCAGTATATATAATAATTCCTTTGTGGTGTGTTAGAGTCAGTAATTTAACTGTCCGACGAAGGGTGACGACGTTTCGTTTGATTTATTTATTTATTTGTTTACAAATAGTCTACGGCTAATTTTGATTTTACATACACTTTGTTTATACATAGCAGTTCTTTGTTGATATTAAAAACACTAAAACACATTTTAAAATCTTCATAATACAACATTAATGGTAATAATATGTGACTTCACACTCTGAGCAATTATCACATTTCATTTAAACTTGTAACACTTCATAATGGCAAGCCAATCACCTACTTTTTTCTTGAAATTTCCTTTGGATTCTGATATTCTTATTTCCTCTGGTAATTTATTAAACAGTTTCAGCCCCTGCAAAATGCTGATTTGAGACCTCTACTACTGCTGACTCCTTTAACATGGAAGTGATTTGCTTGTCTTGTGGAACACTGGTGTGCATCACTAGTACAAGTTTAAGGGTGTTAAAATGTGTATATTTCTCAAATTTTCATAATGTGTTATGCTATGGTGTTATATTTTGGGGTTCCTCTTTTGATGCCTTTAAAGTGCAGAAGAGAGCTATAAGGGCAATGTTGAATCTGAAACCCTGGGATTCTTGTAGAACCCATTTAAAAGAGTTGAAAATCATGCCACTTCCTTTGATTTATATGTTTGAAACAATTCTTAACATTGAAAATGATATGGACACTCTGTTTTTAAACCCTAGTATTCATAGCCATCACACTAGATCAAAAAATGATATACATATGATTACCAGAAGAACTGAACTGAATAACAAAGGTCCTCTTCATTCAGGTATTAAAGTATATAATAAACTACCTAACTCTATGAAAGATATTGTAAATATTCAGTTATTTAGACAAAAACTCAAAAAGTTTTTCACTGAAAGGTGCTTTTACTCTATAAATGAATACTTAGAATATGTAGATATAAGTAAAAAATGAGTTGTATGTATGTTCTATATTTTTGTTCTTCTTTACTTTGTATTATATGTGCTGTAGTGTTCTTACAATGTGTTACAAAATACTGTATAATATAATGTAAAATTTACCGCATGTCAAACTGTAATTTTGGTATTTTAAGGCTATATACATGTAAATATTTTAATTCTGATGAATCCTTCAGATTTACTTTGCTTATGGATAATAAAAAACTATACTATACTATTTTTCTTTACGAAGCCTTCTGAATAATCTGGCAACAACTTGTTTTCTAGTCTGTAAATGAAAGTGAGTACATATCTGTTAACTTCCCTTTCTGCTGATAAATAACCTAATTCTCTTAACATGTTGTTTATATTTTCATTTTTCTTTTGTTTAATACTACTCTCTCTAATTCTTTTGCAACTTTGCTATCTCCTGTTTATTTACCATAGTTACGACAGTTGAGCGGTACCTCAAATGAGGTATCACAATCAACTTAAAGATCTTCCCATCTTTTGAAAGAACTTTTCTTAATTTGTTCGATAAGTTCACCTTTTTTGCTATCTTGCCATTAATATATTCCGCATGTTCCTTAAAATTTAAATGATAGTCCACAATCACCCCTAAATATTTGTATTGACTGACCCAATCCAGAGGGGATTTCCCAATCCTAATTACCGTATTTGATGGCATAAAAGACGCACCAGCGTATAAGACGCACCCTCATTAAGTTGGCCACTCATAAGGAAAAATAATTTTTATAGTCCGTGCGAAAGCGCACTACCACAATAACTTAAAATGTAGTTCCTTTTAGTTGTCACGTTTCGTAAAAGCCAAATATTAACACAATCATTGAATGCAATTATGAAATAGGTAGTATAGACCATCTGGGCTAAAAATAGCATTCAGTATTGAAAGTTAACCTGTGGAGGTTGAACCTTCACATATAAGACGCAGGGAAATTTTTCAATACATTATTTAGGAAAAAAGGTGCGTCTTTTTGTTCAAGAAATTGAATCCATTAAGGAAAGAATAATGAATATTGAAAAACGAAATCTTCTCTCAGACAAATATTCGAAAATGAAACCTACTGTGGCAGCATCGATGGAGTTTACCAGCGCCGCTACAACATTTGCCGACATCACTAGAAGACTCCCAAAAAAGGACAACGAGAACATCGTTACTGATAGCCCTGAGTTCAATGACAAGGAGCCGGAACAGGTAATTGAGGACTTAATGCGACAGAACCCACGTGAAACACAAGTGGAGCCAAAAGAAATCACCAATAAGAGTGAAAATTGGAAAACAATGCAACAAAGAAGAAATAGAAAACACCCGTTAATTACAGGATCCGCTAATAGTAGTTCTAGTTGTCCTCTAAAAGGACAAACTAAACTCATTTATCTTCATCTCTGGTGCCTAACACCAGAGACTACTGATAAGGAGGTATTTGATTATCTCACTAGTAAAAACATTAAAAACCTTACTGTTACCTCTCTTAAACCCAGAGGTGACTATGCCTCATTTAAAATATTGGCGAATCATTCCCATCTCCAAACTTTGAATGATCCTAATATGTGGCCCCAAAATGCTAGGATTAACAAATTTATACATGTTACTCCAAGACCTAAACCTGGGGATGAAATTAATACAATTTCAAACCCGAATGTTCAATCAAGTGTCACTGAATTGGATAACACCTGCACTCCTAATACAGGTGTTATAAGCAGTGCCGCGGGTGATATTATTCCTAGTTTTAATAATACTTCTGTGGCTTCTGACCTCCCCCAACCTTTAACTATGAAAACGACCTCAACAGGAATAGTGACTCGATCAATTACTGGGAACGTAAAAAGTAAAAATTTGTGACTGACAGTGAAGTTGATCCTCACATAAACTTGGTATCCTCTACACGCTCTTGTGAATGGAGCACTTTGAATAAGATGGTGAATAATAGTGACATTCTATTACTAAATAGCCAGAGCGTATATGCTCATGTTGACGAACTTAGATGGTTGATCAAGCAGTTTAAACCACGAGTGGTGTGCTTAACGGAAACACATCTGACAATGGACATAGACGACTTCGAAATAGAAATAGACGACTACAGTGTAATAAGAATGGACTCAATAAGTCGCCATACTGGTGGGGTCATGTTTTATATTAAGAAGGATGTCTCCTTTAAAAAACTTGGCTCTCAGGTAATTGACAAAAATGTCTGGTTACTAGTTATACTTGTTGAAATTGGTGGTAACGTCTATGAAATAACTGGTGTGTATCATTCACCTAATAGCTCAAATAGAATTTTTATTGATGCTTTGTATGAAATTTTGGATGGTAATGCCAGCAAGGGGAGAAGGCAAATATTATTGTGAGACTTTAACATAAATTGGATAAAGAAAGGTACTATCGGCGCCAAAAGAAACGGGACAGCTAAACGTGAGTCGCCAGCGTGTCAGGTTGGCAGCAGTGCAAGCGAGGAAGAGATAAGCGGTCGGCGGGGATTTTGGGTATGGCGTATCGGAAACATTCGGCTGTCGTCGGAGAGGTGAGGAAAAGGGGCTGGAGACAGGCAGGACGGGGGAAGGCGGAGTGGACTCTGCTGGTAAAGCGCCGAGAACCAGCTGATTTTAGTCAAGAAGCGCTGTTGCGTTCTTTCTTCTGATTTGAAAATTAGTGGTCGTAACAATTCCGAACGCTACCATTAATTAAAGAGTTTCACTCAATTTTAATAGACAGTGTCATTTTATTATACAGGTATTAGGGGTCGTCCATAAATAAAACAAAATTACAAAAATCTCAGCCTAGGATCTAATTTTACGATAAACCACGCTAATTAAAACTAGTTACCAGATCTTAAACTAACGTAAATTAAAAGTTGAATGAATTTGATCAAAGTTTTTCCTTTATTTATTTATTTTCCGGCGCTTTCAACAGCAATCTGCTTCAAGCGATGGGCCAATGTGTTTAACGTCTTCCAAAATTTAAGGTAAAATATATATTTACAAGCTTATTGTGGGGATTCTTTTGTGGCGTTTAGAGTCTTGACAGGATGTAAAAATATGAAATAACCTTGTAATATTTGTATTTTAAAAATATACTTTAGGATTTATTCCGAGTTTTATTTTCTTTTTCTGAGTATATTATGGGAGCCAATTCATAGATAACACCGTTATTCAAAGAGATAAAATAATAAATTCATTTGAGTAATAAAAACTTATATATTGTAAACATTTATTGGTTTCCATTCTTTTCCTTATTAAAGGACTGTAGTCAATCGAAGACTAACAATAAGTAAAGGAAAGAAAGTTATTAAACTAGGTCAAAAAAGATAAATTTCAAATTTTAACGGCAAGACCGTTGGCAGTATTTAATCTGTTTCTAACAAATACCAGTTTTTACGAAAAAAAATTAGCATGTTAAGTTTACATCACATATATTTTATGAATTATAAATATTTCCTGATATCATTTTGCCAAAAAAATGAAGTCACAAAAATTATAATTTGCAAAATAATTCAGATTTTTAACATAAACTTCTTTAAAGAACCTTTTTCCTTGTTCTTTCAACAACGAGTTTATTGTGATGACAAATTCCTGCCCCAACAAAACAATTATAAATATCTTTCCATAAAATATATATCAATAAACCTAAAGAAACTAATTTTTAATCACAATTGATCGCCTTTTATTAGATTGATATTTAATGACGTCGCCTCCACTTATAATGAGCTCTTCAAGGCGATTAGGCAAAGAATTACAAAGAGCGCTGCAAAACTGCGGCGTTATGGCTCTCCAAACCTCCTCGGCGTGTTCTTGAAGCTCTTGTTGATTTCGGTCGTTGCGATTTTCCCAATCGTTGACGATAAATCCCCAAATATTTTCTATGGGGTTCACCTCAGCGGCTCTTGCTGGCATGGGCATCAGAATAATGCGGGGATGTTCATCAAACCAATTTTTCACTACTGCTGCAGTATGGATCGGAGCATTGTCGTGTATAAAAATGACGGCTTCTCCTGGTGGCACAACTTGATCCACATAAGGAAGCAGATGATTTACAAGAATTTACACGTAGTCCAATGCTGTCATTCGTGCGGGTGCACGGACGGTGGGCCCTACTCCTGCTGCTGACATGCAGCCCCACATATTGACCGTCACATGGCCTGACGATTTATTTCTGACGACGTGCTGAGGGTCATACCTAAATTTAAAAAAATGTATGAACCTGAACATTATTTTCGTATTGTCTCAAAATTGTTCAGAAGTCACGTAACGCAATTACTTTATTACAATGCAAATATTCATACCTTGTATTGGGAGGTCTCCATAACGTTAGGCGTCCTTCCTGGTCGCTCCTGAACGTTTTCTCGTCGGCATAAATGGCCAGCCTACAGAAGTCGAGTGGCAAATGTCGATTAATAATTGCATAGTGCAACCTAACACCCTTGTGCTCATCGGTGAGCTCAAGCTTGTGAGCAGGGGCAAGATGCTTAAAGCCTTCTTCTTTAAGCCTCCTCCTAACGGTATTGGGAGAACAATCCAAATTCATCTAGAAAAAAACAGCTCATTTAGCAAACTTAAATGCTTGACATCAACTACTTTAGAAAATCAGTAGTATTAAGCTGTTTTAATACGGGTAGCTTAAGCAGAAAAAATCTAACAAAAAAAGAAAGGTGCGAGTATAGTTGTTAACTAGAGTATCACACGAAAGTCAAAAAGATCAGAGATAAAAATCGTCCAAATGGCTGATGTTGAATCCCCGTTTGGCGCTCATGCTTGTGCAGTATACTGGTAAGCGGGCGATCTGGGTTCGATCGTTGCCGCTGGGATTCGGGAAAACACCCACAACTTTTTTTTTAATTTGGAAAGATATTTATAAATGTTTTGTTAGGGCAGGAATTTGTCATCACAATAAACTCGTTGTTGAAAGAACAAGGAAAAAGGTTCTTTAAAGAAGTTTATTTTAAAAATCAGTATTATTTTGAAAATTATAATTTTTGTGACTTCATTTTTTTGGCAAAATGATATCAGGTAACATTTATATTTCATAAAATATATGTGATGTAAACTTAACATGCTAATTTTTTTTCGTAAAAACTGGTATTTGTTAGAAACAGATAAAGTACTGTCAAACGGTCTGGTCGCTAAAATTTGAAATTTATCTTTTTTGACCTAGTTTAATAACTTTCTTTCCTTTACTTATTGTTAGTCTTCGATTGACTACAGTCCTTTAATAAGGAAAAGAATAGAAACCAACAAATTTTTACAATATATAAATTTTTATTACTCAAATTAAATTAATATTTATCTCTTTGAATAACGGTGTTATCTATGAATTGGCTCCCACAATATACTCAGAAAAAGAAAATAAAACTCGGAATAAATCCTAAAGTATATTTTTTAAATACCAATATTACAAGTTTATTTTATATTTTTAAATCCTGTCAAGACTCTAAACGCCACAAAAGAATCCCCACAATAAGCTTGTAAATATATATTTTACCTTAAATTTTGGAAGACGTTAAACACATTGGCCCATCGCTTGAAGCAGATTGCTGTTGAAAGCGCCGGAAAATAAATAAATAAAGGAAAAACTTTGATCAAATTCATTCAACTTTTCATTTACGTTAGTTTAAGATCTGGCAATTAGTTTTAATTAGCGTGATTTATGGTATAATTAGATTCTTGGCTGAGATTTTTGTTATTTTGTTTTATTTATGAACGACCCCTAATACCTGTATAATAAAATGACACTGTCTATTAAAATTGAGTGAAACTCTTTAATTAATGGTAGCGTTCGGAATTGTTACGACCACTAATTTTCAAATCAGAAGAAACGACGCAAACGCGCTTCTTGTCTAAAATCATTTGGTTCACGGCGTTTGACCAGCAGACGAAAGGCAAGCCTACTCCGACGACAGCCGAATGTTTCCGATACGCCCTTCCCAAAATCCCCGCCGACCGCTTATCTCTTCCTCGCTTGCACTGCTGCCAACCTGACACGCTGGCGACTCACGTTTAGCTGTCCCGTTTCTTTTGGCGCCGATAGTACTTATACTAAGAGTCTACAGAAGTGTTTCAAAGACAATGGGCTTAAGCAGCTTATTAATAAGTCAACTAGAGTATCCCTTCATAGTGAAACACTCATTGACTTAGTTGCCAGTAATGTAAATGACTTGGAAATTTGCATTTTAGAGTCGCCAAGAATTACAGACCATATGCTAATTCAAATAAATATATTTAAAGAAAAAATGAAAGGTAAAAAATGCCTGAGTCGACCAAAAAATCATGATGTAAATATGTTAAAGGCAGACCTGAGGGGTATTGAATTTGTGTTCAGAGAAAAAGACTTGAATCAGAAATATGAAGACTTTAAAGTCAAGTAATTAATATTATTGATAAGCATATGCCAAAGAAGTTGGTCAGTATTAGATATAATAAAGACTGGTTTAATCACGCTATTTATGAAGCAATTAAGGATAGATATAGTAAATTTAAAATGTACAGAGCAAGTAAAGAAGTTGAGGATTGGGAAAGATATAAAGAAGCCAGAAACAAAGTGGTGCAACTTGTGAGGCAAGAAAAATGCAAGTACTATGAGCAAAAGATTGATCTCAACAGTAGAGACCCGAAACAAATGTGAAAGACTTTAAAACAGTTGGTTGGTGGTAAAAAATCTGAATTATATAATGATATATATCTTAAGGATGAATGTATATTAGATAAAAGGAAACTTGTACATACTTGTAATGATTATTTTGTAAATAGCATACAGGATATTTTGAATTCTATACCTAAAAGTGAAGATATTTTTAATATAAGTTATAAAAGTACAAAAATGCATAATTTTGTGTTGCATGATATGAAGGACCTGTATAATATTATTAGTTCTTTGCCTCCCAAAGCTAGTCCTGATAAAATTGATGTAAACTTTATCAAACTGCATTATGATGTTATTGGAGAACTAATTATTAACATAGTAAATATATCTTTGGAAACAGGGGCTATTCCAAGCAAATGGAAAATGTCAACTGTTGTTCCAATTAGAAAAATAGCAGGGACCAAGAACATGGAGGAATTCAGACCTATAAATCTGTTAAGTGCAATTAGTAAGATAGTGGAAAAAGTTGTATACAATCAAATGATTGAGTTTATAGAGAAAAATGATATATTGACGGAATACCAATCTGGATTTAGAACAAGATATAGCTGTGAAAGTGCTCTACAGTATGTGCTGCATGAGTGGAAGGAGAATATTGATAGGGGTGAAATGGTTGGAGTGGTACTCTTAGATTTAAAAAGAGCTTTTGAGACAATTGATAGGAAAAGATTATTAAAAAAGCTGGAAATATATGGTTTTGGTGGGGTAGTAATTAAATGGCTGGAAGGATATCTTTTTGATAGAAGTCAGAGAGTAAAATGCGATGATGTTATTTCGGAAAAACAAGTTAATACGCATGGGGTACCCCAGGGAAGTTTATTAGGGCCAATGCTATTTATATTGTACATAAATGATATAGGAAATGCATTAAGCAAATGCAAATTTCACTTATTTGCTGATGACACGGTGATATACTATCATGGGACAAACATTAACTCCGTAGTTGACATTTTAAGTGAGGACTTGCTTATACTTGGGGAATGGTTCAGAGTAAATAAATTAAAACTTCATATTAAAAAATCAAAGGCAATGATTCTTGGAAAAAAATCACAATACCAAATGGCTTTGGATCAAAAAATGAATATTTTTATTGATGAGGAATTAGTTAACTATACAGAAAGCACTAAATATCTGGGGGTCATCATTGACAGAAATTTAAAATTTGATGAACATGTGGATTATACATGTAAAAAAATCTGATGTGGCCAACACATGACTTTCTCCGTATTTATTGAAAACATAAGCATATGCCGGTAATAACTCTAAAACAATGAGTGTTACAGGAAAATGTTTCATACAAGCTTTGTAGTAAAAAATATTATCTACAACTTTGGTACATAATTGTATATACTTACATCGCATTCTGACAGAGATATGTATGAAAAACTTCCTTTTCTGGGTAAACAACAACTTCCGGTTAACCATTATTGCGGAATAACTCCTAAACAATCAGTGTTACAAAAAAATATTTTATACAAAAGTTGTAGTAAAGTACATTATCTGTAACTTTTGTGTGTAATTGTATATACCTATATTGCATTTTTACAGAGATATTTAAGAAACAAAATTTTGTTCCGGATAAACCGTAACTTCTGATTAAGCGATATTCTCCAATAACTAATCAACTCTTGATTTTGTTAGGAAAATTCTAAATACGAATTTTGAAAATGATCGGATAATCACTTTTTAAGATAGATCGCACACAAACGTTTTAACCACAGACAGACAGACAGACACACAGACAGACATGTTCGGGAAAATAGCTAAAAATGCTGTATGGGCCCCAAAACATCTATTTCCGTCGAAATCTGGAGGTCGAATTTTTTTGCGAATACAATACTTTCTCTATACTATGTATAGGGAGAAAGTAAAAATTGCCAAAAAAGTTGGCTTTATATCAAGAATCAGTAAATTCCTGTCCCCTGATAGTGTACAGAAAATTTACAATGTAATAGTTCTACCACATTTTAGATACTGCCCAACTATACTTTACATGATCAAAGCACATGATGCAAACCGGCTGCAAATTTTACAAAATAGAGCAATGAGAATTATCCTTAAGTGTGATAAATACACTAAAATTGATGCAATGCTAGGGCAGTTAAAATGGCTAAATGTCCAACAAATGTTGGACATTGAAGTCCTAAAATTCGTACATAAAATTAATATGGGGTTGGCGCCTTCATATTTGAAAACATTAATAGTCAATAATTGTAATATTCATGCCCATGATACAAGAGCCAAAGATAATTTTCATATCCAATTTGTGAGAAAAACTCACTCTCAAAATTCGGTTTTTTGTAAAGGGCTTGTTTTATATAATTCATTACAGAATCATCTGAAAAATATTAAAACTAGGAATAACTTCCAATATGAAGCAAAAAGATGGATCCTAAACAGGAAGGATTCAATGTAAACTGTTTTTTGTATTTTCATTGTATTTTTTTTTCATTTTCTATTGTATATTTCATCATGTATTTTCATCCTTTTTTTCTTTTCGTACTTACATTCTACAATGGTGAAATATGATCTGTATGTATATTTTTATTGATGACAACATTCATTTTGTATGAATAGCTAAGGTGTAAGTGAATTGCTTTACTGTAAATGAATAGCTGTGGCTAAATAAAGACTACTTTATTATATATTTATACTTATATGCCGTCAAATACGGTATATGCCTGAGTTCTGCTTCTTCCCTGAAATTTGGTGTTCCAATATCCATGCATTTAGTTTTACCAACAATAATAATAATAATTTTATTGAGCTTAAGATATCCAAAGTATATATAGCCATGTCAAAGACATAAAGTATTGTTAAATCATACAAAAGAATCATT
Organism: Sympetrum striolatum; assembly: GCA_947579665.1. Taxonomy (NCBI): domain Eukaryota; kingdom Metazoa; phylum Arthropoda; class Insecta; order Odonata; family Libellulidae; genus Sympetrum; species Sympetrum striolatum. The sequence continues at coordinate 543,273 of CANPUZ010000026.1, forward strand.
CAAATAGTCATTAATAAAATAATACATTTTCATGTGAAGAAATTTTTTTACATTTCTTTTAAATTGTGAGTGTGAAGTACTAATTTTACATTCAGTAGGCAGCTTATTATACAAACGTAAGCCAAGGGAACAAGGCCCACAGGCAGCAAGTTTAGTTCTATTAAAATTAAGATCTGAGTTAAACCTATAGTGTTATAACAATGAAAATCGGAATTGGTAGAGTACATTGGCAAGGAAATTCTTATATGTATGACAACAGAGAAAATATATAAGCAAGGTAAAGGTAAAATATAATATTTTTTAAATAGAGAGCGAGAGCTAGGGTGAACACCAGCAATAATTCTGAGACTTCTCTTTTGGGCTATGAAGGCCTTATAACTGTTAGTGGAGTTTCCCCAGAAAATTAAACCATATAATAACTTAGGCTGAATAATGCCATAGTAGAGTTGAAGTAAGACTTCAGTTGAAACAGAACTTCGAAGGAACCTCAGTAAATAACAAGCCGAATTAAGTTTAGATGTCAACTGGGATAAATGTGTATCCCAAGATATGTTGTAATCCATTATGAGACCCAAAAATTTAGCCTGAAGGGCATTAGATATTAATGTTTGATTCACACTAAGGATAATTGACATTGAAATTCAGAGGATTCTTACTTAAATATTCATACACAGTATCTAAATCATAATTTATAATTCCAATAACATCCCATACATTAACACAGTTTTGTAGAAACTAAGCTAACTTCAGACTAAAAGAGAATATTACGTCATCAGATCTTCAAGGATTTTAGGATCTTATTTTTTATTTATTAAATTCTTACGGGATGAACCCACTTACATTAAATAGAAATACAGAAGAGGAAATTATGTCATTATAATTACATCAATGATAAAATCATATATATATAATATTAAAGTCAGGAGGAAAAGAAAAAATACATAAAAGTACAATAATCTATAAAAATATAATAGAAAGAACACACATAAATATATAAAATACATTAGAAGGGAAACACACAAATTTATAAAAATACAATAGAAAGATCACACATAAATATTGATATAATCATAACAACACTCTATAAAACTCTATTTGTACCAAGGTAAAAATTTTTACTTTAACCTTGCTTTTGCGCTTGAAGATGGGCTGTATTCTTATAATCTGCCTTTGTTATTGTTTAAATTTCAGGTAATGGCAACTCATTTTGTAATCTAAATCGACTGAAGAAAAATGCTTGGAATGAAAATGGGAAATACTTGGGATTCTCAGGAAAGAGTCAATACTTTGGAAATGTTAAACATACTAAGAAAACAGTGAAAAAAGCTTTATTGAATGTTAACAGTTATCAAAATGTACTTCCAAGGAAGCATTTGGCAGATTTTAAGAAGGACGTTAAAGCCTCGAGAGACAAGCAGAAAAGAAAGTGTCGTATAGTAGCTTCTAAATGAAAGAAAGGTGTCTCTCGACATATTAACCTTGGTTAAAATGCATTTTTCTCTTGCTTAACTTATGTAATGTCTATTGTATGTATTTTTTATGAGAGAAAATGAATGACTGAAATAAACTTTGTAATTATATTTTTTATAGTGTGATATATCTATTATATATAGACGTTTCTTCGGATATACCTATATATCTATTATATATAGATGCTTCTCCGGATTCATTCATGTATATACCTATATAGATAGATAGATAGATAGGATACTAATTCACAGCCTAAACCACAAGCGTAATTGACTTGAAATTTTTACGGCGAATTGGCCATAACGTACAACCACCAGAAAAAATGCGATTTTGAACCTCAGTGTCTACTCACTTCAATCTTTTTTTTTTCTTTTGAGGACCGTCCCGATATGATGCCGAAATGAAATTAGTATTGCCGATCTGCTTGCAGTATGCAAGCAACATTTTACTCGTATATAATAGATATCCGGAGAAGCGTCTATATATAATAGATATATAGAGAGGATACAAAGTCACAGGCTAAACCACTAGCGTCAATGGCTTGAAATTTTTACGACATATTGGCCATAACGTGTAACCTCCAGAAAAATTGCGATTTTGAACCTCAGTGTCATTGGTTCGATTCCAGAGGGCCCCAAAGTCCCGATTTTTCCCGTTTAAATGCATTGCCTTGATTTTCGGGAATTTTTAAAAAATACTTCCCGGATAGGTAGAGAATCAAAACTCATGGAGCCTATATATATGGTCATGATCTATCGAAAACATAAATGAGTTTCACGGAAAATATCCTGGGTTCGATGCTAGGTCGAGGTAAGAAATCGGCCGTTTAAAATGCATTGTGGCGATTTTTAAGATTTTTTTTGGACCCCTTCCCGATGGCATGGAAACTTGAAATTCGGCATGGAATTGGAGAACATGAATATATTTCATAATCAAATTTTACATATTCGCTGATGGTCCTTGGTTCGATCCCAGAGGGCCATTTACATTCCTCCATGCATTTCTTATGGAGATAACAGTAAAACGTTTTAGGTACTTCCTGGCATAATATCGACTTAAAAATTTGTATGAAATAAGATGAAGTCCTAATAAGTCATATTGTGCAATCACAGCTACCAATATTTCCTGGGTTCGTCACCAGGCGTCTCTACAATCAGTAAATTATCCGATTTTTAAGAATTATTTTAAACCCCTTCACAATAATATTAAAACATGAAATTAGGCATACAGATAGAGAACATAGATATATTTCAAAAACGTGTTTTAAATTTCCTAGATCGTCCTTGGTTCGAATCCAAAGAGCCATTTAATTTATTGAAAAGTAGGACGTCGTTTGAGGCAGTTGGAGCCAATATATCTGCTTGAATTTTCACACATAGTAAGAGATGGTGATTTTCTGTTGTGCTGCATAGTAAGTTCACCATTAAGACCCAGGTTCGATGCCAGACGATTTAATTGCAGCGAATTTTAAGAATATTTTTATTCCTTTTTTTTTCTTTTTATGGCCGTCCCGATATGATGCCGACATGAAATTAGTGTCTCGATCTGCTTGCAGTATGCAAGCTACATTTTACTCGTATATATATAAGTATATCCGGAGAAGCGTCTATATATAATAGATATCCGGAGAAGCGTCTATATATAATAGAAGATATATAGGGGATCAAAATTCTAACCATGTTCCACAAGCGCCACTGCTTTGAAATTTTTACCACGTTATGGCCATGACGTGTAACCTCCAGGAAAAAGCCGACTTTGAACCTCGGTGTCATGGGTTCGATTCCAGAAGGCCCCAAAGTCGATATTTTCCCCATAAGATTACATGGCGGGGATTTTCGAAAATTTTTTTGAGGCACTTCCCGAAAAAGGAGAGATTTGAAATTCAAGAGATCGCTAGATGCTGTGCATATCTAAAGTAAACCATAAAGACATCTACGAATATTATCCTTGGTTCGATGCTAGGTCGGGGCAATAATCGGCCGTTTAAAATGCATTGTGGCGATTTTTAAGATTTTTTTTGGACCCTTTTCCGATGGCATAGAAACTTGAAATTCGGTATGAGGTTAGATACCATAAAAATATATCATAATCGAATTTTATATATTCGCTGATGGTCCTTGGTTCGATCCCAGAGGGACATTTAAATTCCTCAATGCATTTCTTACGGAGATAACGGAAACAAATTTTAGGTACCTCCCGGCATGCTATAGACTTCAAACTTTGCATGATAAAAGAACAAGTCTTTATAAATCAAACTGTGCATTCCGAGCTTACAATATTTCTAGGGTTCGACACCAGGTGTCTCTGTAATCAGAAGTTTATACGATTTTTAGGAATTATTTTGAAAACTTTCCCAATAATATAGAAACTTGAAATTCGGCATGTAGATAGATATTATAAATTACTTTCAGAAACATATTTTAGATATATAAATATAAACATATGTTTATAAAACATAAATGAGTTTTACGGAAAATATCCTGGGTTCGATGCTAGGTCGGGCCAAAAATCGGCCGTTTAAATTGCATTGTGGCCATTTTTAAGATTTTTTTTGGACCCTTTCCAGATGGCATGGAAACTTGAAATTCGGCATGGAGTGTTAGATCATTATTGTACTTCGTAATCAAATTTTACATATTCGCTGATGGTCCTTGGTTCGATCCCGGAGGGCCATTTACATCCAACAATGTATTTCTTACGGAGATAACGGAAACAAATTATAGGTACTTCCCGGCATGATAAAGACTTCAAACTTTGCACTAAGAAAGATTAAGTGTATACAAATCAAACTGTTCATTCCCAGCTGTCAATGTGTCCTGGGTTCGACACCAGGCGTCTCTAATATCAGTAACTGATCCGATTTTCAATAATTATTTTGAACCCTTTCCCAACAATATAGAAACTTGAAATTCAGGATGAAGATAGAGATCATAAATAACTTTCAGAAACATTTTTTAGGTTTCTAAGATCGTCTTTGGTTCGAATCCAGAGAGCCATTTAAATTCGTGAAAATGAGAACGTCTTTTGAGGCAGTTGTAGCCAATATTTCTGCTTGAATTTTCACACATAATTAGAGATGGCGATGTTCTATTGTGCTGCATAGTAAGTTCAACAGTAAAGACCCGGGTTCGATGCCAGACGATGGAATTTCAGTGAATTTTAAGAAAAATTTCAATCCATTTTTTCTTTTGATGGCCGTCCCGATATGATGCCGATATGAAAATAGTGTTGTCGATCTGCTTGCAGTATGCAAGCAACATTTTACTTGTATATATATATATACGAGTAAAATGTAGCTTGCATACTGCAAGCAGATCGACAACACTAATTTCATCTCGGCATCATATCGGGACCGTCCTCAAAAGAAAAAAAAGGGGATTGAAAATATTCTTTAAATTCGCTGCAAGTTATTCGTCCGGCATCGAACCCGGGTCTTTTTGGTGATACACACTATGCAGCACAATAGAATTTCTCCATCTCTAATTATGTGTGAAAATTAAAGCAAAAATATTGGGCGCAGCTGCCTCAAAAGACGCTTTAATGTTCACGAATGTAAATGGCTCTCGGGACTCGAACCAAGGACGATCGTGGAAATTTAAAAAATGTTTCTGAAAGTTATTAATGATCTCAATCCATAAGCCAAATTTCAAGTTTCTATATTATTGGGAAAGGTTTCAAAATAATTCCTAAAAATCGGATCAACTTCTGATTGCAGAGACACCTGGTGTCGAACCCAGGACACATTGATAGCTATGAATGCATAGTTTGATTTGTTAAGACTCGTTCTTCTATCACGCTAAGTTTTAAGTCGATAGCATGCCGGGAAGAACCTAAAATTTGTTTCCGTTATCTCCATAAGAAATGCATTGAGAAATGTAAATGGCGCCCTGGGATCGAACCAAGGACCATCAGCGAATATGTAAAATTTGATTATGAAATATATTTATAATCTCCAACTCCATGCCGAATTTCAAGTTTCCATGACATCGGGAAGGGGTCCAAAAAAAATCTTAAAAATCGCCACAATACATTTTAAACGGCCGATTTTTGCCTCAACCTAGCATCGAACCCAGGATATTTTCCGTAAAACTCATTTATGTTTTCGATAGATGATGACCATATATAAAGGTTCCTAGAGTTCCGATTCTCCACCTATCCGGGAAGTATTTTTTAAAAATTCCCGAAAATCAAAGCAATGCATTTAAACGGGAAAAATCGAGACTTTGGGGCCCTCTGGAATCGAACCCATGACACTGAGAATCAAAATCGCAATTTTTCTGGCGGTTACACTCTATGGCCAATATGTCGTAAAAATTTCAAGTCAATGACGCTTGTGGTTTGGCCTGTGAGTTTGTATCCTCTCTATATATATATATATATGAATATATATATGGATACATGAATGAATCCGGAGAAGCATCTATATATAATAGATATATATATATATATATATACGAGTAAAATGTAGCTTGCATACTGCAAGCAGATCGGCAATACTAATTTCATATCGGCATCATATCGGGAATGTCCTCAAAAGAAAAAAAAAGGATTGAAATTTTTCTTAAAATTCGCTGAAATTTCATCGTCTGGCATCGAACCCGGACCTTACTGGTGAACTTACTATGTAGCACAATAGAAGATCACCATCTCTAACTATGTGTGAAAATTCAAGCAGAAATATTGGCTACAACTGCCTCAAAAGACACTCTAATGTTCACGAATGTAAATGGCTCTCGGGACTCGAACCAAGGACGATCTTGGAAATTTAAAAAATGTTTCTGAAATTTATTAATGATCTCAATCCATATGCGAAATTTCAAGTTTCTATATTATTGGGAAAGGTTTCAAAATAATTCCTAAAAATCGGATCAACTTCTGATTGCAGAGACACCTGGTGTCGAACCCAGGACACATTGATAGCTATGAATGCATAGTTTGATTTGCTAAGACTGGTTCTTCTATCACGCTAAGTTTTAAGTCGATAGCATTCCGGGAAGTACCTAAAATTTGTTTCCGTTATCTCCATAAGAAATGCATTGAGAAATGTAAATGGCGCCCTGGGATCGAACCAAGTACCATCAGCGAACATGTAAAATTTGATTATGAAATATATTTATAATCTCCAACTCCATGCCGAATTTCAAGATTCCATGCCATCGGGAACGGGTCCAAAAAAAATCTTAAAAATCGCCACAATACATTTTAAACGGCCGATTTTTGCCTCGACCTAGCATCGAACCCAGGATATTTTCCGTAAAACTCATTTATGTTTTCGATAGATCATGACCATATATAAAGGCTCCTAGATTTTCGATTCTCTACCTATCCCGGAAGTATTTTTTAAAAATTCCCGAAAATCAAAGCAATGCATTTAAACGGGAAAAATCGAGACTGTGGGGCCCTCTGGAATCGAACCCATGACACTGAGAATCAAAATCGCAATTTTTCTGGCGGTTACACTCTATGGCCAATATGTCGTAAAAATTTCAAGTCATTGACGCTTGTGGTTTGGCCTGTGAGTTTGTATCCTCTCTATATATATATATGAATATATATATGGATACATGAATGAATCCGGAGAAGCATCTATATATAATAGATATATATATATATATCACTGCAACTGCCTCAAACTAGCACTGCACACTATGCAACTGCCTCAAACGATGTCCTACTTTTCCCATGTATTCCTTATGTGAGAAATTGTAATGTGCTCTGGCATCGAACCCAGGAACAGCATGGTCTTATCTATTTTTTTTCTTAAACCAAGTCTTAATATATATCTTCTATTTAAGCAAGAACTCCCTATTATTACAATAAGTGCATGAAAAAAATAATGAAAAACTATTCCAATGTGTTTTATATGGCAGATATATTTACCGTCAGGCATCGAACCCGGGACTTTCTGGTGATACTCCCCATGCAGAAGAACAGAAGATCACCAACTCTAACAATGTGTGAAAATTCAGGCAGAAATATGGGCTTCAACTGCCTCAACCGATGTCCTACTTTTCCCATATATTCCTTATGAGAGAAATTTTAATGTGCCCCGGCATCGAACCCAGGAGTAGTACGGTCTGATCTAAATTTTTTTCAGAAAACAAAGCATAATATACCATTGCCATATAAGTTAGAACATCCTATCATTTCGATTAGTGCATCAAAATAAATATTGAAAAACTACGTCAATGTATTTTAAACGGCGGATTTTTGCATTGTCCTAGCATCGAACCCAGGACATTTTCTGTAAAATGCATTAATGCTATTGATAGATCCTGACCATATATATAGGCTCCTAGAGTTTCAATTTTCTACCTACATGGAAAGTATTTTTTTTAAATTCCGGAATATCAAAGCAATGCATTTAAAAGGTAAAAATCGGGACTTTGGGGTCCTCTGGAATCGAACCTATGACACTGAGGTTCAAAATCACAATTTTTCTGGTGGTTTCATGTTATGGCCAATACGTCCTAAAATGTTCAAGTCAATAACGCTTGTGGTTTAGCCTGTAAATTAGTATCCTATCTATCTATCTATATGAATGAATCAGGAGAAGCATCTATATATAATAGATATATATATATAGATACATTTTAAAAGAAATGTCTTTGTATGTATTTTTATAAGAGCTTTAATTAAATGTTGCATAACTAAGCTTAATTTTCTCTTCTCATCTTGCAAATGCTATAATAGTAAGTGGACTTATGCACTAATACCTTAAGACCTTCGGATAGCTTACCACAAAATGGCTGACTAATATTACAACCTTCATGATTGTATTCCTAAATTGTGGGAGTAGGCAAGTTGGATCAGGAATGACAAATTTGCACATACATACTTGTGAATTGGACTTATTCTTGTCAAATAAATGCCTTGTTAGACTGTGGTACTTCATTGTAGATATGCTTGCCAGCATTCTTAAAAAATTGCCTCTTCTTTGATTTCCATTAAGGTCAGATAAACTTAGTTTCATTCAGATCAACCATCAATTTTCATATCAGAAAGTGAATTTTATGGTTGTAGTTATTTATTTATTTACAGGCAGAGCCCTACTGCACATAATGGTTACAACTAAACTTGATGATCTTTGAATATTAAACAATGCAAGATATATTCACAAAAATAAAAAGAAATATTTAAAAATAAAGGTATAAACATTTGTATACCCGATTAAAAGGAAGAAAGCAAATCACAGATACAACAAAGTTAAAATTATTTCAGAAACTAAACTACATTAGACATAACAAAACTCCTGAACATACAATTTGAAATATTAAGAAAGTCAATTCTATTGCAGTATTTGTTAGCCTCCCTCATGATGTGATAGAATGGTAAATAAAGCATGTACCTAATTTCTAAGTAAGTATGGAACATTAAAAAGAAAAGGGTTTCTGGTAATGACTAAAGGACAATTAAAATTAATAAGAGAGAGCAGTTCAGAACATTTAATAGAGCCATTTAAAGTATTATGCAAAAATAACAGACCAAGCTGCTTCCTCCTAGAAGAGAGAAGTGGTATGTGTAATTGACACATTAGTCCCTCATATTCACCACTTTCTGTTTTAAGATTAAATTTATGTGCAACAATCCTAAGAAATTATCTTCGAATCTTTTCAAGTTGTAACTTATACTTTGTGTAATATGGATTCCAAATAATTGAGCCATATTCCAAAATAGATCTAACAAGTGATACATATAATAACTTAAGACAATTGATATCATAGAAGTCTTTGGTCACTCAAGCAATGAAATCAAGCATCATGAAAGCCTTAGTGGCAATAGTCTTTACATGTGATTGAAATCCTAATTTTACATCAAAAATAACCCCTAAATCAGAGAAAGATTGAACTCGCTCAAGAGTACTATCACAAAAAAGGTAATCATAATGGATGGGAGTTCTCATTTTTTGGAATGTTATTGTGCTACATTTATCATGATTTAGTTGAATGAAGTTCAATTTATACCAGCTAGCTAGTCTGTCTAAACAATCCTGTAATCCTGTAGTTGATACTCTATTAATTTCTGTCTTCTTGATTGTTCATTGTCTCTCTGCGGGAATTGATGCGAATCTTCCTCAGGTCTTATAAAAACTCAAAATATGTGATAATGTAAGGAATTGCAGCATACCGAAAAATTATGGCAAATAAAAATATCAAATTCAATCAAGCAGCATTATCATATACTTATTTTTTACATGATTAGATGTACAACAGGACTATTTTACATAATAGTTATTAAAGTTTGTTTGGAAAAACTCGTAAGTTTGTGACGTACACCTGTTAGACTCCAGTAAAAAAATAAGACAGTGAAGAAGAGGTAAATTTCTAGATAACTGGACTCATCTAGAACTTTACCGAAGATTTTACAGTATCATAGGAGCCAGAACTTCATTTAAATTAAGTTGAATGCGTTAAATAAAAATTATTCTAAAACATAAACAAGTACGAAGTAACTAGTTTGAATGTTCTGCTTTCTACTATGCGTCGATCCGTTCGAGCTCTCGTACGAATCGAATACTTGCGACCATTGCGACCAGGATGACGATACGATAACGCCGACTACAGTGATAATCCGTTTCGAAGTAAAACATGGCGGACGTCATCTCCAACGACACAAAGCTCACCAAAGAAAAGGACAAAAAGCCCGAAGAAGAGAAGAATGAGCTGGTAAGCGTGATTGTTTATTGTTCACAGACATCATTTTCCTTAATAGAAGGTGTTGATGAAGCATTCTGAGTTTTAGTTCTTTAGATTTTGGAGTGCATGTACACGGTTCGGAATATTTTATGTCTTATTTCCGAGAATACGGAATTATAACTCAAGTTTTGGAAGCCATAATCTATTATATGGGCAATTTATCCAGGTTCTGTTAGTATTACCTTGATGTGTCTTTAGTCTTGAAATTCCTGATGAAAGAATGATTTGACATTCGCATCGGAAGTATAAAAATATATTAAGGCTGACCAAATGTAATAGTTGTTGCAATTATTGAAACTTTTCTGCAATCAGGGTATATGTAAATCTAAATAACTAAGTGAATAATGAGGATTTATCTTACACTAACTGGAAAGTCTTTAGTTGTTAAGATTTTGTCAAGTTAATTGGTAAATTAAAGATGATCTTAGTATGTATGGATAAAATAATGTCGTTTCATTCTTTTTCAGTCAGAGGAAGATAAGGCTTTACAGGATGAATTGAATCTCCTTGTGGAGAGGCTTGTGGTAAGTAATATATTAACTTTGTTACTGAATCGGTGAGGTGCATTGGTTTTTAGGATAGTTTTAGTGCAAATTACGAATGCATCAAGTACAGTGCTGTTTCCCTTGTATTCCGGAGTATCGCTTTGTTTTTTTTACATTGTGGGATACATCTCCGAGGATCCTACAGTAAATCTTAAGGAACCATAAGAATAAAGTAGTGTTACGATGAGTTTTACATTTCGATTTTACTTTCACTAAACTGTATAGTTGTGGAAGGTGTGCGTACAATAATAGTTTTCAATATCTTTCCGTCGGTTTTTTTACTTTATATGGCGGAATGAAAGTTAACCAATGCTTCCCTTATCACGAAATATTGGCTCACCTCATGTATCTCTAATTATCATTATAGAATTTTATTTGGCGAAATTTCGGAAGTGCCATATTCCATTTAAGCAAGACATTTACACGCAAATATTAAAAAATACAACTGACATAAGGAAACAAGATATAAATCTATGTTAAATTATACAAAATAAAGGTACACTTGCATTAATTACAATCTTATATATAAGTGGAATACGATCTTATACAAATATAGTAATTCTAACATTTAATTCTTAAAGTAAAAGCTTAACCTTTACAGTTGTCAAAATGTCTTGCATTAGGTTTTCTGAAACAAACCTCAATATTTATAAAAAATCGTTTTGTATTTTAGGACTGAAATTGCACTATGGTTTACCAAATGAAATAAAGCATTCCAATTTCTAATTCCAAAGCATTTCTATGTGAACACAAAACGTATTGTGTATTATCAGTGTCAACAATACAGACAATCCTTAGTTGACACCGAAAGATCTAGTATCTGATAAAATTATGTAAATTATATTGTAATAAGTTTATATGCAATATTTAGAGCAATAAATATATTAATTCAAAATACAAACACATGAAAATACAAAGATAAAGCAAAAGTAGAATAAATAAATATACTTTTTATAAATAAATAAACTTTTGGCCCGTAAACTCAGAACATCCGCTCTTAACCAAATTGTCTTCCCTGCTAAAGATTCCTTAAATTATGAATTGGTAAAATTAACTTTTATTAATTCTTTCTCCCTCCAATTGTCACATCTTCTCCCCTAAGAAAAATTCAAGCCTTCCTTCAAAACTCCCCTCAACTTAGGAATAATTCTCTGCAACGGAAAAGATAACCACAACCCCCGAGATAAAGCAGGGATTTACCTTTTGAAATGTAAGGGCTGTGATGCAGCTTACATCGGCCAGACCTCCCGCAGGTTTTCCACGAGGACCAAAGAACATTTTAGATGCTTTAGAAATAACTCTTCTGTTTCCCACTTTGCAAAACACCGCTTAGAAAACAGTTACTCAGATTTTGTCCCAGAAATTCTCCAGATCGCAGCTAAAGGCCGTCGACTCAATTTTTTAGAACAACTGGAAACACGCAGACATATCCATTCTTCCAAATATTCTTTAGTTAATGAGAACCTTTTCCATTCTCACTCCCCGTTGATAAACTCTGTCCTTTCTTACAATAACGACGTCCCTTTACCTTCTCTTTCCTCTAACCCCCACCACTTCCTTCTTTCCCACCCCCAATTTTCTCTATCCCCTTATCCCTTCAGCCAGCTAGTATTTAAGCTTCTGAATATAGAGTTTCTTCACCAGAAGATGACGATTAATTGACAAAACCGGTTATGTGATTGTTTTTTTTTGTAAAAATAAACTTGTGGTAAAAGTACAAATCTTTCTTAGATTATTTCCATTATGGATTACCGCAAGACCTCGCCTGATTTGGTGAAGTTTATTCAAGCTATTGCTGTACATTTTAAACCCTGCAAATTTTATTGAATTTCACATACAAAAATATGTTCACTAGAGGTGATAAATTTAGCAATACAGATGCTCCCCGACTTATGAACATGTTACGTTCCGCACATCTGGTCGTAAGTCGAATTGGTCGTAAGTCGGATGTATGATATGAGGTGTAGCATAACTCACCCTCCGTTGATTTCCACCATTACGCAGAAGAAGAACTGACCTTGTTTGTTATTATATTTTAACTTTATATTGTAACAGCTCTTATCAGTATTTTTTAATGATTTTATCAATATATCTGAACGTCTTTCCTTAGAAAAATTACAGCTGAGCACAAGACCTTCAAAATAATACGAATAGGAGTGATTTAATCGCGGAATTCGTTTTGAAAAGATGAGAAATAATAGGTTGATTACGAACGCGGAAACAAACACTGAATTAAATTAATATCGCTACCTTCAATCAATGAAAATATTCTCCTAAATCCCAATGAGTATGAAATTGTTGAATCTTGTTGAAGTCTAAGTTTGCATATCACTATCTCGTCGTTAATTAATTAAATATACTATATACTGATTAGTTATACTGATTAAGTTTTGAATAAGTAAGACTAAGAATTAAGGAGTGTTTCTTTTCTTTCCTATGAGCCTTTTTTAAAAATATATTCATATGAAGTTCAACAATTGTCGTCAGTAGGACTGATATTTGTCAAACAGCAGACCAACTGTTCTTGAATTCATCAAGAATCTATAATCCATCGAAGTAATCAGACAAAAATCGATGCACTACATTGCTCATCAGATTGATAAATTCAACTCTTCAGTTGCCACAGGGGAAAACTAAATTACCCCAGCTGTATTGTACTGTATATTCTATGTTATTCAGGTTAAACGTTGTAAAATAACATAAGAGGCTTACCGCTGACAGCAAAATGTAATAATGAGTCACAAACACCTTAGACTGTCACTGTGGATGTGCGTTTTGCTGCATGTGCAGCATCTTAAAGGGACCTGCTGTGACTGAACAGTCAGACTATTTTCAAGTCCGTTTTTCCTCCTAAATAAATATGGTGTTTGATTTGTAGGAGAATGACATCAGCATGCATGAAGCTGCGCTGTCAAGCCTGCGGGACCACATCAGGGCATCAACAACGTCCATGACGAGCGTCCCAAAGCCTCTGAAGTTCATGAGGATCCATTACGACACCATGAAGGGTGTCTATGAGAAGTTGGAACTGCCGGAGACGAAAAAGGCCTGTGCAGACATAGTGTCCGTGCTCGCAATGACGATGAGCGAGGGAAGGGATTGCCTCAAGTATCGTCTGAAAGGATCTCTGGGGGATATCGGACTGTGGGGACATGAATACGTCAGGTATTTATAATAATAATTGTGTTTATTATGGGTTTTACCCCATTTACAGTTTAAGAATCCTAAGATATATATCTAAACATTGAAAACAAACAGTAAAATACAGATAAGTATAAAAGAGTAACATTAGTTGTAAAAAAGTTACTGACTAATATAAAATTGTTACAAAGTAATTTAGTATGTAAAGCACACAATATTATTTTACAGAATGTAGATATATAAGCATATAAAGTAAGTGACATAAAAAGAATGTGAATAAATATTTGACGAATTATAATAAGAAAAAATGATAATATGTGCAAGTTTAATTCCCAGTCATCACCGAGAGAATAACCCATAAGAAGTACAAAGTTTAAGAGAAAAACACATCAATTAACATCACATACACTCAATTTTCTTTTTAATGATTCAAGACTAATATTATGTAAATCAAATTTATCTCACAATAAATTACAGTTTCTCATTGCTTTAATTATGACTGAATTGTGAGAATAATTCCTTTTCGTATGCTTAGTTATAAATATTAATTTATTCCTTGTGTTCTTTGAGGAACACAAAAGCTTAGCATGTCTGTAATTTCACATGAATCCATCTTATTATTTAGAATTTCATAAAGAAAAATGATGCCTGCATTGTCACGTTTTGTATCCAAGAGCTGTAGTTCCAATGAGATGCGATGGTAGTCTAAAGCCATGTTAAATTCATAAGAAATTATCATCTAATTATTCAGTCTCGTAATTTCTGATCGTTAACTGTCATGACCCAAATAAGGAACTTTATTCAATTTCCCTTCTTTTTGTGCTACTTTTAAATCCATAAGTTGGTTATTTCTAATTTAATTTTGCAAAAAAAGGAAGCATGCAGGTGATAAAATCGAATTTTACATGTATTTCTTATGGGAACAGTTTTTCCCTTCTGGAGTCGAACTGAGTACTCCGATTTAAAAAAAAATTCAAAAACCTTCCCGGGGATATACCTAATAATTTCCCAAATTTTCACGATGATTGGATGTATGGTTTTTGAATCTATCGAGTACAGACACACATTCATTTTGGCATAACGCAAGCAATTGCCCCGGTACACTCCGTGCGCCAGTGATTATCTTTTAAATATATTCTTCAAATCAGATGATTTTCGTAAATTTATAATTTATAGCCATTATACAATAGTTTAAGCCTTTAAAATCGATTGATCGCAATTATTTTTTAATAGATTTTTAATGATAAACGGAATAAGTCACGCTTTAACATTTTTAACCGCTTGAGACCTTCAAGGAAATAACTTAAGTATAAAGTTGTGCACAAACCTTCACAGTTCACATTCATTTATTATTACACAGAAATGGTCTTATTATCCTAATACAATTACTCCTCTTTGTGGTAAAATATTGAGTTGAACCTGGGCAGGTGCGCCAGTGCGACATGAGCTTCAAAAGAATTTTTTATTGCCGTAAATTGAACCCAATTTCTGGAAACTCGGGTGGTACATAGAGAACATTATTGTAGGAAGACTTGAGGGACACAGAATGATTACAAGGAAAGATAGGAATGAAAACGTGTACACTGGCGTGCTCAAGCTTTTCTCAAAACCGAGATTGTCTCAGAAAGTGGTGCTCCCCCGCGGGGATATTGCTCTTACATCGCCATTGAAAAGTCGCTTTATTTGTTGGGTCGCAAATTGTCTCAGGATTTTATTTCGGGTTCCTCCTAACAAAGCTTCAAAGAACATTGTGGTATAAGTTAGACTGTGTACATCTTGGTACATACATCACTACCATTTTACTCCCTTAACACTAGGAGGACGGGAGTTTCGCTCTACCTAGAAGGACGGCGGCGAAAGAAAGAAAGAAAAATATTGCAGTGTATAAAACTCTGCAGATTTAGGACATCGTTCCGCGTTTTGTTTAATTAATTAAAATTCTACATCTACATTAATACCCTACAAGCCTCCTTTCGGCGTGTAGCAGGGGGTGTAAACACCAGTTGAATCTAAATTACTTCCTTATTCGATTATTGTCACGTATTGTTCGCGGAAAGAATGAATCTCTAAAACGATTCGTCCTAGCATCTATTTCTCTTAACTTATGGTCATTATCGGATCGACCGACGTAGCAGGGGGGTTGCATGATACCGATTGTATCTTCGGAAAATGTAGTTTCCCTGAATTTATTAAGCAATCGCAGCTTCCAATCTCCTTTCTTTCAAGGATTCCCAACCTACGTCTGAGAGCATTTTTGTAACGCTTGCTTTTTTATCGTAGCATTTCTTAACAAAACGAACCGCTTTACGCTGCACTTTCTCGAGTTCGCGAGTACACGTTTCATCCGCCGGATCCCATATACTTGCCGCATATTCCAGAAGGACCAAGGTAAAATAACATCATTCTCTCACCTTTTCATCGCATTTACCGACAATACGCTTTACAAAGCCTTTTACTTGCTTTGCCGCAGATCTTTCGAATATGCGTGCTCCAATTTAAGTTATTAGTAATGTTGATCCCGAGATATTCAACTGAATCTACTACTTTGATACTAATTCCATTAATTTTGTATGGGTGATTTGGACGAATTTTTTTCTTTTCGAAGAAATTAACTACGGAGCATTTACTTACGTTAATATCTAATTCCCATTTTTCGCACCACCTTTGGATGAGGACTAAATCGTTTGAGAGAGAAGTCCGGTCTTCCTCGTTTGTTATTTCCCTATATATAACCGAATCATCCGCAAATATCCTCACATTACTAACTATCTCGTCACTCAAGTCATTGATATAAATAAGGAAAAGAAGAGGTCCAATTACACTGCCTTGAGGTACGCCAGAGGTAACTTTGACTCTATTTGAGCTAACGCCATCCAGTACAACTTGTTGTTCCCTCTCGTAGAGAAAATCCTTAACCCCTTAAAAATTTAAACAAATTATCAGGTAAAGCATCTTATCAGCACTTGCACAAAGGTCACATTATATAGTTCTGCAAAATTCACGTCTTTGCAACATATAAAAGTATTTAATTACGAATTTTAAATACAGGCGGTCAAAATGACCGCCGCCGTCCTTCTAGGTATAACTTTGTGTAAAATCTACCATATAAGTATTTTTAAAATTTTCATTTTATTGTATTAAATTTGGGATAGAATTGAACAAAGTCAAAGAGTTTCAAAAATAAAAAAAATATTTAGTTAGAAATTTTTGAAGTTAAACTCTGAAAACGGTCAAAATGACCGCCGCCGTCCTTCTAGTGTTAAGGTGTAAATTTGCCTTAAAATAAGGGTTTGCCATTTTGTTGTATAAATACTACAAATATTGAACTGTGATAATTAAAATTCAATATTATGAGGCATAAAGATTAGGCTACCCGACCAGAACATTTCAACAAACCGTTTTTGGGGACTTTGTGTGCAAGGGCAATAAAGATTAGGTTTATAATACTGCATCGTTTTTTATAAGGATAATTTAAGTTATATTAATAGATAAAGCATGATTTACCTGCTGTACAAATATTAATAAACCTAATAATAGTATTAATACTAAAAAAAAGAAATTAGTAATAATAACACAGGCCTGCGAAATTGGGGTAATTGAAAAAAACAAGACCAAGAAAATGTTTGTAGTGTATTTTGAGGCACTGATTTCAAAAATAGCCTTTATTTTCTTGTATCACGTTAGGATTTTTTAAGGTTTCAATGTTTATGTTTGTAATAATATTCATTATTTAGAAATTGTAGTAAAATTTATTTTCAGCTTATTAACAATCTTAAACATTTCAGCTTTGTTTACATAATACATTATTTTTTTGTTGTGATTGCTTTTTGACAAAAAAAGAAATTTTTGAATGAAAAACAGGAAAGTAAAAGTGTGTAAAATCCCCTAAAATTAAAAAAAAACGGAAAAAACCTTTAAAAACATACTTTTAGACTAAAGCTTTTACAGACTTTCATTCACTTTTTACTCATTCACTGCTACTTTTGCTTTTAAAACTTCTCCTAGCTGTTTGTCTTGTGTGTTTCCCTACGAAATCATCTCTGGTTAACATCCAACAGTAGTCAGCAAGTATATTTTAATTCCATCTTCCTTGGTATTTGCGATCCATGTTTTTGACATCTTGATGGAACCTTTCGCCTTGTTCTTCGCTCATTGCGCCTAAGTTGTCTGGAAAGAAGTCTAAGTGGGAATGTAGAAAATGTATTTTTACACTCATAGAACAACCTAACTTCTTTAGCATGTTTTCAACAATCGTCTGAAAAATTGGATCCTTGTAGTTGAGCAGGAATTTATTTATGACTTCCTTAAATGCAGTCCAGACCGCCTTTTCACTCTGTGTCATGCTTCATTCGAACTCTGTATCCTTCTTGACCTTTCAGATATCTGGGCCAATGAAAACATCTTCT
Source organism: Sympetrum striolatum (assembly GCA_947579665.1). Taxonomy (NCBI): domain Eukaryota; kingdom Metazoa; phylum Arthropoda; class Insecta; order Odonata; family Libellulidae; genus Sympetrum; species Sympetrum striolatum. The sequence continues at coordinate 561,531 of CANPUZ010000026.1, forward strand.
TTCAGTTTGGCATCCGACAACGTTGAAAACCTTTTGCTAAGGTACTTTAAACAGTTGCCATCCTTCGGTAGTGCCTTAACAAATTGCTTCATCAATCCTAACTTGATTTGCAAAGGAGGCAACAGCACGTTTTTACTTTCTCCATATATGAAGTATAGAGAAAGTATTGTTTTCATGAAAAAATTCGACTTCGATATTTCAACGGAAATACATGTTTTGGGGTCCCTAGAACACGTTTTAACCATTTTCGGAATGATGTCTGTGTGTATGTGTGTATGTATGTGTGTGTGTGTTTGTGGGCGCTCTAACGTGAAAACTATTAGTCGCATCAATACCAAACTTCACATATAGTACTGTGGTGTGTGCTGTCAGAGTTGATTAGTTTTTGGAGTAAATCGGTTGACCGGAAGTCGAGTTTTATTCATTAAATCTCATTTCCGGTTATCAAAATATGTCCATAAATATGATATATAGGTATATATTATAATTTATAAAAGTTTTAGAAAATGTAATGTACTATAACTTTTGTTTGAAACATATTTTTGTATCACTGATTGTGTAGGAGTTATTCATGAAATACTGATGAACTGGAAGTTGCTGATTATGTACATTGCGGGCGCTCTGGGCTCAATGGGCGAAAGGCCAATTTCATCTTTTTTCATCGATCATGTCCCGAAAAACAGTATTTATAATGTTTTTGGCATCAAAGATAATAATATATATATATATTTATCACTCATCTTCCAAGTTTAGATGGAATATAGAGTTCGAAATTACTGCCGTAGATAAATATTTACATCTTATATATATGGAGAAAGTCATGTGCTGGCCACATCAGATTTTTTGGATATAGTTAAACTGTTTCCGATCACATTTTTGGTCCCAGGTTCAAGAACTTGTCTTTTTGACCAATCTTTTCTAACCCATTGTTCAGCTCTGTCACGACTATCCCACTCACGTAGAAAACAAGATACTTAGTGTATCCGCCTTGTTGCCCAAGAAGCATTGATATAACTTTCATATCGCTACAAACAGTCCAGTCATGGTCTGCATATTTTACTTTGTTGAGAATTATTAAAAGATTTTCATACTGTTCTTTCAGATGCACAGAGCCATTGCACAGATTTGCACATATCACAGCCAATTGGCACAGATGCATATTGACTTCCGTGATGAAGAAGGACAGCTTTATGACTCCTTTTAGAAAAGTCTATGAATAGCCTCCAATCTTTTTTATGGTACATGATTTTAAATTGGCCCATCAGTCCTGGAGCGTCAGCACAATAAACTAGGTCATCTTCTTCCTCAAAGTATTTCATGAATTATTTTTCGCGGTTCTTGTACCAGGAGAAAGAGACACCTTTTGATAATCATTATTTTCCTTCAACCTGGAACTGAACAATTCAGCTGCTTCCTCTGACAGATCTCGAGTCAGATCATTGAGTTCCGATTAAGTGAATGGTTGAGGTGCTTCGCTGCTAGAAGGCTGGTGCTCGGAATCTGATTCCTGGGTTTCTGCTGTTTCTGAATCCGAGTATGAAAGTGTCAGTTCTTTTGGAGGAATAGGCACTGGAATGTCAGGTCCATGAGGCTCCGGGCGTATGGCCGATGGAATGATTTCCGGATACGAAATGTTTTTTCTATTTTTCTATTGTAAACACAGACTTCGCAGGAACAAAAATAACAATCATCACTCTGGTTCAATGGCTCCCTTCATACCATTGGAATTCCAAATTTTAAGGCTTCTTTCTTTCCTCCAAACCAAAGTCCCAAATCCTGAAGACATTGTAAACACACTTTATGGGATGCTCATGATTTGTCTTGATCTCCTAGTTTGACACCAAAATATGCTAAATATAGTTATTTGACGTGATTCATAATATTTCTTTGTGCACCTTTGAGCATGTATTCGCCACGCAAATAGCCAAAGTCGTCAGGCAAATTATACAGCCCCTTGAAGCTATGCTATTTGTGTGTTGAACGCGAATTATTGTAATTGAAAATTACAAGAAAACGTGATGTGATGGAATTTTTTCACTATTTTTTCTGAAATTAGCACATCAAAATACATAAGAATCAGTTTTTACTTTGCTTGTTTTTTTTTCATCGCCGGCCTGTGTAATTATTATTATAAAAAGACAAGTTATAATGTTACTCTCGAGATTTGATGATGGGACCAGTAGTGGACATGTGAAAGGTGTCTGGTGAAAAGATATTAATTCTCCTTGTTAATTAATATGTTTGAGACTGTCTGTGTGACAGAAAGAGATTCCAATTTTTGAGTAATTACAGTATTTTATTGGTAATGTTGTGGAGAGTAGAATGTTGAAGTTGTCTTCGATCCGCAGGCAATTGGCTGGGGAGATAGCTGCAGAGTGGGCAGAGCTGGTGCCCGAGGATACGGAGATGAAGACCCAACTCATGGACCTTGCTCAGGAAATAGTGCCGTACAATATGGCTCACAACGCAGAGGCCGAGACTTGTGATCTACTAATGGAGATTGAGAGGCTGGACTTGTTGGAGCAGTATGTTGACGAGAGTGCGTATCCAAGGGTTTGCCTCTACCTCACTAGGTGAGTTTCGAATACATATAATCATCTCTGTGTGTATGTAAGAACCCTGTAAGTGTGAAAGAGGGTGCCCTTGACCTTGACTCTATTTTCCGAATCGATTGCTTTCGCGTATACTTTGCGGAAAAGTGAATTCTTGAAGCGATTCGTTCTAGCATCTATTCCCCTAATCTTCCTCGCAGTATCAGTATGGCCCATATAACAGGGGGGTCGCATTATATCGGTTACATCATCTGAAAACGTAATCTTTCTGAACTTAGTTAATAAATTTATCCTTTGAATTTGTCTTCTATCTTCTAATGATTCCCATCCTGCGTCCTGTATCATTTGAGTGACACTCGCTGTTTTATCGTAGCAATTCTTTACAAATCGCCTTTCGCTGTACTTTTTCTTGATCCCAAATATGACATTTGTCGGCCCATACACTACACACAAAAGGTGAGGCCTCACTAACGCTAAGTAACATTGCTCGCAAACCTTCTCTTCGCTCCTACCGACTATTTTTTTAACGAAGCCGAGTTTCTTAAGTGCTTTCTCATATATATTTCAGATGTGTGCACTCCATGATAGATTATTCGTGAGAGTTACTCCAAGATACCGATTCTACTGTCATTAAGTTTACCCCTCGGAGACTATAAGAATAATCATTTATTATAGATTTTCTTTTGAAGAAGTTAACTACCGAACACTTTTCTACATTAAGTTCTAATTGCCAATCATCAGTTCATAATTCTAAGTCATTCGAAAGGGTGAATCTATCCTCTGAACTAACTATATCCCTGTAAATGACTGTGTCATCTGCAAATATCCTAACATTGCTTTCAATGTGATTGCTGAGGCCGTTAAAGTATAATAACTCTGAAAATAATCTCTGCCTAATCTTCTTCTTTTTTTCCCTTCGACCCTTGAGTTAGTTGTCAGCAGACCTCCAGTTGTCTCTCAGCTTTCCGTTTCAGTTCATAGTATGTTCGTCATTGCATATCTTTCATGATTTGGCTCACATAGTCTATTCGGGTTCTTCCTGTACAATTTTTATCCTTGAATTTGCCTTCCTTTAACTTGACTATTGTGTCGTAGTAAATGTCCAATAAGTTCAGCTCTCATTTCTTTAATGATTCCATACAGCGCAACACTCCAAACGCAGGTCTTCATAAAGTTTTTCCTCGTCTCCAAACTAATGCTTTTTGATGTAAGTAGAGTTTTCTTTTTATAGAATACCAGTTTTGCTTGGTTAATTTGGCATTTTATCTCTCTTTTACTTCTTTCATCTCACATAATTTCCATTGATTGCCCCTAGAAACATGAGGCCACTTTTCTGTGGGTGTTTATTGAGATTCAAGTGTACACCAGTTGGTGATCTACCAGAACTGTGTCATTGAATTCCTGCAGTTATTGCATATGTTATGCCTGCAATGCTGCAAAACACTCGGAGAGAATAAATGTTTTTTTCTAACTTTTCCTTCTTACGTTGACCTAATTTACTGGGCCTAACCTCGCCAATAAAGGGTCAATTAAATAAATAAATAAATAAATAAATTTACAGTAGTTCTTATTCTCTTAATTATCATATTATAATTAAGCATAGTTTTTACGAAAACTTCATCCTGTAGAGCATTGTCTGAAATAACCAATTCTAAATCTTCATTGATGGAAAATTTTATGTTAGGAGGAAATATGAGCAGCCAAAGTAATTCATGTCCAATATTTTATGAAGAAGAGCAAATTACGCTTGAGATTCGAGCCAATTTAACGAAATACGAATTTAATTCTTTCATAATAGTATACTGCTTCTATAGCAGCTAAAGCAATGACTTTTGGCGAGTATTTATATCATCACAAAAGCCTTCAAAACGTGCTGGTATTAAAGAGGAAGACGTAAAGCGCGCTCAAAACAGAGAATCTCAAAGACTAGCTCTTCTCAAGTTATGCTGGTTGCGTTGAAGGTGGTACCTTTTTTTCCGCTTGCTGTACATGATGTGGGTGTTGTTTTTCTATGTACTATGGTTTATTTATTTATGCATTATTTTATTTATTATAAGAAAGCAGGAAATTACCCTTACTTGCCAAGGACAAAACGTATGATACACAGCGTTACTGACTTTCATTATAATTTGTAGGCCAAGTAAACTTTCCTTTAATACCATTTCCATTATTGATGGCAGTGTCTCTATTTAAAGGTATGGTCAAGACGCACTGGTCTCTCTTTCCATCGTTTCTCGTTTCGTCATATTTAATCAATCCTCTCTTTGCAGCTGTGTGCCGTACGTCCCAGATCCGGAGAACACCACTCTCCTGCAGTGTGCGCTGCGTCTTTTCAAGCGTTTCGGCCAGTACCCTCAGGCATTGGTTCTCGCAATGCAGCTCAACAACATGCAGCTCATGGAGAGTGTCTTCACCTCTTGCAAAGATCTGTAAGTATGTCACAGCTAACGAGGGGAAGGCACCGTAATGATTCTTGGCAACTCCTTATAGGTTCATTCTAGAGTTGGGCGAATTCGATATGATCTACTTCCACAGGGAGAGTCTTATGTCAGAAAAGTGAAGAAAAAAAACGCAGAGCACTGGTGAGAACTTTTCTCCGGCTCCCCTTTAACTACATGTATTTTTGTGGTTTTATTTTCCTCTCATACGGGACTCAGGAGCTTGTCTATCCTATGAAATGGACTCAGATAGTTTAAATGAACCTTTCACTTAACGATCATGTTGGATTTTTATCTCAAAGTCCTCTTGATTCCTTTTATTATGGAAAATAAAACATGCCTGCAATGTAAACTTCTCGGATGCTGGTGTTGTCTGCTAGAGTGTTACAGAGAACGAATCGTCTGCCAACCCCCTGCAAACTGTATTTAAACCTCGTTGATTATTATAATGTTAATTTTATGTATATTACAATGCGTTAAACGGTCTTAGTTTTTAATCGATCAATACCAAGTATGGCATAAAAATTCCTTAATAATCGTTTACCACAATGAGATAAAGCTTCTCTATAATACATTATAATAGCTTATCAGGGTAATTAGAGATTTTACACTTCTGCAAATGTTTGTTCTAATTCATAATTGGGCTCAATTCAGTAAACGTTGTCAAAATGACGCATCTGTTCTTACAGCCAAATGCACAGCAATTGACCATGCTGCTGTTAGAAACAAGCCCCTGCTTATTTTCTGATAAAACCTTTAGAAACGTGAAAATAACAAAATTGCTTCATGTTACACATTGCTCAAACTACATTTTGTATTCCAAAGCGTTCAAATTACTCGATCAAACCTTGATAACTCTGTATCAAAGCCGCAAAATCACAAAAAAACAATGAATTGGTATAGGGAGATACAAAAAGTTCTCACCAGCATGGCGAAATGCACAATTTGCCCTTTTATTTTGGCTTCAAATTTGGTCGCTAGAGGGAGATAGGATAAATAATAATAAATTTATTGTTCCAAGGACATACAAAAGGTCACAGTCATTAATTGCATTGCAATTATAGTCTGGTTCCCAATAGTGGTTGGCTGTTCCAATTCAATTTATAAGAAAAACGATATTATCAATTCGATTTACTATATTTTCGAATTGATTTTTCTTATCCGATTCATATTCGATTTTTTTAAACTGAATCTGATTTTTTTCCGTTTCGATTTAATTCTGATTCTGATGTGATTCAATGTGAATCGATTAAACCTCAAGTATCGGATACCTGATGGCAGTACCGTTGTATTCCGATGCAATTCGATGCCGATATAACTCATATTCAAAAATGGATACGAGATGGCACTACTAGCAGTACCGCTGATTGTTGTAGCAGAAGCACGACACGACAATGATGTCATAGTAGTTAACCTAAAATGCTATGTAAAGGAAAATAATAAATTAATTTACGTTATTCAGTATTGAAACTGCATTCGGCAATATGAATGGATTTAACACAATTTTTGAGATTAGATGACGAACATGATGAATATGCTTCGCATCCAATTCCTGGAACTCTCATGCAGTACTTTATGTTTATTTATAAACATACATCGTTACTTAGCATTATCTGTTGTTATTTCCTTTGAACAATATGTAAATGTTCATGTGTAATTGATTTTCACTGTATTAATTTGACTATTTATGCTAGTAATTTGCGGCAGTAATAGGTATCCCAAATTGCGGTTCAAGAAGTATGCATATAGAATATGCAACTGCCTCAAACGACGTCCTACTTTTCACATATATTCCTTATGTGAGAAATTGTAATGTGCTCTGGCATCGAACCCAGGAACAGCATGGTCTTACATAATTTTTTTCTTAAACAAATTTTTAATATACATCTTCTAGTAGAGTGAGAACTTCCTATCATTTCTATAAGTGCATTAAAAAAATAATGAAACTCTTCCTCAATGTATTTTAAGGGCAGATTTTTGCATCGTCCTAGCATCAACCCCAGGAGACTTTCCTTGAAAGTCATTTATGTTTGACCATGTTTGCTCTTGAGCAAGAATTCCCACATACAAAAATACATATTCCATAAATTCTTGTGTAGTAGTACATTCATGCAGTTGAGCTCTGTGAAGCTATGCAATGGATCTCAAGAACATTTGCATTCAGTTTTACCCATGAAAAATTTATATTGTATTATATATATATTATTGTATATAGTTGACATTGTAATTTAATTTGGAAAAATGTATTGAGAATAATGAAGATTAGAAAAAAATATGTTATGTAAAGTTTCTATTTATATCTTAAAGAATTAGAGAACAAATGTAAATAAATATATAAATAGTTTATGAGATATTAACTATTTATTAACTAAAGACTTTTGTTGAAATAAATCATATTAGATGCATCTATACGCCGAAAAAATATCATATGGGTTAACATTTAACATGTTTTTCATTACCTTATATCATTTTGTAGCATTCTGCATACAATTTGAATTGATTTATCGTATCACATGGCTATACTTATTAATTTATATCTCCTAATCCCATTGTCATCCCAACTTGATTTTTTACTATGTTGTGTAGTATAAGATGAAGAAGCAAATATATTTTTTCCAAAAAAATCGAAGGTGTGGTGTTTTGAGATATTCAAGGTTAAGGTCACTGACCTTAATAATTAACATTGCTTGAATATGTTCAAGTTGCATATAATTTGAAAGCTTGTTCTTAGCACTTTCCAAATTTGCCTGTTTCACAGTTCTATCTCTATTAGAACAGAAGTTACATTGGTTTTTGTCAGCAGTGTTTGTCGAATTTTCTACACATTTTCAGAACTTTGGGTGGCCATTACTTTCTTCGTACTAGTACTATAATTCTGTTTTTTGGCATTTTTCTTTCTCTTATCATGTGCAATATTCACACCAAATTTGAGGAAAATCAGAGATGGTCGGGTTGGCAGCTGTGTTGGTTTGACATGGAATGACTCAATTATATATAATAGATACCTTGTTGCAAATGCAGGATATGCCTAATTAATGGGGTTATTTTGGAGAATTAGAGGCATGAATTTGTTTACGATTTCAATACAATATTTTAGCTCCTCTCTCATGTTCTCTGCTGTCCTTGTATTGCGCAGGTCTGTCCAGAAGCAGTTGGCGTACATGCTGGGAAGACAGAAGATCTTTCTCGAGCTGAACGAGAATGTCGCCGAGTATGACGAATTGGTGGACATCATGTCGATATGCGCATCTTGCCAGTCACTTCATCAACCTGGCCCGTGAGGTAATGTTCTTTCCACAAATAATTGTGATTTTTTTGAGAAGTGAGAAATTTATTAACATTTGTGTCATTACAAACATGCATAAGAGAATACAGCGAATACTTCATTCAATAACTTTGAACAAATTACCTCAGTTTTGTGAGAATCTTAATCTTCCCCTTCTTGAGTCTAGGCTGCAGATGTCCTTTTCTTAAAAAAACTCTTTACAAACAAGACTGACTGCCCCCAGCTAACCAATCTCTGTGGTGTGTCCGTGTCACAACGCAGGTTAAACCTGTGTGTTCTACGAACCTCAATGCAGAGTTAACCCCTTCAAGTTTTCCCCGATCCCACAAATCGTGAGGGAAGCAAACTTATTTCTTTCCAAAACGAACGCAGACTTTTTCTGCGATTCAATATCACATCCGCAGGAATCTCATAAAATCATTACCCTAATCTCAAGTTATTTTCTCCTCCCTCTATTTTGCTCTTTCCTACTTCTCCATCATTTCATCTTCTTTATCATTATGTTCTTCTCATCTATTTTTCACATTCACTCACTGTTTATAGTGCTTATTATTTATTTATTGTTCTTATATTACAACACATCTATGTGGGAATTTAACCTGTATGTGTTCAATAAATTATTATTATTATTATTTGAGTTTTTGCACTTTCTCAGCGTTTCCGCTGGAAAATATTCACCTGTCCATAGATGGTTAGGACTAGGCTCAGTCGACACGGAGAGAGAATTCACTCTAACCCATGTGATCTTATTATTAATTGCTGAGGAACTTGCGCACAATGTGACATGTTTGCAGTAATACTGCTTTCTGTGCTGCATCGATGGTATATTCCTCTAAACCAATTTTCTCCATATTTTTACCAAAATTGTAGGTCATCAATCCTTCAACAGATATCACAAATGGGACAACCTGGACCTCTACCAACTTCCAGATATCCTTTAATTGCCACGAAAGCTCTTCGTATTTGTCTCTCTTTTCCATCTCTGTTCTTCGTATGTTATGAGACAGTGGCACAGCTATATCAATGATTATTGCGGTTTTGTTCGCATTATTAATTAGCAAAATATCTGGTCTGTTGTAATTAATCGTTTTATCTGTTAAAATTGGTCTATCCCAATAAAGGATGATCTTGTTCCTCTCTAAAACAGGAGCAGGCTGATATTTATAATATGGAACAATATCCTCATCAAGGAGTTCATATTTCATACCAAGTTGTTGATGTATGAGCTTCGCGACCTGGTTGTGCCTTCCTAGGTATGCTGTGTCTGCTAGATTTGGACAACCAGCCATTATGTGTTCGATGGACTCCCCTGTTTTTCCACATTTTCGGCATCTATCTTCCACATTTAGCTTCAGGATATGTTTTTGGTAATTTAACGTTTTCATTACTCTGTCTTGGATTGCAAAAAGGAATCCCTCGGTTTCAGGATACAAGTATCCTTTGTGTATCCATTGTAATGAGGCCTTTTTGTCGATATAAGGTTCGTCTAGTAATCTTGGGAACTTTCCATGTATATCCATACTTTCCCATACTTTTTTATCCTCTTGAGTGTTTAGTTCTTTACTGGTTCCTTCCTGTTGGAGATTGAGGGTAGTGTATCCCTCATCAGCTTCTACCGCCATCTTCATAAGTTCGTCAGAAGATGTTCTTAGTTTCTCTTTCATTTGAGAAACCTGGACATTACACATATTCTTGATGTTCAGCAGGCCTCTTCCACCTTCCTTGCGAGGTAAATATAATCTCTTGACAGATGAGTTTGGATGAAGGAATCTAAACTTCGTCAGGAGAGTTCTTGTTTTCCTGTCTATTTCATCTAAGTCACTCTCAGACCATTTTACTACCCCAAAGGAGTAAATAAGGATTGGAACTGCCCAGCTGTTGATTCCTTCAACTCTCCTCTTCCCTGATAGCTTTGTATTACATAATTTTGCAATTCTCCTTATGTATTTTTCCTTGAACTCCTTTTTCAATTGGGTGTGGTCTATTCTACCGTTTTGGAGAGATCCTAGATATTTATAGATCTCATCCTGTTTTAAATTTTTTATTCCGAGGAAATCCTCTTCGTGTTTTTTAATAGTTCCCCTTTTCATGCTGACAGTCGCACATTTTTCCAATCCAAAGGACATGCAGATGTCTCTGCTAAACAGGGCTACAGTTTTTATTAATGATTTTAGTTTTTCAGGTGTTTCTGCATAGAGCTTTACGTCGTCCATGAACAGCAGATGGTTTAGTCTTCTCTTTCCATTTCTGATGAGTTTATAGCCGATGTTAGTGTCCTTCAAAAGAGTAGATAGGGGATTGATGGCAAGACAAAACCATAAGGGTGACAGCGAGTCCCCTTGGAAAATGCCCCTTCTTATATTAATTTCACCTATAGAATAATTACCTCTCATCAGTCTGGTCTTCCACATTGACATGATACTACTTAGAGTATTTCTAATTTTAGGGCAGATCTTATAAATTTCCAAAACCTTGATTAACCAGGAGTGGGGAACCGAATCAAAGGCTTTAGAGTAGTCAATGTACGCCATCTCTAAATTTCTTTGTTTAACTTGTGCCTGCTTCAAAATCACCGCATCAACCGTTAATTGGTGTTTACAACCTAAAGCTTTTCTGATACACCCTTTTTGCTCTTCTGAAATCAGATGGTTGATCTCGCAGTGTTGGTAAATTTTGTCACATAGTAAGGCAGTGAATAACTTGTAAATGACAGACAGACAGGTTATTGGTCTGTAATTTGTAGGATTTGATGGATTTCCCTTCTTATATATTAAATAAGTTGTTCCTTCCGTAAGATGTTGTGGTAGTTGATCAGGATTCTCCAATATGTCTGTAAAACTTAGAGCAAGTGGTTTATGAGCGGCTGTGAAATATTTTAACCAGTAATTTTGAAGATGGTCAGGACCTGGTGCCTTCCAATTGCTAGTTCTTTTTACTGCTTTTAATATGTCATATTCATTCAATTCTATTGATGGCATTGGAATCAGATTTTGTTGTTTATTTTGGATATCCTTAACCCACTCTGCATCATGATTGTAGTGTTTTGGTATTGACCAGAGGTTCCTCCAGTTCTCAACAACTTCTTCCGCATCAGGTTCTCTGAATTCCTTGGAATCTGTGTTATTCATTTCTAGTTGTCTAAAAAACTTTTTCCTATTATTCATAAAATCTCTGTTTTGTTTTTTACGTTTTGTCAGCTCATTATATCTTTTCAATCTTGCTCCTTTGACCTTGGCTTTTTGACGGAAAGTATCTTTTAAATCTTGGAGTAATTGCCTGGCATTGCTACCATTCTGATCTATGTTTGCTTGACTACAGATATTGGAAACTTTCCCAGCAATCTTCCTAGAGGTGTTGCCACTAAGGAATGCATCAATGATATCTGCATTCGCTCTAAAATAATTGATACTCTTTTCCAACCTAGTTCTCCAAGGGGGCTTGCGTTCGTCTCTGTTTCTGTGGAGTTGATTTGTGATTCTCGGTCTGTAAGCTTTTTGCCCATTCAATTCAATCACCATTGTAGCACCACAGTATAAGGCCAGTTGGATTTCCTCTAAATCATTGATTTGAATTAAATGCAGTCTAAGGATCTTGTTCACTCTATCAATAATTCCCGAAGCTTTACTGTGATTAATTAGCTTGGGTAACTTTGGTCTTTCTGATGGTTTTGTCCCTTTAAAAAATTCAATTAAGCTTTGCATTTTAGCAAGCAATTCATCATTCTCATGCTCGCGGAAAGTAACACTGGTTGCCATATTACTGATAGACTCCATATTTTCGGTTTCTCCGTTAACTACCAGCAGCCCCCCTTACTTGGGCGGGCAAGCCATTAGAGGCAGCATCAGTTCCTTTTGCTTGTTGAGTGTTAGCCATGGAATCTTCTTCTGATGGGGCTGTAGTTTGTTGAGAGACAGGGGCCCGCCTCCTCAGCTCCCTGACACCGGCTTGCTCTCTGTCATGTCTACCACCGGCCATAGACATGCCCTGGCGATCCCCAGGCAGCGGCACTTTTCCGAGGCTCCTATTTCTCATTTCCATCTCCGCCCAAGACGGGTGTACATTTTATACCTACTGTCAGGTTCTGCAATTCAGCCGCCCCTAACATGGGGAAACAGACGCTGACCAGGACGCCGCACACTATGATATCAGACGCGTCTGGATTTCTTCGGTTCACCTTTCGTCTGGCCTTTCACCTTCAACAAGGGTTATTATTATTATTATTATTATTATTATTATTATTATTATTATTATTATTATTATTATTACAAAAATATAGGTACAAATTATTTGATTTTTTACAGTTTTTTTAATAATAATATTATTTTTTTTTTTCAAATAATCAAACTAATTTTATTCTTAAATTCTGAAAATTCAGAATTCAATAATGCAATGTAAATAATATCCCCTACCTGTGAATGGCTTACAAATGATTTTACATGACATTTAAGTTCAAGAAACAGGATTGTGAATATTCATCTTTTTGGTCCTGAGACAGATGTAGGCTCATCAGAACCTCAAGCCTAAGATTACAAATTAGTTAATTTGGTGTTTTTCATAAATTAATGATGAAAATTAAAAACAATTTCAAACGTTTCTAAAAAAAATAAGCATTAAGTTTACAAAAACAATCACAAATAACTACTAAAACCCAAAAGGAATAGCTGAGAAAGCATTTCCATAAGAAATGCACGTCCATTTCATTTTTCTCGCTGCAGGCTGTTTCATTCGAAGATTTAAATTAGAAATAACAGTCGTACAAAGTCGAATCAAGCACCAAAAGAAGGGGAATAGAATAAAGATTCTTATTTTGGTCGTGAAATATCGTTTAGGAATCTCCTTTAGGAGAATTTTGATGAAATGCGTGAATATTTCATCAAAATTTCGAGGTTGTAAACAACCCATCCCCCTTGGCAATTCCTGTACAACTGAAATTCTGTACGGTGCGCAGGTAACGTTAATGGACCACGTGAAAGTCATGGAAACGCACTTCACATTCAGCTCAAGCTGCCAATCACTACACTAACCCAAAATCATATTCAGATCGTTCTGCAAACAACCAGTGTCCTCTTGAGTGATAACTAACTCTCTACACACAACAGTATCATCAGCGAATAACCTAACCTTGCATTTAACATCATCCACATCATCGTTAATATAAATCAGGAACATTCATGCATAGTAATTGCTAACTGGGTCAAAATAATACAGGTTATCCATGCCAAATCTATTATATATAGACGTTTCTCCGGATATACCTATACATTCATATATATACACATTCATAGGGGATCAAAATTCTAACCATGTTCCACAAGTGCCACTAACTTGAAATTTTTACGATGTATTGGCCATAACGACTTTGAACCTCGGTGTCATGGGTTCGATTCCAGAAGGCCCCAAAGTCACAATTTTTTCCATTTAAATGCATTGCTTTGATTTTCCGGAATTAAAAAAAAATACTTCCTGAATAAGTAGAGAGTTGAAATTCAAGTGATCGCTAGAAGCCGTGCATATCCAACGAAAATCAAAAGGACATTTCGAATATTGTCTATGGTTCGATGCTTGGTAGGGGCAATAATCGGCCGTTTAAAATGTATTGGGATGATTTTTAGAATTGCTTTTGGACCCCTTCCCGATGGCATTGAAACTTGAAACTCGGCACGTGGATAGTTATCATGAATATATTTCATAATCAAATTTTACATGGTCGCTGATAGTCCTTGGTTCGATCCCAGAGGGCCATTTACATTTCTCAATGCATTTCTTATGGAGATAACGGAAGCAAATTCAAGCTACTTTCCGGCATGATATCGACTTAAAACTTTGTTTAAAATAAAATCAAGTCCGAACAAGTCATACTGTGTAATCACAGCTACCAATTTGTCCTGAGTTAGACACCAGGTGTCTCTAAAATCAGTAACTGATCCGAGTTTTAATAATTATTTTTAACCCTTTCCCAATAATATTAAAACTTGAAATTTGGCAGATAGATAGAAATCATAGATACACTTCAAAAACATGTTTTAGACTTCCTAGATAGTCCTTGGTTCGAATCCAGAGAGCCATTTACATTCGTGAAAAGTAGGATGTCGTTTGAGGCAGTTGCAGCCAATATTTTTGCTTGAATTTTCACACATAGTTAGAGATGGTGATCTTCTGTTGTGCTACATAGTAAGTTCACCAGGAAGACCTGAGTTCGATGCCAGACGATTAAATTGCAGCAAATTTTAAGAATATTTTCAATCCTATCTTTTTCTTTTGAGGACCGTCCCGATATGATGCCGATATAAAATTAGTGTTTTCGATCTGCTTGCAGTATGCAAGCTACATTCTACTCGTATATATTAATTTAAAATGTATTAAATAAAGAAGTAATTGAGAAATTTATTGGCGGTTTGTCATCTCTAATTACCATTCTTGTAGAAACAAGTATGGTAACTAGAAATGTTTCTTGGTGCTGGGTGGGCGTGCGCACCGTGCCATTATGCAGTATTTGAAATGGATTTATTGAATCATGAGTTCCCAGATCACTTTGGGAGAGGTAGTCTATTGATTGCTTGGCCAAATAGAAGCCCAGATACAGTAAACTCCCGTTTATCCAAATCGCGTTTATCCGAAATCCGCTTTATTCGTACAAACCTTTCCGAATGCACCTACCCCACCCTCCGAATACCATTGCGACCCATCATTTATTTGCTTATGGCACCTCTTCATATATGTACATACTCTATCAACCACGAAGTTAAATTACGCCTCTCACATTGTGGCTGTCGGATGCATTGTTTTTTTCCTTTAAAGTTCCTCTTGACAAACTGTTCCTTCCTTTGCTTAATATCTAGTTTTGTTTCATAATTTTGTAGTTTATTTTTTCAATCAAAAGAGTAGGTAACAAAATTAAAACTCCTGTTTTTTTCCGCTGCCAAATAAGGCAAATTTTTTCATTAAGAACGCAAAATAAACGAGCTTTGATATTCAGCTTTTAAAAACTTTGATTTTTCAATCATACTTTGGCGCCTTTTTCACACGTCAACACAAAGTTTCATTCAAAAACATGCAGGCTTATTCACAACCATATCAATAGCATTCTACGTACGCATGTTTTATGATCATATTTTGCAGGATTGACACAATTCGGGGTGTTTTACGCAGGACTTCGGTTTATCCGAAATTTTAGTTGTCCGAATTGGCGGCTGTCCTGTTCATTTCGGATAAACAGGAGATAACTGTATGACGCTATTCGATTTTTTCTGTTGGGGGTTTATCAAAAACCAAATGCAGCAGACTCCAGTTCCTGATCTTTCTGAACCGTCTCATTTATTTATTTCAAATTACGCTGCGATTAGGGCATCAAGCCTGGTGGCAGCGGTGTAGGGGTAAATACTAAATTACAAAGGATTGCCCAAAGACGGGAGGGAATCCCATCCAAAAAACTCCCGCAGGCAATGAATAACTTCTATATATATACATGCACATTAGATAATATAACATTAATATTACAACTATTACATTAAAACAGGTTTAAGCTTATTTTTTCAAGTTTTTACATTTTTTGGCATTGGAAAGAGGACTTCTCCAGGTATTGAGTTTGAATCCCAAATTCCCCTATTGACGAATGAATACAGGTGTACCTCGAGCAGCCTAACATACGAGTGTTTTGAGATACGAGCCGGAGCTCGGGCCATATTTTCATTCAAGATACGAGCCTAAATCCGAGGTACGAGCTGTGTTTCCAAGCCAAGTGCAGCCAAGAAGGCAAAAACAAGCGATAATTAAATTTACAAAACTGTTAAGCTTAGTTTAAGTTTAAAGTTAAGTGCACTGTTTTAAGTTTTTTCTTTCATTTGAAATAAGGAAAGTGTAGTTTCAGTTTTAATGTTACGAAAATAGTTTTAAGTTCTAAAAAAGCGCCGTTTACGTACGTGTCTAGAGTGCCTGCATCCCTTCCCCCCTCCCTCCTCCTCGCCGTTCACCTTCGTTAGCCGCACTCGTCTGTCTCCAAAGTAAGACTATTATGCTAAATAACTCTTTTATTTCATATTTTTTTATGTATTTGTTAATTATACACGTTTATTTGATATTTAAAAACATATCCTTATTCATAATTTTCAATGGATTGGGGATTTTTCATAGGATTAAATCGAATTCAGTTATTTTAAATGGGAGAAATTCGTTTGAGATACGAGCCGATTGACTTACAAGCTCGGTTCTGGAACGAATTAAACTCGTATCTCGAGGTACCATTGTACTTCGCAATGTCTGTGTTTTGTTTGCGTTCTTTGATCTATAAGCTATGGTCGCTACATCCGATATAAGTAGGAAGTTTAAACCTGGCATTTAGTTTTCCCTCCGCAGAACTCCATGCTTTGTACATCTCGGCTAATCTAAAGATTTTCCTTCTCGATTCTAATGATTCCCACTTCAAGTGAGTTAGCATTTTAGTTACACTCTCTCTGCTTTTTTGTGCTTACCGACTACGTATCTAGCCTCAGCTTTGTGCAGCTATCGCAAAATTTATTCCTTCAAAACACTTGCAAAGAAGTGGAATACAGATGAGATGGTTGTCACACAACTCATGGTGCACTTATAGATGTGTATTAGCTGTGTACAAAAACGTTTTGAGTTACCATACTTTTAGAAACAAACCACTGATAAATAACTTAATTAACTCACAAGTTATTACATTTTGTAATGCTATAATTGTTTGTGGAGACAATCCCGAACTAGTTCAGTTCTCTTTCAGAGCGCATGCGTGGTTCAGAATCGGTTCAGGATTTTTGTCACCGCGAGCGATAAATAATCCTGATATTACGCTACTGGCTGTTCATAATAATAATAATAATACCTTTATCTGTCTGATAAAACCTTACATGATAGGGTAGAAGACATCGTCACAATATCAAAATAATATACAGAATCAAATTACAAAATTACAGTTACAAAATTCATCAATAGAATACAAAGAATTACTAATTAAAAAGTTGGAAAAAAAGATCCTGAACCTTTTCATGTCCAAATTACGTATATTAAGAGGTAGTTTATTAAAGAGTTGAAGGCCTGAAAATGGTTACCAGATTTAGCTAACCTTTAGTAGGGTATATCAAGGTTATTCTTGGTTCTGGTGTCAAAACTATGCACATGAGATCTTAAATTGAAATCACTGATGTTCTCCTTGACATTTAACAGACAGTTATAAAGATACTGGCTAAAGATAGTCATGATTTCAAGACTTCTAAATCCGGGTCTGCACGATTCCCAAGAATTAATACCAGATATTATTCTTATTGCTTTTTTCTGCAAAATAAATATATGCTTCACATTATCTGCATTGCCCCACAGAAGAAGGCCAAAGCAAAGATGGCTGTTGAATATTGCAAAGAAGGCACTTCTTAGGTGTTCAGGGGGTATTAGAAACTTCAATTTCCTTAAAACATAAAGACTACTGGAAAGCTTCCACTTAGTGGCTGAATATGCTTATCCCATTGGAGCTTATGATCTGTATGAATGCCCGTAACTGACTCAATATCACAGTTGAAATTACATAAACTGCATACCAATTGTTTGGTTTTATCAGGGTTTAGATGAAGACCATTTGCACTAAACCACATTTGTGCTTGGTCAACAAAGGTTGAGTTTATGGTTGATATAAGAAACAAATAGTTTCTGCTGAATTTGGCACGGAAAAACTGAGTTTCTTAATTTTTTTTACTAAAAATCATGGATTGTAAGTTGAGCATTTGAAATTTGGAAGGAAATAACCGATTCTGAACTAATTAATACTTGGGAATATATTAGAAAGGACCGGTGAAATTTTTACTCTTTAGCGTAAAAGTTTATTATTATGCAGTTAGTTTCGGCTAGTAATAACAATCATCAGGTACAGAATATAGATTTTGCATTTGCATTCGGAGTCCTTTTCAGAAATATATGTTTCACCTGCCTGTTCTAATCGGCAATGAACATCTCTGTAGATTATATTTGATGATATATTGAAATTATATTGTTCAAATTTGAATCCTCAGATGGCCATTCTGTAAATGGGTTCCAGAAATTCACCTTCGAAGCTACTGCACAAGATTATGTATTAAGTAAAATTCGTTAAGAGCGTGTATATTACTACAATCTTCGGAAAAACAAGGCGGAGATACACTTCATATCACTGAAATCGACAATTAATCAATTATACGGCAAACACTTAATATAAAGCAAGAATTGGTATTCTAATCTCGTGCCACAATCAGAATTTAAGTGCTTCAAACCGTAGTAACATAATGCGCTGGACTATTAGTTCTTCCTTTGATCCAGGAACTGGTATTACCAGTTCGGAACTTGTTCGTTACTGGTTCCCTCGCTCCGCGAATGTGGAACTGAACATCTGGTTCCAGTTCTGAACTCTCTGTGAATGACCAAAATCATTACGCGCATGCGCCGCAGTTCCAAACAGGATCAGAACTCTCCGCGATTCTAGCTTATATGTTTAACCCAGACATTTATAGAATCAATTCATGTTTCATCACTTAACATCCTGTACAAAAGTGTCCATTTGTGAACGTTAAATCATTTTGTCTATTTTAATTCTTACGGGACGTTTTCAGTTGGACATAATGGAGCCCAAGACTCCCGAAGATGTCTACAAGTCACACCTGGAGAATTCTCGGCCTTCGTACGGAGGGGGTCAAATTGATTCGGCCCGTCAGAACTTAGCCGCCAGTTTCGTCAACGGATTCGTCAACGCTGCCTTTGAGAGAGACAAGGTGTTGATGGAAGATGGAAACAAATGGCTGTACAAGAATAAAGACCATGGTAAGTTCCCCCTTATCAGCTTGACAACTATTATCCGCAGTTTTAAAATTACTTTTTAGAATTACATTTTATTAGTTAATAAATTTTTCAATACTGTGTATACATTATGATTAACCTTCTGACAAAAAATATATCTTTCACTTTATATTCAACAAGTAATATGATACACAGATTGCGTATAGAATTTTAAAAATAACACAATCTATGTATATAAAGCAGAAATTCTATGAGTTTGTTTGTGGGTTTGATTGTTTGTCTTGGATTGGAGTCCACACCGTTTGCCCGATTTGTCTCAAACTTTGCGTACGTGTCCTCTGATATCAGGAAGGAAGTAATGTCACATTTTTATTCAAGCAATTTGCTGGGTTTGAACCAAGATCGCTCAGATAGACTTCTATAAGGAATACACGTAAAGCTTCACTTTTATCGGTTGCAGGCTTTATTTCTTTTGAAGAATTAAATTAGAAGGAATAGTCTTAAAGAGTCGATACAAACACCGAAAGAAAGAAAATTGAATAAAGATTCTTATTTTGGTCGTGGAATCTTACTTTTGATTAGAATTTGCGAGAATTTTGGTAAAATATACAAAAATTTCGTGAAAATTCGAGGCTGTAAACAACTCATCCCCCTGACGACCGATCCCATTGTTGAATCCGATGTTTTATTCCGTAAAAATACTCGTGGACTTTAGGCTCATAAAGCTGATGATTGAAGAGGATGATATATTACATGGATAACGAGAAATTTTCTGTAAGAAGGTAACCAGCAAATGCAGGTACGTGATTACAGTCAGGAGATTGTGTGTCTTCGATTTTAGTACAAACCGTTTGCCAGATTTGCATCTAACTTTGCGTACGTGTTTTCTGGGACCAGGAAGGACGTACTGTCTCAATTTTATTCGATGATTTTGATGGGTTTTAACCAAGATCGCTCAGATGGGTTTTCATAAACAATAAATCTAATCTTCACTTTAATCAGTAGCAGGCTATATATCTTTTGAAAAATTAAAACAGAAAAATAGTCATGCGGATTCGAAACAAGAAGCAAAAGATTAGAAATTAAATGAATATTCTAATAAGGAAAGGGTAAAGGTGGCTTTGCACACAAGGGCGTGCACCCAGGAAAATTCCCAAGGAAAAACGGACTTGAATATTCTAATTTTGATCGTGGAATATTGTTTCCGAATCGAAATTTCGAGAATTTTGATAAAATACACGTGAATTTTCCAAAATTGTTGAGGTTGTAAACAGCCAATCCTCCTGATGATCAATGCAATTGTTGAGCCGAGCTCATGCATTTTCCTGTACAGTAAGAATAGCTTGGGATTTTAGACTGTATTCTAAAGGGAATTTACGCATTGCACGACCGGCAACTTGAATTTAATCTACTTCTATATTCCCCGTTGAGAATTAACGGGCGCTTCATCTAGTAGTTAAATAGAGTTGAAGAAAAAAAATAAACACTGTAGGTCCTGCTACTTTGTTTAATCGTAATTTGTTGAATTATATCCAAATTTTCTTCTTAAGAAAACTTAAGTTTTATTCCAGATTTTTTTAAAATCCCTATTTCACGAAGTTTAGGATTATATTTGAATCTCAGGAAGGAAATCTTTTCAATCATATTTAGTGAATTTGATATGTTCAATTTTCTTGGCGAGTTGGGTTCCTTCGAGATTTTTTCAAAAGGTTTGTCGCATGAATAAGAACTCCTGGCTTAGATTCTTTCAAAGAGTTTTCATGTATATTATATAACACTAGTCTTTGGAAATTGGGGAAATTAAATTTAGCTACCTAAAATGTCAATATTCCCAATACGATATTGGTTCGTTCCTTAGAAATATGTCCATTTAAATGCATTTATGCTTTAACATTTATTAAATTTGTTTGTACAGTGGTACCTCGAGATACGAGCAGCCTAACATACGAGTTTATTGAGATACGAGCCGGAGCTCGAGCCATATTTTCGTTCAAGATACGAGCGGTGTTTCGTAGCGTCCCGCTAGTTAGCGCTCAGGGTCGAGCATCATCCGAGAGAATCTCTCACTCACTCGCATGTATTATCCGCTTGAATCGAAGTGTATCTTATAATAATAATAAAATAGTGTTAAGTTCTAAAAAAGCGCCGTTTACGTACGTGTCTAGAGTGCCTTCCCTCCCTCCTCGCCGTTCACCTTCGTTAGCAGCACTCGTCTGTCTCCAGAGTAAGACTATTATGCTAAATAACTCTTTTATTTCTTTATTTCATATTTTGTTATGAATTTGTTAATTATACATGTTTATTTGTTATTTGAAAACATATCTTTATTCATAATTTACAATGGTTTGGGGATTTTTCATAGGATTAAATCGAATTCAGTTATTTTAAATGGGAGAAATTCGTTTGAGATACGAGCCGATTGACTTACGAGCTCCGTTCTGGAACGAATTAAACTCGTTACTCGAGGTACCACTGTATACTTAGTCGCCAATCAACTGATTTTCACATAAATATTAATCATCTGAAATTTTATTCACAAACCCAAATTTTAAACCTAAATAATGAAGAGTGGTATTATTAAAAAAACGCATAGTTGAATATGAATTTCCAAAGCTTACGAATGGTTTTATTGCAATAAATTTAGCCTCTTCTTCTCTGTACATATCTTATGAGCCTATCTTTAGCATTAATTCATATGATAGTTCAACAATCGCCTTTGTCGTTAGGGAATTGTTTATGCCCTCAAAAGTACACAGCTTTTTGTTATTTTTGTCTGAATTCTCTCAATTTCAACTTAAATATGATATTTATCACTTTCACTGTGAAGTAGTTTATATTGGTGCCAATTTTGAAGTCTCTACCATTTGTTCATTCCAATGAATAATAAATACTGAAAACAGATTTCTACTTTTTCACAAAGGTTTTTATTCAGGAACCGGTTTTATACCTGTTTCGGTATATTTCCATTGTCTGGTTTTTCCCCAGATATCCTTCACTTTCAAAGTAAAAGTCCTCGACTCAATGCCCTGGAACAGCTTGAAATTAAACGTCACCTCTCCTACCCCCATTGTTCACTTATTAAGGAGTATCTTTTTCATTATCCCTCCCCCATCTTGGATTCCGCCCTCTCCCCCATCTTTAGTAACCTGTTAACTTTCCCCTCCCACTCCCCTCCTGATTGGTTGTCATTGTACTTGTATGTATGTCTATTTCCAACTCTTCTACATTGTTTTATTATCTGTCATCACCCAAATTACAATGTAAGCCTCGACAGTTTAAGGATTCAGTTTTGTTTGAACCTGATGATGGTAATATACCGAAACCGGTAGTTCCTTAATCAAAACTGTAGTGGAAAAGTGTAAATCTTTCTTCAGTGATGTCTTTCTAAAACATCTCGGCCAAATCGATAGATTATAATATAATAAATATAATCTGGTCCTAATAATTTATAATCTGATCTCGTCAGAAAGTGCATGAAATTAATGTTCGAAAATTTTTCATCATTTTCCACAGAATTCTTTTAATTTTGTGAAACGAGATAGTCCACAACCGAAATCAGAACCTTTATTCAATTTCCTTTCTTTTGGGTTTCATCCCTAATTTGTAAAACTGTTTTCATAAACTAAAAGTAATAATAAAAAATGGCTTTTATTCTGGTGAGGGTTAAACTAAGACTTCCTACATCGAAGCCTTTGTCATATGAGAAACAGGAAGAAAGAGATTTGCAAAAGAAGATAACTTATGTATGGATTTAAAAAAACCTAAGCTGAGGGCTCAAAATACTGCAGGAAAACACTCACAGGAAGGGGAAGACCTTCTAAACCTAGAAAACTATATTTTGTAAAGGAGAATGAAAAGAATTATGAAAGACAAGGAGAGAATAATCAAAAATTTTACAAAAAAGACAGGGGAAAAATACATATTCACTTCAAGCAATCGAATCAAAGAAATACATCTTCACAAATGACACTTATTCTAAATTGCAAGAATTATAGCATATAAAAAGATAAACGCATAAAAATATTTCAAGAATAAGAAAATGATTAAATAAATTAGGTTGAGAATGAATGTAATGACCAAAAACATAGAGTTTATATGAAATTGAACAATGAAAACAAGAATAAAATGAAAAATAAATTATAAAAAAAATGAAAAATAGATTTTTTAAAACTAAAATTCTTTTTAAGTATGCTTAAATACGTAGTCATGGTGATGTCTATGTATCGTTGAAACAGATTGTGTCAAATTAACTTTGGAAAACAGTGCATACTTCATTTATTTATATTCTACTCGCAAAGATCTAGGGGTATTTGTTGATGAAAAGCTAATCGCCTCGGAGGATATAAACTATGCTAAAAAAAGAGCCATGGCTTGCCTGGAGATGCTATACAGATTTATCGACATCAGGGTCTCTCTTCGCACCTACTTCTCAAGCTGTGCTCTTCTCACTTACTGCTCTCTAATATGGACCATGTCTTCCAATCCGAACCTCTCCACTCTCAATCGTGTCTTAAACTTTTTTTAAATGGTCTGTTTTCGAGTGCCTTCTTGCAAAAACATGCCTAAAGGTCTTCTAGTAAATTACCTCAATCTGTCATGTAATGATGGTTTTATGGTTATAATTTTATGGGTAGCGATTTCTAAGGACTGCGTAAGGCAGGAATGCGCCACACCCTGACCCTGTTTCGACCATCAAAGTGTTTCCGAGGTGCAGGTGATTGACCATGTGTTGACCATCTGCAGAAAGGGAATGGGAAAAGCGTTGGTCCTCAAGATTTGAACAAAGTGTAGAGATTGGATGAGGAAAACCGACGCTAAAGAAGACGCAGACTTCTAGGCGTTCTAGACATCCTTTCTTTGGGAAAGAGTCAGTCAAACAATATAGCTTGACCAGAACAGTCCTCAAAAACCCTGGACCCACTCCTGTTGTGTTTTTAGTGTTCCCTCCCTTTGTGTGAATTTGTCCCCCAATTATCGTGATTTGTGTATTAATATGTGTTCTGTGTGTTAGGGTACTATAGTGTGGTATAAGATTTATTGGTGGTGGTGTTTTTATGGTTCGTTTCTTCATCTGTGTTCGGTTGGTGTTTCCTTAACTTGTTAAATGTGTGTCTTTTGGGGGTAGGGTTGTCATTTGTTTGAGATTTATTTGTATTAGGTTTTCGTATTGAATAGATTAATTCAATTAAAAGAAATTGTGGTTTTTATTTCATTCGGAATGCATTTCGCAGTAAATTCAATTCATTTGTTCTTTTAAATATCAGCGCCCAACTTTCGATCTTTTGATCAGTAGTTTTTACTTTCTCCATGTACGAAGTATAGAGAAAGTATTGTTTTCATGAAAAAATTCGACTTCAAGATTTCAACGGAAATATATGTTTTGGGGTCCCTAGAACACGTTTTGACCATTTTCGGAATGATGTCTGTGTGTATGTGTGTGTGTGTCTGTATGGGTGTGTGTGCTTGTGGGCGCTCTAACGTGAAAACTATTAGTCGTATCAATACCAAACTTCATATATAGTACTGTGGTGTGTGCTGTCAGAGTTGATTAGTTTTTGGAGTAAATCAATCAACTGGAAGTTGGGCTTTATTCATTAAAGCTCATTTCCGGTTTTCAAAATATCTCCATAAATATGATATATACGTATATTGTATTAGTTATTATATAAAAGTTTTAGATAATGTAATTTACTATTCCTTTTGTATTTAACATATTTTTGTATCACCGGTCGATTAGGATTCGTGAAATACTGATAAATTGGAAGTTGCTGATTATGTACTTTGCAGGTGCTCTGTGCTCTATGGGCGAGAGTCCAAATTCATCGTTTTTCATCGAGCATGTCCCGAAAAACATTATTTATAATGTTTGTGACGTAAAAGATAATAATATATAAATTAATCACTCATCTTCCAAGTTTAGATGGAATATAGAGTTCGAATTTACTGTCGTAGGTAAATATTTACATCTTATATAAGGAGAAAGTCATGTGCTGGCCACGTCAGATTTTTTTTATCATTATACCATTTTACACCCCGTGCGGCATTTTCATTTATTTCTTATTTAATTTAATTTAGTCTCGTTACAACTTGGCGCTCAAGGTGTGGGGCCTTTTTAATTATTTTTACTTTTGATTTTTAAAAAGTATCGCTACAAAAGCATCTCCTCCGACATCTCCTTCCTGTATAATATAATTGACTGCAAAATCAGTTCTC
This sequence comes from Sympetrum striolatum, assembly GCA_947579665.1. Lineage (NCBI taxonomy): Eukaryota > Metazoa > Arthropoda > Insecta > Odonata > Libellulidae > Sympetrum > Sympetrum striolatum. The sequence continues at coordinate 586,796 of CANPUZ010000026.1, forward strand.
TTTTCCTACTCTCTCTCTTTCCGAGTTCCTTGGAGAACAACTCGCCCATTCTCTCTGAGCAATCCTAATCTATCAACTGTAAAACGACCACTCTTTTTCCATTAACTCCCTTTCTTCATTTCTTCTCTCCTCTTAAATCTATCCAAAATATGGTTGCAACAGATTTCCTTTTTATAATTTTATTCAATATTTAAATTAAGTTTAAGTTGTTGATTTTTTATATATATTGTTCACACTGATTGTTGGTTTTTCCTTGCTCCTTGTTATTTTGTCGACTGTAATTGGCCTCGTGCTGTTTGTTGATACTTACTAATAAATAAATAAACTTTATCATGGGTTTAGTGTAATGTGGTGGAATACTCGTTTGTCTTTCAGAACGCAAGTGTTAATGTGTGTGTTTTGTCTTCAGGATGAAGTGTCTGGTGGAGATTCAAATGACGACTTGGGAATGGAGGACCAGGAGGCCTTGGAGGTAATATTCCTACGATTTTGCTATTTTACTTTCTCCATATACATAGTATAGACAAAGTATTGTTTCCATGACAAAAATCGACTGCGAGATTTCAACGGAAATACACGTTTTGGGGTCCCTAGAACACGTTTAGACCATTTTCGGAATGATGTGTGTGTGTATGTGTGTGTGTATGTGTGTGTGTGTGTGTGTGTGTGTGTGTGTGTGTGATAGTGGGCGCTCTAACATGAAAACTATTAGTCGTATCAATACCAAACTTCATATATAGTACTGTGGTGTGTGCTGTCAGAGTTGATTAGTTTTTGGAGTACATCGGCTGACCGGAAGTCGAGCTTCATTCATCAAAGCTCATTTCCGGTTTTCAAAATATCTCCATAAATATGATATATAGGTATATTGTATTACGTATAAAAGTTTTAGATAATGTGATTTACTATAACTTTTGTATTTAATATATTTTTGTATCACCAGTTGATTAGGAGTTATTCGTGAAATACTGATAAAACGGAAGTAGCTGATTATGTACTTTGTGGGGGCTCTATCATGAAAACTATTTGTCGGATCAACACCAAATTTCATATGTAGTATTTTGATTGGTGTTGTTAAAGTTGATTAGTTTTTGGAGTAAATCGGTTAACCAGAAGTTGAGCTTCATTCTTCAAAGCTCATTTCCGGTTTTCAAAATATCTCAATAAATATGATATTTAGGTATAAACTATTATTCATAAACGTTTTAGAAAATGTAATTTACTATAACTTTTGTTTGAAACATATTTTTGTATCACTGATTGTTTAGGAGTTATTCATGAAATACTGATAAACCGGAAGTTGCTGATTATGTACTTTGTGGGCGATCTGGGCTCTATAGGCGAAAGGCCAATTTCATCGTTTTTCATCGATCATGTCCCGAAAAACACTATTTATATTGTTACTGATGTAAAAGATAATATGATATAAATTAATCACTCATCTTCCAAGTATAGATGGAATATAGAGTTCGAAATTACTGTCGTAGATAAATATTTACATCTTATATATGGTGAAAGTCATGTGCTGGCCACTTCAGAATGTTGTTAATTGCTTTTACAGACACTCCCCTTCTTACGACCGTCCGAAGTTATGACCAGAATATTTTGAAAAGCGTAATTTGAAACTAAGATAAAAATTTAACAAACTTTTAACTTGGAATGGCTATGAATGTATATACAGGTATATATGTATGTACTGGTAGAGGTAGGAGCTATTGAATAATTCGATTTCTTGCTTCAATTGAATTATTCGAATCCAGCGTTTTGATTTTTCACTACATCATAATGGAGTGAAGTTATTCAACTGTTTTTAGTAAGTTTAAAATAATTGAATAGATTTATTCAATTGTTTTTTGTGAGTTAAAATAATTGAATAGATTTATTCGATTGTTTTTTGTGAGTTAAAAATAATAGAATAGATTTATTCAATTGTTTTTAGTGAGTTAAAAATAATTGAATAGATTTATTCGATTGTTTTTAGTGAGTTAAAAATAATTGAATAGATTTATTCGATTGTTTTTAGTGAGTTAAAAATAATTGAATAGATTTATTCGATTGTTTTTGTGAGTTTGTTTTGTGATTACCTTATTGTTACCACAGAATGACTTTAAAACCTTAATACTGGCTTATTTCTTTTTGGTATCATCTTTATGTCAGTAGTGTATAATTTGTATTAGTATCTTATGTGAGCAGATAATATTTGTATAACTTTTTTCTGCTCTTATGGGACTTTCTCAGAGCGTAATAAAATTGTTATTATTATATTAATTATAGAAATTGTAATTAAGACCCATCATGCATGTTGAGGGAGTTTACTAGCAAGATGATAAAGGGGATTTCTGTTTGAAAGCAAGTAACTAAACTAAAAACTATAATAGCGAGTCACGATTCCTTGTGGTTATTGCAGATGCCGTCATCTCATGCACAAGTGTATGAGGACCAGCAGAGGGCGTCTTCGTGGCACCACCAATCTCAGCAGCACCAGCACCCCTTAGCGCAGCACCTGCCGCCACACATATCCATCTCGCCACAGCCACGCCAACCAATGCCGCCACCCGTTGTCCATCCACAACCCAGCCAACAAGTACGTCATGGTCTTCATTCAATCCAAAATGAAGTAGTTGAAATTATTATAATAATGATATCCCTTACGTATAATTCCTTGTCCGGATTCATTCATCTATATAGGGATATTGATTCAAAGGCTAAACCGCTAGCGTCATTGGCTTGAAACTTTTACGACATATTGACCATAACGTGTAACCTCCAGAAAAAATGTGATTTTGAACATCATTGTCACAGGTTCGATTCCAGAGGGCCCCAAAGTCCCAATTTTCACCATAAAGATACATGGTAGAGATTTTCGAAAAATATTTTGAGGCACTTCCCGGCAAAGTAGAGAGTTAAAATTCGAGAGATTGCTAGATGTCGTGCAAATCTAACGAAAGCCATTAAGATATCATTAAAGATGATCCTTGGTTCAATGCTAGGTCAGGGCAAATATTCTCCTGTTTAATTTACATTGCAATTTTTAAGGTTTTCTTTAATCACTTCCCAATAAGATGGAAACTTGAAACTCAACATGTAGATAGAGATCGTAAATATCTTTTATGTACGTTGTTGAACGTTCCGCTGATCGTCGTTGATTTGTTTCCAGAGAGCCATTTACATTGCTCTATGCATTTCTTATGGAGATAAGGGAAACAAATTTCAGGTACTTCCCGGCATGATATCAACTTCAAGCTTTGGATTAAATTAGATCAAGTCCTAACAAGTCATACTGTGTATTCACAGCTGCCAATATGTCCTGGGTTCGACACCAGGCGTCTCTAAAATTAGTAACTGTTACGATTTTTAAGAATGTTTTTGAACCCTTTCCCAATAATATAGAAACTTGAAACTCAGCATATAGATTGAGATCATAGATTCATTTCAAATACGTCTTTTAGATTTCCTTGATCGTCCTTGGTTCGATCCCAGAGAGCCATTTACATTGCCGTATGCATTTCAGATGGGGATAATGTTGTCTTATTTCAGGACCTTCCCGGTATGATATGGATTTCAAACTTTACATTGAATAAAATCAGGTCCTAAAAAGTTATAATGTCTATTCGCATCTGCCAATAGGTCCTGGGTTTGACACCAGTCGTATACAAAAATTAAGAATTGCTATAATTTTTAAGATTTTTTTAACCCCTTCCTGGGAACATTGAAACTCAAAACTGGGCATGTGAGTAAAGATTATAAATACATTTCATATGGTTGCAGTATGTAAGCAACATTTTACTCGTAGTAGAATAGGGAGGGAGACCTCAGATACCAATATGCATTTTAATAAATCTCAAAAATTGTAAAAATCGCAGATAAGTTTTATTATAAATTGTGTTTTCTTCAGGCATTTGCGAATTTTCAGAATAATCACACAAATTTTAATAGGTATCCCGTACATATGATTTCTGATTAAGAATTGAGGTATGTACAGAAAGTTAGTACCATTTTGTTCAACTGTCACCGCAACGCTAGTGTCGCAGTTCTCCGTATGCACACTTGTCTCTCTGGTTGATTCCCTTGGCTTTTAAAAGGAGATATTTTACCTCTTAGTGTAAATATAGTTTATCATTCAAATTTTTGGTGTGAAATAAAATTATTACTCAATGATGTAAGTATTGAATACTGGTTCTGCGGGTTACTATGGTTCTTATAGTGAATTACTCATCATCATCATTGTATTTCTGTCCACATACAGGCCTCAACAGAACTGCTTTCTCCATCCCAAGCATCCCTTTTCAGATATATTCCTTTCCTCTCTTCAAATCAGTTTGCATTCCAAACTTCCTTCCCCATCGATCTTTCCTTCAAAAATCTTCTTCTGTAGGCATTCTTAGTATGAGTAAAATGTAGCTTGTATTCTGCAAGCAAGTTGTAAACACAAATTTCAAGTCAACATCATATCGAGAGGGTCATAAAAAGTATGAAAAAGTATTGAAAATATTCTTAAAATTTGCTGCAATTTCTCCGTCCGGCATCGGAGCCGAGTCTTTTGGTGATACTTCCTATGCAACATAATAGAAGATCACCATCTCTAACTATCTGTGAAAATTCAAGCAGAAATATTGGCTGCAACTGCTACTCAAACGACATCCTACTTTTCCCTTATATTCCTCATGAAAGAAATGTTTATGTGCTCTGGCATCGAACCCAGTAACAGTGGGGTCTTATCTATTTTTTTTCATAAAGTAAAACTTAATATACATCTTCTATGTAAGAAAGAACTACCAATCATATCGATATATGCATTAAAAAATTATAAAATGTTAGCCCAATGTATTATATATGGGGGATATATTTACCTCCCGGCATCAAACCCGTGTGTTTCTGGCAATACTTTCTATGCAGCAAAACAGAAAATCACCATCTCTAACTTCATATGCAAATTCAAGCAGAAATATTGCTTGCAACTGCCTCAAACGACGTCCTACTTTTCCCTTATATTCCTTATGAGAGAAAAGTTATTGTGCTCTGGCAACGAACCCAGGAATAAAACGGGCTTATGAAAATTTTTTTCCAAAACTAATTCTTACCATATATCTTCCAGCTAAGCACGAACTTCCTATTACTTTGATAAGTGCATCAAAAAAAATAATGAAAAACCTCTCCCATGTATTTTAAAGGGCAGATATTTGCATCGTCCTAGCATCGAACCCAGGACATTTTCTGTAAAAATCATTTGTGTTTTCAAATCATCATGAATATATATAAAGGCTCGTAGAGTTTTGATTCTCTACCTATTCGGGAAGTATTTAAAAAAACTTCCCAAAATTCAAAGCAATTCATTCAAATGGGAAAAATCGGGGCTTTGGGGCCCTCTGGAATCGAACCCATGACACTGAGGATCAAAATCGCAATTTTTCTGGAGGTTACACATTATGGTCAATTCACTGTAAAAATTTCAACTCAATCACCCTTATGGTTTAGCCTATGAATTAGTATCCTATCTATATACCTATCTATATACCTATCTATATACCTATCTATATATCTATCTATATATACGAGTGAAATGTAGCTTGCATACTGCAAGCAGATCGACAACACTAATTTCATATCGGCATCATGTCGGGACGGTCCTCAACAAAAAAAAGGAGTGAAAATATTCCGAAAATTCGCTGCAATTTAATCATCTGGCATCGAACCCTGGTCTTTCTAGTAAATTTACTATGCAGCACAACAGAAGATCACAATCTCTAACTATGTGCGACAATTTATGAAGAAATATTGGCTGCAACTGCCTCAAACGACGTCCTACTTTTTACATATATTCCTTATGTGAGAAATTTTTATTTGCTCTGGCATCGAACCCAGGAACAGCATTGTCGTATCTAATTTTTTTTCTTAAGCCGAGTCTTAATATACATCTTCTAGCAAAGCAAGAAATTCCTTTTATTTCGATAAGTACAACAAAATAAATAATGAAAACTAACTCAATATATTATAAATGGGGGATATACATACCGTCTGGCTTCGAACCCGGGTCTTTTTGGTAATACTTTCTATGCAGCATTAAAGACGATCACCACCTTTAATCATGTGTGAAAATTCAAGCAAAAATATTGGGTACAACTGCATCAAGGGACGTCCTACTTTTCCCTTATATTCCTTATGAGAGAAATTTTAATGTGCTCTGGCATCGAACTCAGGAACAGTACGGTCTTATCTAAATTTTTTTCTTAAACCGTTTCTTACCATACATCTTCTAGCCAAGCACAAACTTCCTATGATTTCGATAAATATATCAAAAAAATAGTGAAAAACTACCTCAATGTATTTTAAACGGCCGATTTTTGCATCGCCCTAGCATCGAACTCAGGAACTTTTCCGAGATGATCATTTACGTTATCGATAGATCCTAACTATATCCATCGGCTCCTTGAGTTTAAATTCCCTACCTATCCGGGAAGTATTTTTTTTTAATTCCCGAAAATCAACGCAATGAATTTAAACGGGAAAAATCGGGACTTTGGGGCCCTCTGGAATCGAACCCATGACACTGAGGTTCAAAATCACAATTTTTCTGGCGGTTACACTCAATGGCCAGTATGTCGTAAAAATTTCAAGCCGATGACGCTTGTGGTTTAGGCTGTGAATTAGTATCCTATCTATATACCTATCTATCTATTATATATAGATGCTTCTCCGGATTCATTCATATATCATATATTCATATATATATATATATATAGAGAGGATACAAAGTCACAGGCTAAACCACTAGCGTCAATGGCTTGAAATTTTTACGACATATTGGCCATAACGTATAACCTCCAGAAAAATTGCGATTTTGAACCTCAGTGTCATGGGTTCGATTCCAGAGGGCCCCAAAGTCGCGATTTTCCCCATAAGATTACATGGCGGGGATTTTCGAAAATTTTTTTGAGGCACTTCCCGGAAAAGCAGAGAGTTGAAACTCTAGGGACCGCTAAATGCCGTGCATAGCCAACGAAAATCGGAAAGACATCTTCGAATATTGTCCTTGGTTCGATGCTAGGCCGGGGCAAAAATCGGCCGTTTAAAATGCATTGCGGCGATTTTTAAGATTTTTTTTGGATCCTTTCCCGATATCATGGATTATTGAAACTCGGCACGTCGATAGATATCATGAATTTATTTCATAATCGAATTTTACATATTAGCTTATGGTCCTTGGTTCGATCCCAGAGGACCATTTGCACTTCCCAATGCTTTTCTTACGGAGATAACGGAAACAAATTTTAGGTACTTCCCGGCACGATATCAACTTCAAACTTTGCATGTACAAAGATCAAGTCCATACAAATCAAACAGTGCATTCACAGCTATCAAAGAGTCCTTGGTTCGACACCAGGTGTCTCTGCAATCAGAAGTTGATCCGATTTTTAGGAATTATTTTGAAACCTTTCTCTACTTTATAGAAACTTTAAATTCGGCATATAGATAGAGATCATAAATAACTTTCAGAAACATTTTTTAGATTTCCAAGATCGTCCTTAGTTCGAATCCAGAGAGCCATTTAAATTCGTAAAAATTAGAACGTCTTTTGAGGCAGTTGTAGCCCATATTTCTGCTTGAATTTTCACACATCGTTAGAGATGGTGATGGTCTATTGTGCTGCATAGTAAGTTCACAGTAAAGACCCGGGTTCGATGCCGGACGATGGAATTTAGGCAAATTTTAAGAAAAATTTCAATCTTTTTTTTTCTTTTGATGGCCGTCCGGATATGATGCCGACATGAAAATAGTGTTGTCGATCTGCTTGCAGTATGCAAGCAACATTTTACTCGTATATATATATGAATGAATCCGGAGAAGCATCTATATATAATAGATATACGAGTAAAATGTAGCTTGCATACTGCAAGCAGATCGGCAACACTAATTTCATGTCGGCATCATATTGGGAAGGCCGTGAAAAGAAAAAAAAAAATGGATTGAAAATATTCTGATTATTCGCTGCAATTTATTCGTCCGGCATCGAACCCGGGTCTTCATGGTGATAATTTCTATGCAGCACAATAGAAGATCACCATCTCTAACTATCTGTGAAAATTCAAGCAGAAATATTATCTGCAACTGCCTCAAACGACGTCCTACTTTTCCCTTATATTTCTGATCAGAGAAATGTTAATGTGCTCTGGCATCGAACCCAGGAATAGTTCGGTCTTCTGGAAACTGTTTTCTTAAACCAGTCATAACCATACATTTTCCAGCCAAGCGGGAACTTCCTATCATTTCGATAAATGCATCAAAAAAATAATGAAATACTAACCCTATGTATTTTAAACGGAAGACATATTTACCGCCCGGCATCGAACCCGGGTCTTTCTGGTGAAACATCCTATGCAACATAATAGAAGATATTATTCTTTAACTATGTGCGAAAATTCAAGCAGAAATATTGGCTGCAACTGCCTCAATCGAAGTCTTACTTTTACCTTATATTCCTTATGAGAGAAATGTTAATGTACTCTGGCATCGAACCCAGGAATAGTACGGTCTTTTGAAAATTTTTTTCTTAAACCAATTGTTACCTTACACTTTCTGGCTAAGCACGAACTTCCTATTATTTCGAGAAATGCATCAAAAAAAATAATGAAAAACAGCTCCCATGTATTTTAAAGGGCAGATCTTTGCATCGTCCTAGCATCGAACCCAGGATATTTTTTGTGAAAGTCATTTATGTTTTCAATAGATCATGACCATATATATACGCTCCTTGAGTTTCGGTTCTCTATCTATCCGTAAAGTATTTTTTAAAAATTCCCGAAAATCACGGCAATGCATTTAAACGAAAAAAATCTGGACTTTGGGTCCCTCTGGAATCGAACCTATGACACTGAGGATCAAAGTCGCTTTTTTCCTGGGGGTTTCACGTTATGGCCAATACCGTATTTGTCCGAATATAAGCCCCCCTTTTTTGCAAAAATATCGGCCATAAAAGTGATGGGGGGGGCTATTTTCGGGCACTACGATAGTTAACACCGACGTTTATTGAATATTTGCCTCCCAAAACGATAAGAAAATTGTGAAATAATACGTAAATATACTCTACAGTAATAAATAAAATTATTCTGCCGAAATTTTTTTGAAATGTTATTGCCATTTCATTATTATCTCTTCAGAATAATTAGTTTGAAATTCCTTATATATCACGGTAAAGAACAGAAGCGGCCATAAAACTGCCGTGCTTTTACCTTTGTTTAGAGGAAAGCAATAGAGGAGCTTCATGACTCTGCGTTAGTATTAGTAGAAGGTTTGCGATTGAATACAGTGTTGGAGTTCCTTTTTCTTTCTTTCTCTTTTCAAGAAAAGAGAAAGAAAGCACTTATTAGCCATTAGCTGCTGTTTGTAGATGTAAATATGAATTCAGTAGAAAGAAGGGCGTCTACGATACGGCAATTAAAGACCCACCAACGTAGGAGCTACGACGCAAATTTTAAAATCGCCGTAGCAAAATATGCCGATGTTCATGGGAAATATTCAGCAGCTGAAAAATACAATGCGGACAGAAAGAGTGTCCGACTTTGGCGAGCACAGCTTCCTCTACTAACCTCTGCATCTCGCTGCGCATTTCGGGATCCAACTACCGGCAGGCACACGGAATTGGAATTGCATGTTGTCAGATTTGTACGCGAAAATCGAAGGAACGGTTTAGCCGTCACTCGCAATATGATCTGTACGGAAGCTAGAAAGATTGCATGTAAAATGGGTATTTCGAGGCTCCCAAACTGGGCTCTTCTAGAAATTTACCCGAGGGCGGATTTCCGAGCGAGTTCTGGGTGGTTACGGAGGATGATGAAGAGGAATGGGTTTTCCCTACGAAGGCGAACAACGGTCGCTCAGCGGCTACCGCAATTCTACGAAGAGAAGATGCTGCGTTTTCAGCGATTCATCATTCACCTACGGCAGCGGCAACGTTACCTGTTGGGGCGAATTGGCAATGCTGACCAATCTATTTTGACGTGCCCAGTTCTACTACTGTCGAAGCGAGGGTATCAGAATCAGTGACAATTAAAACCACAGGAAATGAAAAGACGAGAATTACGTGCATGTTGGGCATCACAGCTGATGGAGGGAAGCTACCACCTTATGTAATATTTAAGAGGAAATCTCTGCCAAAAGACAAGTTTCCTCCTGGGATTCATGTAAGGGTTCAAGAGAAAGGGTGGATGACTGAAGAGTTAGTGAGAGACTGGGTGAAAGTGGTTTGGCAGAGAAGATCAGGAGCTCTCCTCAACATGCCATCAATGCTTGTGCTAGATTCCTTCAAGGGTCATGTTACTGAGGAAGTAAAAAATGATATAGGGGCAGGAAATTCTGACATGTGATCCCTGGAGGAATCACGAGCCTGCTTCAGCCACTTGTCAATAAATAAGCCATTTAAGGACAGGTTGAAGGCAACTTATGCTGAGTGGATGCTGGAGGAGAAAATGGAATACACTCTATCAGGAAAAATAAAAACCTCTCATCACTCAGTGGGTGCTAAAGTGTTGGAATGGAATTCCTGAAAATATTGTGATGAAGAGTATTAAAAAATGTACATGTCTAATGAACTTAATGGTACAGAGGATGACATTATTTGGATGGGCTCAGATGATGATGATGATAAATACTGGTCTCCTTGTGATCAAGAAGAAAGTGATGTGACAGGTGATAGAGAATAGAGAAAGCAATCAGACAAAAAGATAAAAAAAGCATTTCTCCATATTATTACTGTTGCATTTAGAGGGAAAACTATACTTTAATCTAATTATTCCTGAAAAAAATAGTTAAAAACATTTTTTATAAAATATGTGGAGGCTCAAAATTATTTAAAATTTGTAAAAGTTCAAAGTAGTTGTATTTCATTCTCATGCTTAGATATTTTTAAAAAATCATGTAAAACTGGTATGTATGTCCCTAAATCAGGCACATATTCTATTTTTGACAGAAAAGTGTGTTTTACCAGAAAAGGAACATATCAACAGTGGATGTTAAATTTTTTCCAAAATTGAGACTCAAAAGTTGGGGGGGGGGTTATATTCGCACGGGGGCTATATTCGGACATTTACGGTATTTAAGCACAGACCAAGGCAAAGCAGTATGTGTGTGTTGAAACAATTTAGGTTATTACGTTGGGGGTAGAGTCCGTTGAGCACTTTAAAGATATGCTCTGAATAAACCTTAATCAAATATTTTTGGTTATCATATGTGCCTTGAGTAAGAAAAAGTGCATCTGTTTTCCCAAAGCTAATTGAAAGCTTTCCTAATGCAAATACTTAAAGATTTGTGCCACACTTCATAAAAGGCATAGGACTATTTCAAGGAAAACTTTTAGAAAAGTAACAAAGCAATGCCTCTGAAATTTTAAGAAGTAGTCTGTCTTGGACCTTTTCTCTGAAGAGTGCCATATTTAAAGAAATAAATGCTGCGGTAGAAAGGCATGATGCAATTGCAAGAAATACAAATTCCTCTCCCTATCCCACCATAAGCTTTTCTTGGACCACCTGCTAGCAATTGCTGAGTAATGATTCCTTAGGAATTTCTGACCAATGATTCCTTAGGGATATATTTATTTTATGTATAATTATATTTCATATTATTATTATTATTGATATATTTACTTTCTCCCTATACGTAGTATAGAGAAAGTATTGTATTCGCAAAAAATTCGAATTCGATTTCAACGAAAATAGATGTGTTGGGGCCCATAGAGTTCGTTCCCGAGCATATCTGTCTGTGTGTGTGTGTCTGTCTGTCTGTGGTAAAAAAGTTTGTGGGCACTCTATCTTAAAAATTAATTATCTGATCATTTCCAAAATTCATATTTAGTATTTTCCTAACAATGCCAAGAGTTGATTAGTTTTTTATGAACACCGCTTAACCAGAAGTTGTGGTTTATCCGGAACAAAATTTTTGTTTTTTATCTCTGTTAGTATGCAATTTAGGTATATATAATTATGTATAAACGTTATAGATAATGTACTTAACTGTAACTTTTGTTTGAAACATTTTTTCTAAACACTGATTGTTTAGGAGTTATTCTTGAATAATGGTTAACCGGAAGTTGTTGTTTATCCAGAAATGGAAGTTTTTCATACATCTCTCTGTCAGAATGCAATGTAGGTATATACAATTATATACAAAAGTTATAGATAATGTACATTACTACAACTTTTGTTTGAAACATTTTTTGTAACTGATGGTTTAGGAGTTATTAGTGAATACTCGCTAACCATAAGTTGCTTTTTACCCAAAAATTGTGATTTTTCTCAAATATCTCTGACAGAATGTGATGTATTTATATACAATTTGTAAAAAAGTTATATATATATAATGTATTTTACTACAACTTTTGTTTGAAACATTTTTCTGTAACACTTATTGTTTTAGAATTATTTATATATTATCGGCATAGGCTTCAGTTTTCAATAAATATGGAGAAAGTCATCTGTTGGCCACATCCAATTTTTTTATTGTTATTATATTATTATTTTTGGAGTTCTAACACTTTGTCAGTGTTTCTGATGGAAAAAATTCACGGTTAGATGATTAGGACAAGGCTCAATTGGCACAGAGAGAATTCACCCTAACCTGTGCTATCTAGTGATTATCATCAATCGAGGAACTTGCTCACAATGTGAAAGGTTTCCATTACTGCTTTCTGTGATGCATTTATAGTGTATTCCTCTAATATAAGTTTCTCCATGTTTAAGTTGTTGGACTCTAATCCATGCACAGATGTTATATTATCAGTATTATATTTCATATTGTTATTATACTAATTTTTCAGGTCAGAGGAAGTGAGAGTAAACTAAGAAACCACATATGTAGGATGATAGCTCCGATAGTTGAATGTAGGATTACTCATATTCCACCAGGGGGTGACTGGAAGGATCTTCCTTAACATCGCTGTTCCCTTAACAGCCTATGTTTTTTCCGCCAGTAAATTGTAAAACAGTGCTGTCTCATCCGCAATGTATATGTCCTAATTATCTCGAGATAAAAAACTGTTTTTCACACTAAATACAAGGCCTATCTTACAATTTATAGTATTTAAACGATAATTTGCTTTTTGCATTACTTACCTTTTCTTCGTATCATTCGAGGATCGACTTGAGAATTGGAAGCCAATCATGTACCGCTTGCTCATTTACTTAACTGGATTCACCGCTAATTATGTGGAGTGATAT